>OY744516.1:134854540-134937040 GCA_963556195.1 Sepiola atlantica | reverse complement strand
GCTGATAAATACGACTAGAATCTTCAGCCAGGACATTCAAACGCAATTCAGAATGAAAAAGTGTGCACTGCTAGAGATGAAAAGGGGAAAACTGGGGACGACAAAGGGCATGGAACTGCCCAACCAAGACGAAATTAGGGTGCTAGGCGAACAGGAGAACTATAAATATTTGGAAGTTCTGGAAGCAGACACCATCAAATCTACATAAATGTAAGAGAAGATTGGGAAAAAATCCTGAGAAGAACAATAATACTCTTGGAAACGGAAGTATACAGTAGAAATCTAGTAAAAGGAATTAACACTTGGGCAGCATCACAAATAAGATACTCTGGACTATTTATAGGCTGGACTAAACCTTGACCAGATGGCTAGAAAATAATTGACCATGCACAAAGCACTACACCAAAATGACAATACAGACAGACTCTACATAAAAAACGAAGTATGAAGAGGACTGGTAACTATAGAAAACTGTGTGGAAGACACAAAAATGAGCTAGAGAAAAACATAACTCAGAACACGGAAAGGCTAATCACCCCAACAAGAGACACCGTTTAAACGAACAACTCGGAAAGCACCGAAACCAGAAACAAAAAGACAAGAAATAAAAAGTGGGAAGAAAAATCCACTAGGACGCTTCATAAGTCTGACAAGAGAAGAAACAAACGACAATAGCTAGGCATAGCTAAGAAAAGGACACTTGAAACAGACTCTTAACCGAACAATGCGATTAGGATTAAACTACATTAAAGCTAAAATAGATTAAAAAAACAAGAAAACAGTAAATACAGATTGCGTGGACAAAGAAACGAAACAGACAATCATATAAAAAGTAGATGAAGCAAACTAGCCCCCCAAAGATACAAGACCAGATATGACTTTGTGAGGAAAACAGTACACTTGGAACTGTGCAAACGATTGCATTTCAAACACGCAGACAAATGGTACAAACGTAATCTGGAGACAGTACTGGAAAACGAAAAACACAAATCCTCTGGCCTATGGATGTACAAACAGATGAAGTCATACAAGCAAAGGACCGGATGTCATGATAATTGACGAGAAGCAAAAATACTGCCAAGTCGTAGACTTTGCCGTTTGAAGAAAACCACAGTGTGAAGATCAAAATGACGGAAAAACGAAGTAAATACACGGAACTTGACAGAGAACTGAAAGGATATAGAGCATGAAGAAAGTCAATATAATACCAATAATAGAAGGAGCACATGGAACAGTCCTACAATCCTGGAGAAAAGACTGGGAGGAGTTGGAATGAAAGGTATCACTGAGACTATGTACGGCAATGATCAAAACAGCTGTAATCTTAAGGAAAATCCTCGAATGCGGAAACCAACCCGCATAAGCTACGAACGGTAACTAGTCACATGTAAGTTACAATAGGAAGAAAACAAAACTACAGGAAGAACACCACCGCACAAACCAAGGAACAGAAACTGCAAGAAATATCATAAGCCCTCGACACACACACAAAAAATAGCACCAGCCTCGCCTGACACCACACAAAGTAGTCGTAGAGGGTCAAGGGGGGATGAAAAGACCGAGGAGAGACAAAACTAATCACACCTCCATTGGAAGAGTGCGGAGAGTGCTTGGAATTTATGGGAGGTTTATTGCTACCCAAATCCCAGGAACGATCAATGGTCATTGCCAGCGAAAGATCAATGGTAGGCGGCTGTTGCGATACCGCAAGGTCATTTCAATAGTGATCGAAAAGAGGTGGAGAGTATTGGGAATCTGAGGAGGCTTGTTGTCACTCAGACTTCAGGGAACACTACTGGTTTGTGTCGGTGGGCAATCACTGACGATGAATGTGTGATAACTTTTAGTGAGCAGAAATGATAATAGATTGGGTATCTTAACAGTTTATTGAAATTTAATGTGAGATTTAACTATAAAAAGTGTTTTGACAAAATGTTATCGAATGTGTGAAGTCGTACGTGATTTTTAATATCCTCCTGATAACTGGATGTTCCATGAAACTGCAGTAAAGCGTTCAGACAATAAGCATTTACTATTTATGATTTTTATAGTTCATATGATATAGATAATTATGAGAGCATCTTTTTCTGTGAAATAGTTTTCATTTTGTTCATATTACGTTTCAATATAATGTTATAACATTTACAGATGTGCAAAGAGCAGGAGAAAATGTGTTCGTGTATGAAGATTATTGATAGTAAATACATAAGAGAAGGCAGGCAGGAAAAAGAAAAGAAAAGGAGAAATATTAAAAGAAAAGAAAAGAAAAAGAGAAATATGAAAAGAAAAGTAAAAGAGGCAAGGAAAAACTAGGAAACGTGTGACATTGAATTTTTTGTGACTTCAGCAGATAGTATTCAAAAGTACTTTTATTCAACTGTCTGTAGTTTATGAAATTCTCAGTGAAAAATACTTTCTACAGGGGGTTAATTAAGCACCAAGGCTAGTGTTTGTATGTTGATATAATATGTAAAGTAGTACGGATTAAATTAATATGATATAACAAGATTTTGTAGACATTTTTGTTATCATCAGACATTATAGAAAAAGAAGGGGCGTATACGTCCCTCCTTTGTTCTGTTCCCTCTTCTTTCTCTAATGCTCTGCATATAATATATATATATATATATATATATATATATATATAAGGAGAGATATGAACACATTTTTTAAAACATTGTTTTTGTATGAAATTTACTCTTTTCGGAATTTGAAAAAGCAATAGCAATCTATTATTTTTTTTAATAAATAATTTTAATTTAATTTTAAGAAGTGTAAAATTAAAATCAATAATTTTATTATTAAAAATAAAAGTAAAGGTCATTTATTTATTAAACAAAAATTATAAAATGTTATTGTTTTTTGATTTTTTCTAAAAGAATGTATATAGTGCAATGTTGAGATTTATTAATGAGAGAAACGACCAGAGTGCTCAATTATGAATGTTATAAAACATATCTTATAGGTTAAATAGCAATATCGTCAAAGCATCTATTTAAGAACGCTCATGCTTACCATCTGGATTTTCAGTGTTAGTGTGAAACCGCAGGAATTTATGGATGATTAACCTAATGTATATATATATATATATATATATATATATATATATATATATATATATATATATATATATAAACAAAATATGTTATATTCATTTGCATCAGTTTCAAGAATTCGACATCAACAAAAGAGTATGCGTACGATCGTTTCCGAGACGATAGATCTTTATTGATTAAAAATTGTTTCTTCATCGTCACAGATTCAAGAACACCACAATAACCTATATACTGGTCTTAATTTTACGTTGTCCGTTCGAAAAGAAAATTCCTGCTAGCCCAATAGACTAACAAAAAAAATAATAATACATTACTCACCAATCACCTCCTAAAAACCAATAAACTACATAAAATTTAAGAATGTCAAAAAAGATAAATAAATAAAAGTCATATAAAATAGCTACGTTCCCCAAGAGCATTCCAAACTTATACTAAAAGGCGTGTGTACAACATAACACCCCCGGATATATTGCACATACTACAACCACATCTACATATCCCCTACTAATCCCAATAAAACCTAACCTCATCCACAACAGATAAAACATTAATCAGTAGATACCCCATCTCTTTTTAACTTTTATAACATGGTAAATAAATTAATCCCTCTAATTAAACACTTAGAAATCTAACTACAAAATCCCACAGAATTAAAAGAATTTGAGATGTTTAAGACCTAACTCCCACCTTACACATATCCTATAATAGATTCATAAACCTTATTAAATAAAGCCAACATAATTAACAAAATATAAACACAACACGAATGCATATGATAAGAATACTTAAAAAATTAGATACGCCTAGATGAACCCTTTCACTGACAAAATATATCCTCCATCAAAGTCCAGCCATTACATAACAATTAATCCATCCCCTATATATATATAATTTATGAAAATAAATTTCGGGAAAATACTAAACTATAAACAATAAACAAACAAGAAATAAAAAATAATAATAAATAAAAGATGTTAACGAATCACACCCAGAACCTAATCAATAAATTATGCCACTCAGTTATCCTAAATATAAACACACTTTTGAAGCAGTAAAACAGACAACACCCATCATAAATAATTAAATCAATTTAATATAACTGAATTACGATTAAGATTCATATATTATTTCAACCCTGACCCAGTACTTATTTTAAAAGAGGCATGTCATAAACGCACCATTTTTAACGGTATATTCAGACGCAACCCTCCCATATTTTTGTGTTTTTCGAGATGATTTTTTTAAATATGAAACATATAAATAAAATATCAAACAAAATAAAACCTTTAAAACACATATCAAAAAATAAAATTAATAATAAATCCGATACCCAAATTTAAACCTGGTATCACCATTAAAAAAAACTTCAATATATAAACTTTTAAACAACGTATTCAAACGCACCCTCGTTGTATTTTCACTTTTCATGACACCGGTGATCTCCTACGATCTACAAACAACACCTTAAATAAAAATAAAAATATACAGCTACAATAGAATAAATAAATAAATAAAACACTTAGTAGAATCAAATAAAAACTTTCTTAAAACAAAAAACTATAAATAATCTATAATATAAAACTCAATTATTTCCTAACCAATATATTTTTTCCAGAGAGACTTTCCAGGAATGCATCGTTTTTCTCATCGTGATTTGACGTCATTCAGAACGCTGACGATTCCACTGGGCATGTAAGAAGTCAGCCCACTTGGATTAAATCGCTGTACGTTTCCGAAATATGTAACATATAGTTTTCAAATATATTATATTAGTTCTAACTCCTCTGCTATCGAGTACTTTATTGATTTATTTTCAATATAAACTGACAGACACACACACACACACACATATATATATATATATATATATATATATATATATAGTGAAACACATGTATTACATACTCATTTACATACGTTCCAAGAATTCAGCATAAACAACAGTTTCGTGTACGATCGTTTCTGAGACGATAAAGTGTGTTATTGATATCAAATCTCTTAATAAGTACATGGTATATATACGAAGTTATAAGCTAAAACATAGCATCAAGACTAAAGTATATTTCACTCTGTTTTACAGCAATTCGGAAGGATGGGGTAGGATATAATAATTATAATCTACTTCAAATGAAATACAAAGCAATGAAATGCAACATATAAAGAGACACTATAGTGAATATATATATATATATATATATATATATATATATATATATATATATATATGAGTGTGCGTCTCTCACTGTCTGTGTGTGTCTATCTACATTGAATGTGTGCTCGCGTATGTATATGTGTATAAACCCGTCTCACTTTACTAAGTCTTGTTTATTTTACTTCTCAAGCTGATTTCCATAACTGAAAGTTAATTTTAAAATAAAAACAACGGATGTAAAACAGATTTTTCTTTTATCAAAATTCTTTCTTTCCATAGCCGAAATAAAAAAAAAACACAGCAACATTCTTTTTAAAATCAAGAAAAAATACATGTTCCCCCTCCTTAGGGGTTATCCGAGTCACTGATTATTTTGAAAATTCACGACGCGGCTGAATCTTATCTTCTGCTAACACGTAGTTGACTTTCATTTTGATTCTTACAACCCTCCTACCGCCATTTTTGTTGTTTTTTTGCCACAGGCAAAAATTCTGCAAAGTTACTCATGTCTTCATCCTTAAAAAAAAACGACAGTTGCGATTTTGCTTGAAGTTCGTGTGTGAATATTTTTGGCAGTCCTTGTTGTACTTTTCTTTGTGTCATCACAGACGTAGACGTATATAATGTGAGAGAATTTAAAAGTTTACTGATTATTACATATGGCTGTGTGTGGGGTCATCCGCCGACTATTCTGCATGGCTAACTTGCTGTAGTATTACTCCTGTCCTTTTACGTACTTAACACAGAAATAAATAACATTTCGAAAAATTGTTGCTTCACTACTTCTCCTTTTAATGCTGAAATAATTATATATAACTCTTTACTTTTCACTTTAAAACTGTCTCTATTATGCATATGCATATGGTAGAAGATGGAAGTGACGTCGTATATAGGTTAAAGGCGAAGAAAGTGGCCTCGGCGTGATCATTTTGAGTTCTATCGTGGATACTGCATCAGTTTCACTAATACCCTTCGGAAAGTCATGGTCCATATATCCGCATCAAGATTTAGATAAAATAGTAGGGTAGACTAAACTCTAAAGCCTTGGTTGTGTAACTAGTCCATGACAATGGAAAACTCCGAAATAACAAAGACTTTCTCTGCTTAGCTAAGTATTGTTTTCGGTCGGCTTGTGCCTCTTGTCAGGTAATTTCTTTTAATTGTTAAGGAGTCGCGTCTGGGTCAGCTTGGCCTTCTGTGTAGTAGAAGAGTTCTGCTAGAAGAGGTAGGGGTGTCCAGCGGCGATCTCGTCCATCCAGAGATTCACCACGATCCTCAGAACATCCTTATCGGTGACTCTTAGTGACGAATTCTGCTGCAATACCCTATATATATATATATATATATATATATATATATATATATATATATATATATATATATATATGTGTGTGTGTGTGCTCGATTATTAAGAAATCATTTTAAATAAGAGCGAAATAGATAATGTGTGAACAGATATCTTGCGGGGAGACAGACATAAACAGAGGCTGAAGAGAGTTCCAATAAAAAGGCATTTAGAAGTCCTATTTGTGAGGATTTGAAACCGACGGTAGCGATGATGTTCTCATCTTCTGTAATACAAATTATATATATATATATATATATATATATATATATTTGTATTACAGAAGATCAGAACCTTGTGACCGTCTGAGATTATCATTTCTTACACTGACGAGAGCGAAAGCTGTAAACGCTGGCGTATGTAGATAAAAATAATTTTATATTATTTATTGAAAATTAATTATGTTTTAAGTCGACCCCCTGCTACAGAATCAATCTAGACTCCGCAAGCAAGCGTCATAACAAATCGGGCATATCAAGAACGGAATGTTAGTACTATTTATTTAAAGGGAGGCATATCAAAAAAGATTGACTAGAGAAATCAACGAACGTTGTCGGAATATGCGTGTCAGCCTGTTTTTTCTTCCTCGAACAGAGCTCAACTTCAATCTTATTAAAGTTGCTTATAAGAATATTAATTTTAAATGAATAATATTAAATTATTTCTACCTAAATATAGTTAAATAATAAGATCAATATTTTGTTGAGACGGCCTTTAAATACCATAGCATTCTAGCTTGGTTTAATTTAAATATAGTTTTGGGTCTTTTTTCAATTTTTTTCATTTTCTTCTTCCTTTTCTGTCTAGCTGATTTCAGGGTGATAGTTATAGAGAAAAAAGTAATAGAAGGGGTGTTCGTTGAGAAGAGGGAGGTAGATAAGTAGTAGGGTTTATTACTATAATGTAAATGAGGGCCAGACACTAATAGATAAACGAGATATTCTGTTAACACATGACCTTGGATTTGCTAAGGGTTTTTTTTTCAATTTTCCTCACCTCCTGATTTTTTTCTGGTGACAATTTTAATTTTGGGTTTTCACTTTTTGTTTTCATGCAGTCTTGAAAAGATGTAAAATTATTGAAATGCGGATTAATTGCCGTTGACAGTACTGGTGTTTAATATATATATATATATATATATATATATATATATATATATATATATATATATATATAGTCTCGGAAGTTTCTCAACCATTAAAACTATATTTAAAAAAAAACAACAAAAAAAACTTATAGTCCCAAGTCTTCCAGTGGAAAATCACTCATGTAAGTCAATTTATTTTTTACAGTTATTATATTAGTTTATTTCTAACACTATTTTAAGGGATCATCAGTTGTTTACCATGAAAAACTGTTTCGGGAATTTAAAAACAAGACAGTATTTAATTTCATGGCTTCCCAGCAGAGTTGATCAAACCCCACTTCCCTTAAAAGACAAAAACATAAACGTTCCTTATACTAAATCTACGTTTTGTTCCATATAAATGTTTTGCTAACTTATATTAGTTATTTAAGACACACAAAAAAAAATATATCTTTACCTGTGCTTTTCGTCTGTCTAATAAAATGTATCCGTTACTTACAAAAATGTTGCTGCATTTTAAAGTGTTTGGACGAATCCATGACACTATTATTTAAGTGATTAATGTATTATTTTTAGTTTTATATTATAAATATAAAAAACATATATATATATATATATGGGAAGAGAAGGATGAAGGTAATCCGACGTGATGGTAAAATGAAAAAGGAAAACCAAAAACTGGATGTTTTTTATGTGTACATCAACGTTTCGTCTTTATTTATAAGACTTCATCAGGATGATGATATAGGGAAAAGATATCATGCAAGCACAGATACATGTAGGGTTCCAAATATTTCAAATATTCCTCACCCACCCTTTCAATCACCCCCCTCCCCCACCCACTCCAATCCCTCACTCATTGCTATCATTTTCCAAATATTTCAAATATTTCACACCCTATCACGACAAATCCTCCCTCTTCCCCCTCTCATCTATTTTCTCCCATACCTCTTCTTAAATTCCCTCATTTTCTCAAAACGCTCTCTAAGACCATAACTTTCGCCCATCCACCAAAATCACAGCCCCCCCTCCCTCTCTACCAATCCCCATTTTCCCTGCATACACCCCCCCACACACAAACATTCCAACTCACTCTTCCCCTTCAATCTCGACCACAGCCATCTGGTCAAACACCCCCTCCCCCTCTTCCTCCAATCTCTCTCTGCCATCCATTTTACCCTTGCTCATCCCCCACCTCTTTCTCTCATCGCCAGCCACAGTAGTCCTTGCTCCCTTCACCCTTCCCCTTTCCCTCCCACTCACTTTCGTCACTCATTTGCATTCTCTAACAAGTACGGACGTCCAGCAAGACGCTGCCATTATTTTTCATTTCATTTTATTTTTATTTTTCTTCCCAACATGTCTACCCTACATGTATCTGTGCTTGCATGATATCTTTTCCCTATATCATCATCCTGATGAAGTCTTATAAATAAAGACGAAACGTTGATGTACACATAAAAAACATCCAGTTTTTGGTTTTCCTTTTTCATTTTACCATATATATATATATATATATATGTGTGTGTATGTGTGTGTGTGTGTGTGTGTGTGTGTAAGTAAATTTCGTGTACAACAGAATCGTAGGATCAATTTTAGAGGAAGCATTATTTTAATCAATGAAACAGGCGGAAAAAAAGGAAAATTGTTAAAATTACTTTAAGGCCTTATCGTCTGACCCTCTAAGAGGAAACGTCAGAATGGTAAATTAAAACTAAAAGTCGAATGAGATATGAGCGGAAAAAATTGTTTCAGTTGGAGAAAACGATTGAGAGAGGAAAAAAAAGGTAAATCTCTCAACGTTATGGTGGCTTTGAATCATTAAAGATCTCCAACTGATGCTTCAAAATCTTTTGTCTACACAGGCTAGGTCGAGAATTGTTAATAACTAACGCCTCAATAATATTGGGATGGTAGTTCGACCTGGCACTGTGTAAAACAGAAAACCACCCATCGGAATAGTTGTCAGAACAACTATTTGTACTAATGAGGTGATTACCGATGGCTGATTCCTGTGCCTGAAAATACCCGGATGATCTCGAAACCTTGTGTAAGCGAATATCACGTGGTATGTGTTGGGATATTCTAAATTCTAATCTTTGGGATGTCTTGCCAACGTAGTCAGCTCCACACTGACACATGAATTTATAAACAACAGAATTCTTTTGAATGGCTGGCAAAACATCCTTAAGAAAAGTAGAGAAAAAGGTTCGAGTCGTGTAAACTACTCTCAACATTGTTGCTGGAAAACAACGTTGAACCCCAACGTTCCTTTACGGTCTATTCTATTAATGTTGGGTTCTGCACAACATGCACTTGGTAAATGGTTAGTTGATATTCTTAAGCCCGTACTTACTTTTTATTCGGACTAATGTATCTCTGATCCCTTTCAATTTGTGTCTTCTATACACAAATTATCTCTCTCAAAGGATACCGAGTTCTTAGCTTCCTTTGCCATTAGTAGTCTGTTTACCAATGTACCTTCGGATGAAACCATTGGTATATGTGCAGATTATCTTTACCGTGCCCCCTTAAAGTCTCCACAGTTTCAAAAAATGCTTCACATAATGTAACGCTGTTCAGGCTTACGAGGAAGACAAATCGTTGCCTTGAACGTTTGTCTAATTCACTTGAAGGCTTCTTAAATAGTTTAACACGATACATTAATTTGGTAACACAATCGCTCGTGCTTTGAGCTGGATTAAATTCTAACTAAACCATATTTATACAGAGTGGATTTTCGCTTAGAACGAAGTTTGTTTATATATCACATTCGCTATTTTTAAAACGTTTTAAAACCACAACTGATATGAACAAGCATTCACAGCATCATTATATACAGACATTTCCAAATGCCTTGCCGAATGAGATTATCTTTCTTAATATGGCGAATATCTCGCTTTTTAAAGTGATTATCCTTTATGGAATTAAACTGTAAAATGTAGGGAATAGACGATAAATTAAATCTCTAACGAATCACTGTCTTGGTTAGTTAACTGATTCGTTGATATAGAGTAGGTATGAGAAGCACTTCCTTCGCACTCAGAACTCGTCCCACTATGACTTATTAAATGCAAATACCCTAATAGAAAGGCGGGTAACATAAACATGTCTGTTTCAGACTTAATCCCGTTGGAGATTGTTACATAATTATTAGTAGAACAGCCTGTATGTGTTAATACCCCAAAGAGATCGGTATCAATTTATGTAGTGTTTATGACTATGCCTTGAGGTTGTTAAATGCAAGGTGTCGAGAAGCGTTCGACAAACGTCGGAGAAGTAAACGTTTGAGGCCAAACATTGATATTATTATGAAACAAAATAATAGTTCTACTAACCCAGTGTTATCAGAGAGCTATTTTCTAACTTTGATTTTTATTTCACGTTTTTTTTTACTAAATTGTTATTTTAAATACAATTTTGAAAGTTAAATGCTATTATTACGGAATTATTCATTGTATAAATTTAATATAACACTACATACTATAGTTTCCCAAATGTGTCTACTGGAAACATTAATTTAAAATAATAAACACTTCATTCATAACTTTGTTTTAAACACAAAAGAAAATATTTCTCATTTATTCATATAGATAAATAAACAGTAACAGTTTGGCAATTTCGATCCAAATTTATCCATTTTCTAAACATGACCGTAAAGAAAGGAAAAGAAAGAAGAAATCGATTTGCTGTTTCACTTGAAATTCAGAAATTATTCAAAATAAATTCGTTCTTTCTCTGCTAAATATTTGTGCAGGAAATAAAACAATATTGCGTAACATAACTAGTTGTTCTATTAAAATCAAAGCCAACATAGAAGTAAAAACAATAAGAAATAATAGTTAATTAATAAAGTGTTATTTTTTAAAAGCAATAAGCAAATTAGTTTCGACTGATATCACATATGTATAAGCAGTATATAAAAAGATGGTGCGTCTATTGTGTAAAGTTGAATTGACTTGAAATATGGTGGTTTGTCTTTTCCGTTAGTGCGAGTTATAGGCGAAAGTTTTTACTTTATTAATTTAGAAAACTAATTTTGTAATGGTAATGTTGTTAATTAACCTCTATTCATCAAATGATTCAAATAACTTTTAAAACTTTAAATGTGTATTACATGATAATTTGCTAACAATTTTAACACCAGAAATTACTTTCTATTGAACACCTTAAACGCTCTCGATTTTCTTTTAAAATTTCGAAGGACAACAAAGTAATCAAATTTTTTAAATTATTAATGAAAGATTAAAATAGCTGACATGTTTACGTATAAACCGTAATGCAATATGGTTGAGTTAATGTCGTAAATAACTTTCTTAAATAGTATTTAAAAAATAATTGTATTAGGTAACGCGATGGCATCTGCCATTTCATTAAATAATCGATTACTTGTAAATTAAAAAATAATAATATAGAAGTAACGCACAGGCGAAAAAAACACACACATACACATGAGAAGTGGTTACACAATCTAGATGAATAAATGCCAAAGTTTTTTTTCATTTATCCGAACTATATTCATATCAAAACACCTCAGCTCTACCTAATTCAATTATACACTTTAATATCTTCACATATCGTATGTATACTCAGAGAAAACCTGATTAAACACTCTAAAGGCTATAAATTTCATTCATTTTTTAAACATTGTCTAATAAAGTTATATTCAGTACGATTCACTTATAATTTGATTATCCTATTTTACTATATATACGAAAAACCTTTCTTGATATCAATATCTTTATTATTATCAGTAGTAATATTATTAAAGCGATTTCATGAATTAAGTTTAAAATTAAAAATAATGAATTCCGTTTCATTATTTGTTCTTTTTTCGGTTACGTTTTCGCAAGCGTATATTTACACATGCAACAACCTCGACAACTTTCGAATAATTACTTTTTAAAATAAAGTTGGCATTAAACGTAATAATTACCAAAGGGTTTCTGTTAATAATTAAGTACATGCGTTTATTATTTTTTTTAAATAAATTTGTTGTTGTTGTTGTTGCTGCTGTTCCTATTTACTTCCTCTCACGAGAGCAGAGTTAGGCACAATGTCAATATTTAACAGGCACGATGGATTGGAACAAAAATAGCAATTAGCTCGGTCTAGAAGTATTTCTCCTTCACTTCAGATTCAGAACATATACTACATTTTCCTTCTAGCCAAAAGGCCAAGGAGTCAACATGTTGGTAGTGGTGATGATGATGATGATGATGATGATGATGATGATGATGATGATGATGATGATGATGATGATGATGATATTAACATTTGTCATAGAAAAGAAAAACTTTTTCTAATCTTTCTAAATTACAAAAATAATTGAATTCTTTTTCTTTAATATTAATTAAGACATTTTTCTGTCTTTCATAATGAAGGTGAAAAGTGCAAAGCACTCATTTCGAATTACTCAGTAATATAAAATGGGTTTATTTGACCAATCGACCATTCCATACTTATGGTTTATTCATTTCATTATAATACCATTCATTTTCATTTTCATTTTATGCTGAAAGAAAATAAAATTCATCGACTTTTAATATCTTAATGACCATATCAATTCACCTTTTTGTTGTTTTTTTTTACCTAAAAGAATAAATTTGACTATGTTCATGCACAGTAAATTTTCTCCACATTTGAATATATTAAATAACACTACGACAATCATCATTTTGTTTTTTTCCTCCAAATTACTAAAATGTCAATTGAATTTGTTTTCTTAAAGTTTCTGTAATTGCTGCCAGGGGGCAGCTAGTTGTTGCTAGTTTATTAATATAGACTTTATAATCGGTTATTCTAGTAATTCTGGTCCATCATATTTAAATAAAATTTAAATCTATATTAAAATTGTGAAAATGTTTGATTTTGAAAGAACAGATTCGTATTTTCTTGTCTGTTGGATGAATCATGTAAGTTTCTTATCTTTTTTGTTTTCAAAAGCAATTGATCTGTTTCCTAAAACATCACTCAATAAGTCCCGGGTCCGACATATAGATGGCGCCACTAACAAAAAATCCGTATGATATTTTATAAAGTACTAACCTTTAAATGCCACATGTCAAAATGTGACCTTTATCGGAGTATGAGTTTACAAATAACAGTTATTTAACAGAACCTACTCTTGCAAATTTTCAAAACAGGGAAAAAACATGAATTTCGTGTGTTTATACAGCATTGCTTTCTGATTAGGGATAAATGCTGTAAAAGAACCAATGACTTAATAAGTGTTATTCGGACACTGCTCCGTCTAAAACCAAGTTTTACAGGTTGTATGCTGACTTTAAACGCAATCGTAGAGACACACATTATGCTGAACGCTCAAGTTGCCCAATTGGGTATTTGTCTCGGAAAACATTTTTAAAGTTCACGAATTTATTTTGGCCGATCGTGGATTGAAGTGGCGTGAAATAGCATGGGGTTTGTAGATGTCAGAAGACAGTGTATATTCATGGGCATTTGTCAATGAGAAAGCTGTGTTGATGCAGCAGTTGCTTATAGTCGATCAAAAGCAACAACGTGTCGACGATTCAGTGTTGTATCTAAATGTTCCAACACAATAAAAACGAGTTTTTGCATCAATATGTGAAAATAGATGAAACATGGATCCACCACACATTGGACAGCGACAGGTGAAAGTCGTCGAAAGCGAGCAAACATCAGCAGGCAAGAATGTGTCCTTTGTATCTTGGAATGCGCTAGATATTTTTTCTATCGATAATTGGTGTGTTTGAAGGACAAAATCGTAGAAAAAACAGCCACAAATAAAGAAGAAAAAAAAACGTACTCTTTCACCCAGACAATTGAACGTATTGCAAGTCGATAGTAACGACAGCGAAACTACATGAATTGAACTTCGAATTGCTTCTATACACACCTTATTTTCTAGATCTGGACCCCAAAGACTACAGGTTGTTTGAAGACTTAAAAAATATGCTCCAGGAAAAGAGATCTGTCTCTCATGAAGAAGTGATATCGGAAAGTGAGGCGTATTTTGAGGTGAAAGACAAACCTTTCTACGAAGTATCGAATCGTTAGAGAAGAGTTGTATAATAATCAGTGTATAATCCTTAAAGAAGACTATGTTGATGAATATAGATGTTGTTTTATTAGTAAGGCCCAGGAGTAATGCGTTAATTGGTTTAATGATTTTCATGGGAAAACTTTCTTAATTTCAGAATATAAAAAATGTTCACATACGTATATAATGCAAACGAATTGACAATACTTACTTTATGTTTAACAGACAACATTTTTTTATTTATATATTATGTCAATTTAGATCTACACTGGCATGTTTACATTTAAAATTGAAAATGCTTATGATAATGAAAAAATATATATGTTGCCCTGCCAAACTACTAATATAACCGAGAACCATTTATTATTATTAACCGAAGAGAGGTAGTTATAAAACTATACTAAGTTATATTCGATATAATAATGAGATTGTTGTCGTTGTTATTTTTGTGAGTAAATGAGCCCATGTCTGTCGCTTAAGTACCCAAAACTTAAAAATACTCTCGGGTGCATTTTTCAAAGAGGATTAACAATGAGAACCGGACGTTGGCCATTGACCACAGGAAATACTTTGTCCACTAATGATGCTCAGAGCAAAGTCCAAAAACAAAAACAACTGTAAGTAATCAGTACACACACACGAATATATATATATATATATATATATGTGTGTGTGTGTGTGTGTGTGTGTGTGTGTGTGTGTGTATTATATGACATTTGGCAATGGTACTTTACCTAAGGATGTTCTTCTATAAAGAATATGCCATAAGAATATATATATATATATATATATATATATATATATATATATATATAATTAGTGTGGGTGTAACACGCCCACATATACGCGTATACATAATTTCGCTCATATTTTAGTCGTAAGATATGTATAAAAAAAAGTATATGTCTATGAGAGAAATTATATTTGAAATAGCAATACAATAGCCATTTAAAATCCTACTCCAAATTAAATATGAAGTTAAAGATAAAAATATTCAGCAATTTGTATCTTCATTTTTGTAGATTTAGAACTCTGGTTGTTACTCTGTTCTATATATCTTAATTTCTTAATGGAGTCACATCTTAGTAATAGTAATAAGGACCTACTATTCACTCCTGCATCAGAAACAGGGTTGAACGGGAATTACCAGAAACTGTCTATTGGAAAGACACTTTTTAATCAGGATTCTTTGACATTGGAATGGACTTTTAGATGTAGTAAATGCGCCAATAATGCAGAAATTCAAGACGAAATTGGGCAGGTGCTGGGCCACTGTATCCTCTTTTGAGTAGGTGTCTACCAGCCTTTCCCTACATGGCAACTAAAGCATGCTTGTTTTTTTTTGTTTTTTTTGCCAATTATTTGAATTGAATCGAATAGCATTTTTAATATCAACGGTTATTTTTTTAAAGTATAGAGTACTATTATCGATAAACAAAATTCAATGAAAATTACGTATTAGCATTGGAGATTTATTTCGCTATTGTAAAATAGCCATTTATTTTATAACATATGCAAGTGAAATACATCTACATCGCTTGTCGTTATCTTTGCTAAAGTAAGGATTTTTGTTTAACCGATTATAAAAAGGGGTTCATTTTACAATAGCGCAGTCACTTACATAAATGCTCCCCTACTTCCAGAGCAGTAAGCAAATACTTATTTAGATTGTCTTTTTTCGCCTGTTACTTAATAACAACTTTGTTATCATATTTGGCACCGTTATTTTTACAAACACAATGCTGAGTGTTATTATGTAGATTATTCGGCCTACTGTTCTCAGTTTTGGTGTTATTTTCACAACGTTTCGGCCGATGTAACCTCAAACCAGTACAGGTTCGTCTTGTTGAACACATGAACATTTCTGTCGAACTCAGGAATCTGTACGGAATTTCTTTTAATTGAATCCAGGTAGAAGTCTTAAGTAATTCGTAATTGTATTCTTATTGAATCTTCAGACTCCAGAAGATTGTCGCTTAGAACTAAGTATTACTGAGCACTTATATCCGTTACGCTACGGGTCGCTCTGGACAATTCTAGTATTACTTTTAGGAGCCTTAAACCTATTCTTGTTTGAGATGTATAGTCTTACTATTGAGTTCGACAAGACACACCTGAAAAAAGGTCGGAGGTTATATCGGTCGAAACGTTGTGAGAATAACATTCTAGATGAGAACAGTAGTCCAAATAATCCAAATAGTACAAATTATAAATCCTAATCTAAAAAATTCCGAAACAAAATGCTAATTGAATCATTACCGATCTGGTTTATAAGAAATGTAAATTTCCGACTAAATCTTCCTTCTAAACATTTTATAGGATTTTATTATAAATTTTCAGAGGGATTTCGAATGAAAGATTTTTTCCTTGAGAGGAATTACACTAGAACTGATATTATTTAACCTGCTGATTCTAGGACTTATTTCAAATAAATTTGACAAAATCTTATCTAATAAAGTTGAATTTCTTCAAAACGTATGTACAGGAAAAGGACTTGGAATATTTATTTTCGGAATCTGGTTTGAAAATGTATTGAGAATGTTTTACTGGGTTCTAACCGGTTTGTTGAAGACGACTAATGATTTTTTCAAAACTGTATTTTCTTGAAATATATATTTCTTTAAATATGATTTTTTTTTTTCTATTTTATTATTTTATTGTTTTATTTCATTTTATTGTTATTTTAATTATTATTTATGTTATCGTTATTATTATTATTATTATTATTATTATTATTATTATTAATAATAATATTCGTATTATTGTTATTATTTTTATTTAAGTTTATTACTTTATAATTATCATTAAACTTACTTCTACTTAGTGTAATTATTAAACTGCTAATCATATTACTGTTTTTTACAATTTTATCATTTTTATTAACACATACCTTCAAATTGTGTTTCTTTAAATTGTTCTATTAAAAAATATCTCTTAAATTTAATTGATGGCAAATTTATCTATTAATTCATGTTTCACTATAAATTCTCATATTTCTGTATTTATTTTGAAAAAATGTAATTGTAAAAATATTATTTTTCCTATTGGTGTATGTTTTTTCTATACGTGTACTTTTGACAGTCTTTATTTCCCCTATTGTGTCTCTATGTGTTCGAGTTCATTGTTTTGTATTCTATTAGAAGCGGATTGTAATTATAATAGCACAATCCTTTCTCGTCCTCTCGAATGGCTGTATAACTGAGAGTGACGCCACTCTAGTCGTGATGCCCTGTTTTAACTTTGACCGTGGTGTCTCTAACCTGTGTTGATGAAGTACTTGATATTAATAAAAATGCATATCGTCTCAGAAACGATAGTACACGAAACAGTTGTTTAGTTTGAATTCTTGGAACGTATTACATTAATATGTCATAAATTAGTTTACCTCGTATCTATAATATATATATATATATATATATATATATATATATATATATATATATATATATATATATATATATATATATATATCGTATAATTATAGTAATTTTAAAACATTCCATATTTCATCCAAAACACTTTATTATCAGACCATTGTTTCTACACATTTCGAAAATATACGTTTTCTTGATATACAATATATGATAAACACTCTCGATTCGAAAAGGCTACATCAGTGTATATTCGTCACAATCATGCTGAAAAATCAAAATGCATCCATATTAATTTAGTTTATATATTCTCTTTTCTTTCATGTTTTTTCACTCAAACCAAAGGAAAATCTTTATTAATTCTGTTTACTTGTATTTAAAAGTTTATTGTATATATATATATATATATATATATATATATATATATATATATATATATATATATATATATATATATATATATATATTTAACTATTTCGTTAAAAGTGTTCATAATCGATCGAAAAAAATACGCCAAAGTGCATATAGAAAATAATAATTATTTAGCACCAGCGACAATCCCACTTAAATCTTTTTCCGCTTATTTTATTCTTATTCTACATTCTTACTCCTTTTTTTCATTGTTTTCTTTTCTAGTAAGGGTACAGTTCACAACATCGTGTTTATCAACCTGTATAAATTATTTCTTCTTTTATCAGAAATAATTGCTTCAGTAATCTTATTAAACCACTATCTTTTACTTATTTTTTATTTTAACTATCCTTCTATCCCATCATGCTATCAATCATTATAATGATGCAAAAAATACCAACAAAAAACACGTAATTCAAATTGTACTCAATTATTATATCCTATATTTTTTATGATTCACGATTTATAATATTCATCCTTTACTATTATTACTATTTTTGTTTATATTATTTTCTAATACAGTTAAAAAAAATGTATCGATTCTAGACTTAATTGAATATCGAGTTTTTCCTAAAATATCATTAATTAATCCCTATATTATTTTTCAATTATAGTTATTATTATTATTATTATTATTATTATTATTATTATTATTATTATTATTATTATTATTATTATTATTATTATTATTATTATGAATTATAACCATTTTTGTAATAATAGTTATTATTCCTATTTTTGTTTTTAATTATTAGCTATTATTATTGTGGTATTATCTGTTGCAGTACTCTTTTTCAAGATATAATGCTACTCAAGAATCAAGATATAACGCTACTAAACTTTATGTTTAGAATCCTTATTCTAATTTTGATTAAAATCCATTACATGATTTGATTCAGACAATATCTAAGACTTGAGCTGAGGAGATAGTAAGAAGAAATTCAAATTGATAAACTCTTGTTTAACATGTATCTAATGTTTATGAATAAAATTTAATGCAAATCTGATATATCTGATTGTTTTATTAGACGTTATGCCCATATTATGTACTCTACAACACCTTACATTACATATACAAATACCTACCCTTGTTTAGCCCATTTAATACTCATACAAGCGCTTTAAGAGAAGTATCATTAGACTGCCAAATTTAAATGTGTAATTCTATTAACTGGCCAACGTGTCGATGAACACTGTTGCTGACAGTCTTCGATGTGTGTCCCCTTTCTTATACATAAATAGATCTTAATTCTCTTTATTCACGGTTGTTGGTTTGTCAGCCGCATCGTTCTAGGTGTTCAGACAAAAGTTAAAATGTTGACTTGGGTCTGACGGTTCGAATCGTGTGACCGGAAAAGCAATCATCCTCCACAATGATGATTCCCAGAAAAGGATGAAACACATGTGTATGTGAATAAGAATCTAATTATATTTATCGTAATATAATACATATATATACATATTTATATATACATATATGTATATGTATATGTATATATATATATATATATATATATATATATATATATATATATAATGTGTGTGTGTATGGAAATAATGGGAGAAGGAGAGAAAAGCATATATATAAATACTCTTATATGTAATATTGTGCATCACCGGGGGTACAAAATCACGCACGCAGTCATTGACGGATCACAGCTTCCCAGCAAGTATTATCTCCTGTTAAAGCGATATAATCGCTAGTTTGGCTTTGCATATTCCAGAAGACAGTCTTTATACAGAACTGTCAGCTCGAAAAAGAAAAAAAATGACCTCCGACAGCTTCGATTTAAGAATGTCTGTAAGCAACATCAGATTGAACCTGGCACCTGGCAAAACACTGTTTAACGCCGTCTTCAATTTCAGCTGTCAATTCGCAGTAGGTGCTAATAAGCATGTGGAATCAACTTGACTCATCACCGAGACTCAAGAGAAGAAAAACAGAAAGACAAACAACAGGTGGATACCACCACATCATCAACACAATCGAAACAGTCCTATACAGGCAACATCTGTGATTGTATATGTCTCTCACAGATGGAACTGTGATACGGTGCATGAGAGTCTGGTTTTAGGTCCCGACTTAAATCAATGTTTTACGACGCTGTTTTTTTTTTCATTTTACTACAAGTCCCTATTAAATATATACTTAATATATACAGTAGAATCATAATCTTGTCATCGATAGCATTCTTCCTACTAAATCAATAGTTGATTGTTTCTTCAATTCGTCTACTGAATCGTTGAAGCATGCTGTTAAGAACAAAAATATAATTTTATTTTATTTATTCCAGAAAATACTATGATCGAATCTGAACTATTTTCATACGGACGCCATCTTAAAAATCGTGAATACCGAGTTACTTTATTTGGTTTTGAAAAAAGTAATATTTTAGAAAAACGGCATAAAATGTGCATACAGTCGCTGGACACACTAGTAATACGTGTGTGCAAATTACTAAAAGAAGACGTCCATTCTGAAGATGCATCCATTAACTTAAACAAAAATAGGGTGATTCTAAATATGCCTCCATTACATTTAGATGAGAAGGAGTGGACATTTTCATTGAATTTAAACCAGAACTGTTCAATTCTGAAGATGCGTCTATTATAATTAAACCAAAATGGGTCCATTCTAGATATGCGTCTATTGAATTTAAACCAGAACAGGTCAATTCGAAAGATGTATTCATTAAATTTTAAAAGAATGGTCGGTTAATTCTCAATATGTGTCTATTAAATTGTAAACCATAACGGGTCAATTGTTGATATATTTCGATTAAATTTAAATCAGAACAGGTCCATTTTGAATATACGTCTATTAAATCTAAACCAGAGCGGGTCAATTCTCAATATGCGTTTATTAAATCTAAACCAGAATGGGTCCGTTCTGGAGATATCTCCATCCAATAACGTGTTTTAGTGGTCAAACTCCTATTTCAGACTCAAGGATGACAGACTGACGAAATTGCAGACAAACCGATCCATCGATGGACGAACATAACATCTAACAGAGATTCTTAGTGGCATCTTAATCTAATAGTTTTCATAAACTTTTTCTAAGTGAAATGCAAAATGGCATTGCTGGAGTTTCGGATGACAAAAATGTTTGCTTTTAAAATATTTCGTTTTAATATTATTGATCGTTCATCGTCCATAGAAAGAAGCTCGACTGTGAGATCGAGTTGATTAACGAACGTAGTCTTCCATGGCACTATGTATAGTGAGAGGAAGATTGGCCGGCATAAAAAAGTAGTCAGAGAGCAACATGACTGAATGGACCAGTTTGTCATTTGAAGCTTGCATAAGACGACTAAAAACCAGAAAAGAGTAGCAGTGGTACTATGGACAATGAGTGAGATTTTCGATAAAATAAAACATAAAAAATGACCCGTTTGATATTTACAGAGTGGTTGAGTTCGTTTTTGTAAGTTTACCGTAAATCGATCATTTAACGTTGGTGTTTACAACTGTGTGTTTGTATAAACATGCTATTCTTGTTGGATACACGCCGATTGAAATATAGTGTATATTCTGTTATGGTTAGAGTCAGAACATTGTGAAGGTGTTGTTCTAAAAATAAACGACTTCATACTGATAGCGATGTTGAATGTGGGTGTGCAACAATAGTGGGTAGTTCTACAGAATTTGAATCAAGGAATACCGACTTTTGTCGGAGCGAATTTACGTAAACAGCCGTAAACCATCGAAGCGTTTCTCCAATCGGAAACTGAGAAAATAAAATCCTGGCAGACGACAAATACAGACAACGTCAAATGAAAATTGATTAAACCGAAAATGAATTTTACGCCGTTAAAAACAAGGACGACCGCTTGATTCTAATTTTTCACCCAAAATCTAGACCTAACCCTAACCCCAATCCTAAACTATGCACTAATTGACTGATTTTCGACGATTGATACTCGTGTGTTTTCTTTTTAACAACTAAAAAAAATTCGACGAGTTAAGACCCTTGTGGTTTTGTAAATGATTAAACGAATTATCAAACAAAAATTTAGAAAAGTTGTTTAATTGTTTATTTTCTCCCGAAATAAACCTTCTTCATAAAAAAATACAGTAAGTGTTTTTTTTTTATTATTTGACTGTTTGACGACGGCTTGGTTTTGTTCAGCTTTTTAAAGCTGTTTATGTAAGCCTGCTTCGGCAAAAGTCGGTGCTGTTGGGTCCAAATTTTGTAGAAGTACTGAATAGCGTTAAAAACGAACATTTCCACATGAGGATAGATTAACTAAGGCACAGCAATCTTCTATTAAAGGGTAAGTTAAGGGTTAGGATGACGTGTACCGGAAGATACGCCATGAAAGGAAGTACATGACAGACAAACGATTATCGATTCTTAAGTGTTCAGCGTCCAGGCGAACAGTCGTTGGTTTTCGAGGCGCCCCTACAAGCCGATTGAGGGTGTCCGAGTAGATGCATTTTATGTAGATGTGTTTGCTGGAAATTGCTGTAGAATGTTTTAAAAATCCATGGGTAGAGAATGAAATTATTTGTTGTTACTTTTTATGTCTTACATTATTACAGCTATAAAAAAATAGGAAACCTCGGGATCGTCTGCTGCTGCATCACTACTACGACTACTCTTATAACGAGTTATGACTACTGATTGAACAACTATTTACAATGTGTCAACGAGAAACTCAGCTATTTTCTGGCAACTTCTTATTAATGCCAAGTATCGTTATACATGTTGTTATGGTTGAAGAAAACAAAGCAGTTTCCATGATTTTCGTACACATCCCGATTGGTTTACAGCTGATCGATTTTCGTATTGCAGCTGATTGATCTTCGATAAACATAATCACCAGAATTCAGAAAAAAAAACATTGAAATTATTTAAAAGTAGCTTTTAATTTGACGGCTTCCATCAACCAGTTAATAAAATTAAGTAAGAAAATGTTACCGAACTCTTTTCCATATATGTATATCTGTTTTAGTTTAAATAACTACAAATAAAAACACTAATGTATATAACAAATTACTTACTTTAACATTACATTAAAATACATAACTTCTATAAAAAGAAAGTTTTGCATATATTTGCTAGGTCCTTTAATGACTATTTTATTTTGGTTTTTACCAATGTAAAAGTTCACGCACCAAAAATACCGGGAATGTGTACATTTATCCCCCGACCCCCCCTATCCTCTTTTACATTCATTAAGACCCCACAAAGCATCAGATATTTTAGGGCCGTTTAATGACTTATTCGCTGAGGCGTGAAGCAAAAACTATAAAAGGGGTTATTCAGAGGGGTGTTGTTACTTGCTCGCGATAACCCCGTAAATATCTACGGGTGCGACGGTGAATATCAGTCGAAAAGTGTAATCTTTACGTTGAAGAGGCCATTATTCACATGTTTTCATTAGAGTATGGAGATGGAAAATCTGGGATCAAGTTTTGAGGTTTTGTCTGTATTTTATTTTTGCTTCTAATACTGACACGAGCGATTTGGGTTCAAGCTCAAAACTATAAATATTTAACCTTTTCCAAGTTTTAAAAATAACTAAGTGTATAAAATATTAAACTGGTTAGTTTGGATTATTTGGAGTACAACGTTTCGGCCGACGTAACCTTGTACTTCTTCAAGAGCGTGTTTTAGAACTCGAGAATCTTTATGCTTAATGCGGAAATCTTTACGGAATTTCGAAACGGATTTCTTTATTTTATCCACGGGGCTAGACTGTTCGCGTTCCGTCAGCCATTACCGTGAAGTTTTGATTGGGTGACGTTATGCTTGTTTATTTATTGTATACCGATCATTTGAGTAGTATTTAATGCCAAAATATAACAACTATTAAACACGATTCTATGATTGTATTGGTTTTCCTGTTATACGGCATATCAATCCTTTTAAATTATTTAATACAGAAACACATAGGTATGGTAAATAAGTTATTGATTGAATTGACTTGTCCGTTTTAAAACATATCAATACCTTTTGGGTTATTTAAAACTTCACCATAATACTTACTTTATACGTGCCATTGCTTGGTCTATTTGTTTTTGTTGTACGGCATATCGATCCCTTTGTGTTACGGTGTATTGTTGTCACATCTTGACTAGTGCGCCGTCTACTAGACTCTCCCACTTGGACAGGGTGCAAAAGAGAATTCTTAACTTAATAAGTCCCACACTGTCTGCCAAGCTCCAGCCTATGTCGCATCGCCGCAGTGTTGCATCCCTGTACTTGTTTTACCAGTACTTCCACGGAATGTTCTCCGATGAACTTACTGCACTTGTACCCCCTTAACGAAAATATCCCGACCTTTCGGACTAGCAGCTAACTAGCACGCCTTTCTGTGCAGAGGTTCCTAGATAATGGAACAGTTTTACTCTGATGGTGTCTTATATCTGACTACTTGCCTATGAAATTCCTTGTTTCCCGACCGTATCAGCATGCATAAATTTAAATGTAATGTGAACAAACATATTACTACCGAACTCCCAATAAATATGTAGCAGTTGCTCCCAATAAATATGTAACACGTTACGCTTCAATGGTATAATGCTTTGATTGGGACGTAGAGAAATAAAAAGAAAATAACATGATAAAAGATATATATAGATAGATAGATAAATAGATAGTTCAACAGAGAAAGAAATATACAAAAATAGAGAAATGTTAAATAACTGTTAACCTATATATATATATATATATATATATATATATATATATATATAGAGAGAGAGAGAGAGAGAGAGAGAGAGAGAGAGAGAGAGATAGTTCTACAGAAAAAGAAATATACAAAAATAGAGAAACGTTAAATAATTGTGTACCTATATATTTGACGCTGCAAAAGAAAGTATCGTCTGAAATATCGTGTTTAAGATGGCAAACATAAGCAGAAATAACTCCAACATTTGTCTGTTTTGTCTTGTTGAATACAGAAGCATAATAACCGTTGTAAACTATGCATTGGTGCCGTCTTTGCTTCCTTTTTCTGGCACGTGACTGTCTTCCAATTATTTAATGCTTATTCTTCTTATTCCTTACGGCATACTTGTACGCCTGGTCAACATAATTATGTTAGCAACCGTTCTCCAGTCATATATGTTGAAACACTTCATTTCGAAGATATTCATAGTTTTGATCATGTCCTTTTCCAGATGCTACTCGGATAGCAATTTGAGGCGTTTTATCACTTGACTAAGTCATGTTACTTTTAGTCGTCTTAAGGTTCTTTTGGTAGGCTTTATAAAAGCTTGAAGTGTTTAACGTGCAGGTGTTTTTAACGACGGTCTCATTAACTCCCAAACAATGAGACTCTCCTTTTGAGTATAGAAGCACTTCATGGTTTAGCTTCAGTGCGACTGTAGAGGTCTTTATTTAGGATTGTCCGTGGCCAGTTGATTAGGATGACTCTGATGCTTTTTAAAGGAAGCTACTATGTTGAAGGACGGCGACAACTTCATGCGAAAATAACATACAGCCTTGAAGATGCTTTTAGCAAATGTATCAGTATAACCTGCTTATCAAGACGCGTTGACATTGCGGAGAAATCGCTTTGGGGTGGATGTTGTGTACTCAATCAATATGCAATTCGTAGTCGTCATCGCCATTGTCCACAGTTCCGAATTGTACATGAAAATACTTTGTGGGTATGCTGTAAATACTCGCAAGTTTACTTTTTCGCTGAAATGCTTGCCGTTGAAGACGGATTCGTATGTCTTGTATAAATCTAGACCAAGCACTCCTTATCGTTTGATGGCTTTATCTGTGTCTAGCATTGGTCCAATTTAATGATTCCACCGTTTTGTAGCTACAAAACGGTAGGAGCTAGGTGAAGATTGGAAGTACGAAGAAAGATATTTGTGAAATTTCGTGGAAAAAATACGCTAGTTACTAGTTGTATGAGAGAGAGAGAGAAAGTAAATACGATGAATGTATTTACCTATTCCTTTTATTGGCGAAAGATATCAGATATAATGTGTTGAAGCAAACATAATTCGCTTTGAACTAATGCCGAATAAGCTTTACATATTAAGGTAAGTCAGTTTAGAAAAAAATATATGTAATGTTTTTAAGTTATTAAGTTAGTTACTTTAAATTAATAAAACACGTATCCAGATAAAAAATCCCTTAGAATTGTTTAATAGTGTATTGATTTTTATATTTATGTGTTCATCTGTTTCACAATTATTATAGTTTCGATTCTGGATTATCTTTTGATGAGGATTGATAATTTGTATCACTTGTATTATTCGGACGACTGTACTTAGCTTGGTTAGCTGAGAGACGGTGAATAACCTCGATGAGTATAGTAGTCCGAATGATCCAAATATTACAAATCATTATTGCATGTTTTTTTTCATTTTGTTTAAATTTATCTCAGGTATAATTCTCAAGAGAAAGTGACAAAGATAACTCTATTTTTCACAGGATTCCATAATCAACTCAATTGAAGAATTTACGTACACACCAGAAAGAAAGTCACATTTTAAGCATATTCGTAAAGATGCGCAAAAATGTTTTAAAAGGATTGTTCTACATGATGAGACAGAAAAAAGTTCGACTCTTTCTATAACATGCTATAATTAAAGTATGTATAATGTGTGTGTATTTAGAGGGGTCAGCGATAAATAATTAAAAATATATCTACGTACAATAATCTATCATTTATATTATAATATTTAATGGTTCATGAGTTTGTTTTTATTGGTAATTACAATTGTTGTCATATCATAGTAAATACTTATGTTGATGTTTATAGCTAAATACAGGGTGTCCATAAAGTCCGTGTGCACTTTAAAGTTGCATGTACCACGTTTTAAGATAAGTTATAGAATAATTCTTCAGCACAAAATTTACAAGAATATGGAGATACGTGAAAATATGTTTTATTTTTGTCAGAATAAATGTGATCTATGGCTTCAACTAAGCAAAAAGTAAATCGTGTCTTTTAGTGGGTTGAATTAATATTTATGGGGACATGTGAAAAATCAGTTCAGTTGTGTATGCAACCAAACCTAGTTCATTAGAAGATTTGAAAGTTCATTAGAAGATTTGAAAGTTAAAATAACTAATGTGATTTCAGACATTACAGTAAATCAGTTGGCAAATGTTTTCCGTAAACTGCAAAGTTGTATTACTCGTTGTATTACTAATGACGGCGGATATGTGGAAAGTTAAATAAAATTTCAATAAAATCTTCATAAAATATATATTTATTTATTTCTAATACTTTTAACAGATTATTTCTATCGGAAATAAAAATGAAGTTATAATTTTTTTTCACGTGCACACGGACTTTATAGACACCTTGTATTAATTATATTATTTAGCTGTTCGTCCGGTCCGTCGTAGAAGAAAAAAGTTGTTTTTTCTTTTTCTTGGCAATTAATGAATGATTCTACGCTCTTCAAGGCTGCAAAATTGGGTCCTTATCAGCGGATGCAGCTTCGTATCTTACCCACGACTGATTCTGCTTAATACTTAAATGGGACCATAACGAGTTCTATCAGTCTGAACCTGAGTGGCGCTTTCTCCTATTAGAAATAAGCACCATTTATTTGATATACTACCTGGCACAGGCTGAGTAAGTGTGTTCTTACCTATCGGGGATACATACTCGAAATCAGTCCGACTGTCTGGCTGGGGTATTGTTCTGTTTAGTCTCAGGTGGTCAACACTCCCAGGATTTACCTTCTTTTCAAGAAGGGGTTAGTTTATTGCCAATCGCCTGAGGCGCTATTACCTGGGAATACCGACGGGGCTGTTCAGGCATTTTTTGTAGGCCAGAGCGCGCTTTCCACACCTGACCTTGTGCTCAGCCTCATGGAGAGGAGGTAAATAAAAATGCTTTAACCTTGTGTCTAGTTTCCTGGAGGGGAAGTAAATAAAATACGGGTGTGATTTCGATTCCCACTGCATCCTATAATGTTGACAGTTTTACGGATTAAATTACGGATGACTGTACAAGCCAAAATTTGTCAATATTTGTCAGTAAGTAATCATCATTTTGTTCTCGTGTCTTCCAGAGCGTCAAAAAGGACGAAGTGTGTATCTCTATAACTCTAACTACCCGGTAATCTAAGCTACTAGTAGAGCCTTTCCCCCTCCCGTCTATTGCTCCCCTTTTCTACTCAGCTTGAAGTATTCGTCCTTGTTCAGTGTTAAGCATCCTGAAATATTCTACGAACGAGGTCAGCGTCTCAGGAGTTTTTGTCGATATCACTTGCTGCTGCGGGTAACGTGGAAAGCGGGCCAATTGGCGACGACAGCTGGCATTAACGGTTTCTTTAATTTTGTTTGTTATTGCAAAGCAGCACGGTGTCTACACATTCCGAGCATAAACTGGATACTGTTGAGCCTCTACGTTTAGAGTGACTTAGATTTTACGTCTCAGTCGAGAAATGCAAGTAGTCGTATCATTTTATAAAGACATACTCTAAACACACACACACATATATATATATATATATATATATATATATATATATATATATATATATATACATATATATATATACATATATATATATATAAGTATATATATTCTTTTTTTGTTCATTTTACTTCAGTCGAAGTTCTCAGAAATCAAGGGGCCCTCTTCCTGGGGCTAACACTTTATCTCTATATGAGATTCATATATATTCGAATATTTCATTAAACTTTTCCTTTACCTCTCAAACGTTGAATTTATAAAGAAGCTAAAAATATCAATTATCCTCTCACCAATTGACTAGTACACTATGTTGTAGTATATCTTTCTTGTTGTATTGTAGTCTGACTGGATTCTAGGACAAGGATTCATCTAGTCTGGTGAAATATCTAGCTAACTGCTGTTACTAAGAGCAACATCACTTAAAAAGCTGCACCATTCCTCATATAAACCAGTGTTCATTAGTCATATTAGTGGGGGTCTGATTTGGGATTCGAACACTATGTTATTTTGAATATTTAGTAAGGGTTTACTTGTAGGAGGAAGTGCCTTCATATCAGGTTGTCCTGACAAACCCTTGTACAGAAAGATTTAGAAACTAGAGGTAAGTGTCTAGTAGGCATTCAAGTTCTCTCCAATAGGCATTCAAGTGTGTGCGTGTGTGTGTTAATAGTGTTTATTTCAAAAGTTTATGATTAAACTTTTTAAAGATACACTATTAATATATAAAAGGAATGATTAATATAACTATTGATCATTGAGATTCATTTTAACTATAGCATGTAAATATACCACGTAGACTTGATATTATATATTTTTATTAAAAGTTTATAGCAATTTGTTTCAGCCTGGATGACGTTTGAATTGTTTTAGTTCAGTAACTTTAATTTTCCTAAAGATATGTGGTGAAGAGAGGTGCGATTTGAACGGACGGAAAAAAGTGACTGGCTTGAATAGCCACCCTATTCCTTTGTCTTCTATTAAAAAACCAAACAAGTGTTCATACGTTGTCGCTAAATTAAAATTTACGACCAATAAGAATGAGCCCTGCTCGATTTAAACCCAAAATATAGTAAGCCTATGTGAAACGAGGAACCTCAATAAAAACGGAAGACTGAACAGGCAAAAGCAAAGATCCAAGTCGGCAGACATCGCACAAGGACTGAAGAACGTATGCTCAACACCGCCCCCGCGTCTTTAGCTGAGGGAGACCAAAAGAAGGAGCACTTCAAAACTCACGTAAAAGCTTCATTATTTTGCGCAGCCATTCATATGCACTGACAGTAGGTCAGGCGAACAGAAGCAAATTTCCAACCACTAACCGCACCATCAGAACGAGGTAGTCCCACACATACACAGTGCCAAACTGACAAATACTCACACATGCATATGCACAATACCAAATATATAGATATGAATATACAAACCACTCGTGTCTGCTTATTCACTGAACCTTCTATGCAGAAACCTGAGTTTGCAAACTTAATATTTCCTAAGCAAAAATGACTTTAATCTTCTTTTAAAATTATAGTTATGTAACTGTTGGGTTATTTAATCATGTTTAGCTTGATTCGTCATTTACGCATCTCTGTTCATGTGTTCAGTGAGTACTTGCTAACTCAGACTTAATTTATTTTCATTTTAATTTGAATGCACTCCCGTATAATATCTTTCGTGTTCTTCCTTCGCCATTTATAACCCCTATTTTATCAGTTGTACTGTCAGCAATCTTCAAAGACGCTACCGTCGTCTAAATACATTATCCATAGCCACAAATTATTTTTAAATGATCGTACACACACACACACACACATATATATATATATATATATATATATATATATATATATATATATATATATATATATATATATATATGAAAGAGACAATTAAAAGATGAGAATAACAATTGTAAACATACAAAATCTATTATGAGTTTAGTTATTCAAAACAAAGTGTTTTCAAATAAACGAGATTTATTTTTCCTTCCTTAAGCCAAGGCTTTTCGAGATATGGAATCTCAACATCATGGGAACACAAAGAGATAGGTTGGTAAGGGAATTACCAAAAGTTATAATTTGAAAAGATGCGCATATAATATAAGATAAATACAAGTATAAAAAGTTTAGAAGATGTACAATGCAAAGAGAAGAGGTTAAAAATATATGAAAAAATTCACCGTTGAATGCGTCATAAAACTTGTAGCAGCAGGTTTAAAAATGGTACATCCACGAAAGAATGGCGTCTAGAAATTGTAGAATCCGTTCAATTTTAGAGAAGTAAAACCATTAAAGGCCCAAATAATCCGCTTGAGAGAGATCTCAATGAAACAGTTTATGATGTAAATAGTGTATTAAAAGCTATTTGGAAGACTTCCATGGCTTTTCCACATATAGTTTTTATGGATTTGACTTCAAAATGATATAGTAAGAAGTAGTTTTCACAACGAAGCAGAGAGCCGGTAAACACTAGCCACTCAACAGAAATCGAAATTTTCTAAGCCATTATAGAAACTGAATTTCAAATTCAAACAGGTTGACATTAAAGAAGAGAGAGGTATCAACGAGAGAGTAATGTGAGTGGTTAGACGGTGATGTAAAAGCAGGTTGGGTGAGGGCCGCCTTGGAATAGGTCAGGTTCAAATGTAAAAATAGGTTTTACAGCAAAAGGTGCATTAAGTGGCACAATAAAACGGCTGATTTATAAGTGAGTCAAGTCTACATAGGATGTATGAAAAACAGTGGGTGAGACTATAAGATTTTATCTAGATAAATAATGTTGGGATTGGCAAAGAATTAATACTTGGTAAAAATGTTAGGTAAAATAAACAAAATTCAATAACTTATCTACAACTTACGCGCGTTTAACAGCAAAACAAGAGAATACATAGTCTTTACCTTAACCTCGTTGATCATCAGAGAAATTGTTTATTTAATAGTGATAAGAAAAATCCCTCAATTGCAAAGATACGAGTAAAAAAGATGGGAAAAGTTTAACAAGTGTTCTTGACGAAAAATAACCCCTCCCTCAATGGAAATCGTATTTCCAAAACTTGAAATGACTCTTCGAAACGTTTCTTACAACCAAATTAAATTTAGTTAGCATCAATATATATATATATATATGTGTGTGTGTTGGTGTATAATGTGTGTGCCGTGTGTGTTTGTGTATGAGTGTGATGACTCTAACAGATGCTCTGAAAGTACTTGGGACACAAATCAAAACTATGGCAAATTCGTCGGCCAATTCCCCTCCGAAACTAAGATTCTGATTCGGACTATTGAAAGGATCTACCAAAGAATACCCAGACATAAGTTGTCTGCTATATTCAGCAATATATATATATATATATATATATATATATATATATATATATATATATGAGAGAGAGAGAGAAAAGAAATGAAATACGACTAAAATCTGATTGTTTGCAAGAAAAGGTGCTCGATATTGAAACATGTAGTACAGTATATTATATAAACATTACAAATTAAGGTGGATGAAATAAATATGTTTTAAACGGATGTTATAACTGCCATAAAATGGTCGTAATATTATAGAACGTCTGCGTTTTTTCGTGGCCGTGTGAGCATAGACGTTGTACTGGTGATTCTAAGCTTACTCTACGAACTGTGTTCGATCCCATTCAACCGCCTTCAACCGCCACTTTTGCACCGATTGGGATTAAAAACGAAACGATATCGTCTGTAGGTACAAAACACTTTAATATTTTAAAATATTTACACCCAATGCCCCTTTAAGATTAATTGTCTTAATAGTATAGCACTATTTGGAATTACAACGTTTGTTATCATTAGCGATTATGCAAAGTTACGCCGGAGCATTGAACACTTTCAACAACAATAGCACTATCGAGTAAGTGTACATTAATTTCAATTACTGTCTGTGGCGATTTCTCGTGACCGCGTGGGCATATACGTTTGTCTTGTTGTTCTAGGCTGAATCTATGAACTGCGTTTACAACCACCACTGATGAGGTTACAAAACCCGAATCGACATCGTTTAAAAATATGTACAGTATATATATATATATATATATATATATATATATATATATATATATATACTTTTGTATTGCTACGCCCAAAGTTTATAAGGTTAAAAACAATCTATTTTCGTTTGATTACTGGCCGTGTTGATACACTCGCTTTCGCTTTTAATATTTTATGCCAGGTTCAAATCTCACACAGGATAATTGCTTCATTTTATGTTTTCTCCACAACCAAAACTGATAAATCAGAATCAAATATTCATTTTGTAGGATAAAATCTATCGATGATAAAGAAACGATAAAATGACTGTCTTGACTTTATATATTATATATTGCTTCCATTATATATATTTACTGGCAAGTTACGTCTTATTCTACAATCACATTTACTTTCTTTTCACCATTATTTTATATTTAAGAACGTTTTTTTACTTTAACATTTGTTTTATATTGTATGTGATATCTCATTGATATCGTGACGCTATATACATCTTATACTATCTAAAAATATAAACAATTCATTCAAGAGTACACATCATTGTACTAATCCTCTTAAAAGTTTTAACGAATGACATATTAATTATTATTATTATTCAATAGTAAAATAATGTTCCGATTTAAATCTATAGAGAATAAAGTAATACAGGGTGGGCCAAAATAAGGGTCCTCTCTTTAAATTTGAATAACTTGAATTTGAATAACTTCCACAAAATAAAAGTGAAACTCACCAAACGTTATGTGTGTGTAGACTGACCCTTCCGAGATTTTTTGAAATAAACAAAACAAATTTTAGCCGAAAAACACTTCTTAAAACTTACAAAAACTAAAGTATTGTTTTTTACACTGTTTTGAGTTTTTTAAGCAAAAATAATGTTTTCTAAATGAGGGTACGTTCCTTAGGGCTAATACGGCTCATGCTTGCTTCGGAAGGGGTCCTTTACTTATTCTAAAAAAAAAATTTAAAAAAATCAATAAATAAAAAAGTTATGAATTTTTAAAAATAGGACCCTTATTTTTGCCCACCCTGTAGAATGACAGGCAAATGTGATAGACGTTTCCGAGTTTTGACGAATGTAAAAGATTTTTCCCCAAAAGAAATGTTCAAATATTAAAAACGAAAATCTCGAAACTGTAAAACAATTAACAATATCCATCACACTCATCTCTCAAACAAGTAAAACTGATGCTAACACCTGCAAGTAACTCAACCACTAACTCAGTGTCCCAGTAAGAAATTTAAAATAAATCCCATACTACATTCACGTGCAGCTGAGCCGCTAGAAAAACACGTGTGAATTGAAGTCAGTTTTTTATACTATTTCAGCATTCTGTTTTTTTCGGCAAAAAAAAAAAAGTATTCATCTAAGACTGTTACTGATACCCTCAAGTGTTAATAATTACCGATGTTAAGAGGTTTTCTATTATTTAAGTAAAAATTATATCACATATCTTTATCAGTCTCGGCCGTTTTAAATAAAAACGGCAATTAATAGTCAGTTTAATATATTTAATAAAAAAAAGAAAACAAAGCTGAAAAGTTGATACAATACGGTTTTAAATCAGTTCAATATATCTAAACACATAATAAAAGTCTAGGAGTATTAAACTCCTGAAAAGTGAAAAGAAATCATATTAAATATGAGGTTTTTTAAAAGACTAATATAATAATACATTCACAGATGCTCAAAATGTCGTCTGTGCCAATCGAAGAAATGAATAAGCCAGACATAATAAAATTTAAACAAAATAAAATTTAAACAATAAGATTTACAACCTAAAATTTCCCGCTTTTTTAGCGACCAACATATATATATATATATATATATATATATATATATATATATATATATATATATACATGTATATATATATACAGAAGGAATGTACACTGCCTTAGTAAACGGTTGTACGGAAAATCTATTTACATCAGGTAACCTCTAACCTTCAGCCATCGCTCGCTGTATTGTTCTTGCTTGACTAGGAAATAGCTTATTATTTGAAATAGTGAAAATAATATTTTCTCAGTGCATTTTAGAATTTAGGAATACGATTTATATATCTTCTACCCTGCGTGGGTCTCAAGATATATACTAGTGCTCCGATCTTTCGTAATTCCCCTCTGGGTCACACAGGGATATTCAGTCAAATAAATGAAGAGTCGGAAATGCGTGAGATGAAACTGGATGCAAGTAAGCTAAGGCTGACTTACAAAGGCAAAATCAAAGTTGCTAATATCACTTATAACATCAGATAGATTATATTTGTAGCTGATGCAAAAACGGAACACTACTTGTCAGTGTATCCTCATTTAGGCGGCGCTATACCGGCCTATTTAGCATAATGGTCAGAGTGTTCGATAATGGGCTGAGAGATTGGGATTTAATCCTCGGTCGTCTCATACCAAAGACACAAAAATGGTACTTGATGCCCTCTGGCTAAACACTCAGCATTATAAGGTGAAGGATCAAGGGTAAGTGGAGTTATCCTGGAAAAGGGGTTGCATACTTTTGCGTAGTAGCTAATAAAAATGGAGCCTTCGCGTCACCCTCGACTATGGTCAACCACTTTACTATGACTACTTAAGATCAGCATAAATATATGTCAAAAAGATAAGGACGCTTCTTATAACAACAGAAACCTGTTCAGGGAATTCGAAAAGTGTCGCCACCAGATTTTTGGTTATTCAAACGACATTAAAGAGGTCGTTGAAGACCATTATGGCATGACGTATGGAAGCGGAATGTTTGAAACGCAAAGAGCCCCCCGAATGATGTCAGTAGCAATATCGTCAGAGTAGAGCATAGCTATGCTAAGGGTTCACACACCTGTGATACACAAGGTCAGAATAACATAAGAATTTGACGGAGGCAAGAACGAAAGTGGGTGATGTTGCCATCAAGAATATCAGTAAAAAAAAATGTCGTATGCTCATGTTTCTCACGAAACATTTTATTAAAAAACGCTGTCACCGGTGTTTTACATGTTGTTGTTGTTGTTTATATTATTATTATTATTATTATTATCATCATCATCATCGTCGTCATTAGCATCATCATTATCATTATCGTCATAATTATTTCATCATCATCATTGTCGTCATCTTTGTTGTTGTGGAGGAGGAGAGGGAGGGGAAAGAAGAGGAGTTAATCGAACTTCTGTACAGAGCCTACACAAATTATGCCACATCATTGTCTAGTTTGCATACAGTTCTCTTCGTTGGTCGTAGCTAGGGTATTAGTTTAATGTTCGACACCCACAGATGCAACGTCCAACGTTCGAATACAAAGTAAGGGAAGGTTCGGCCCAAAAACACAAAGGTATGACGGTTGCGCATGCATAGATGCACGTTTGTTATCCTCACCCCATGGATTTGCGGTTCCGCACCTGGCACGTTTTTGCATGCCACACGCAGATCCAGATACGACCAGAGGAGGACGGTTCCTGATACTTACTCCTCTTGGATTTTTAACAGGGGCATATTAGCCGGGTTACACTACCACGTTACCACCATCTCTACAGGTGTGAAAAATGGTTAGACTTCAGAAGTCGGTGTTGTTGATGATGACAGTATGAAATTATTTTGTTAAAGTAATGTTTTAATCTCTTTTTATAAGAAAGTCAAAATAGGTCAGTTGGTAGAACATCAGACTGAAGATCTCAAGGTTTCCGTTTTGATATATGGCCATGGCATCGGATTTATTTGTTGGAATTTATTATTTACTATTAAAGGAATATTCTCTATTTCTAAAAGTAGTTAAGATCTCTGATATTTGTAAATGGGACAAATACCGCAATGTCTTTATTACGTTACAAAATTGTAACTGACGGACAAAATCTCTGTTTATATATGATTATGAGTGACTTATTATTCAATAACAATTGTTACTGAACAAGTTCGTGTATGATTGGCTATGGCATAAATTACTCGTTACATGACGTCTGTATGTGTTATTTTGATTGCTTTTTCGTACTTCATTTCGGGATGTTTACGATTCCGGCCCCGCCGGCGATTCACGTGCTGGCCCACCGCAGAGTTCCCTCAAGCAGATTGAACGATTGCGATATAGGAAATAAATAAAATAAAATAAAATAAACGAATGAATGCATGTGTCATTAACACTTTATATTTTGGCAATATCTTTGTAAATGATTCAAAGATGTTTCATATAAGGGCCAATTTTTATTTTTTTTATTTTCAATTATTACATTTTTTCCACGGATCTATTAGTGGCACGAGTTTAACGCAAATTGAAAATGGCAACGTTTAAGAGTTTACTTATGTTCTCTTTTCTCCGCGTTCCTTAGTGGGCGTGTATTTTAATACCAGACAAATTGGTAAGGCAGTGACATTGTTACCCTGCAGGTAAGGCACTTGAGAAACAAACCAAAAACAAATATTAAAGGAATGTTTCCTGTCAGGTTGTCAACCGATCTTTATGAAAACATGCTGCAGTTGAAAACACGCCCAGCGTTTGAATGCGTTTGATATAAATTATGGCAGACACGTCTTTCCGTCTTAACTTATAATTTAGACCCAATGTGATTTTTGGCGTAGATTGGGCTTTAACGGTTCCTAAAAGTTGAACGTCCCCCAACAAAATTGAGAGAGATTTGTTTAAGTATTATTTATTTTTCGTATTGCCATTCGGAATTTACTTTAGTGGTAGGATTAACGAAAGGCTTTTTATTACGTTGAACATTGGCATTTTTTATACTAAACTTTGATCAGGAATATTTACTAAGCAATAGGTCCTTGATCAACATATCGGGTAAAAATCTGATTTCAAAATGCATTCAAGCAAGAACCAACGTTAATGTTAATTTTTACTTAAACGTCATATAAAGCACTTGCCCTTCCTACCCCTACCACTAACTTTAAATTGGATTGGCAAGACGAACATCTTTTTATTTAAAAAAATGGAGTTTGACGGGACCGTTAGAAGTTAATTTAAAATCAGCGGGACTGTAAAAATCAATTTCGACAAACCTGTTTGTTTGAATGGATGACATGAAAACGTTATCCCAAAACGCGTTATTCACCATGTCTCAAAATTAACGCAAATGTTTGTAATATTCAACGTCGATTATCTGCTTAGACTTTGTTCAAAAGTCAACTGCCATTCAATTGCGACCAGTTGATTACTAATACGCAGGTAAGTTCAATATTTTCGATGTGTGAATGTCAAGGTGTTGTCATACTAGGTAAAGAAAAATCTAACAGATTCTCGTTAAAATCCGTTTCAGTTATTACAACAAACTTAAGTTCCATATTTATTTGAAACAAAAGTTGATAATGTATGATTCTTTAATAATCTAACAGTACGCTTAATATAATTGGTTGTAGAACGACGGCCCCATTCGCCCTTTCTCATGACCTAGTGTCGGTCTGTTTTGGAGAGCAGACTTTCTCCTTTCCCGTGATGATCAGACGACACCCCTGCCATTACTGTATCGCATTGGTCTGAGATTCCTGGAAATAGTTTTCCAAATTTCCTTCTGAAAAGCCAGGTCGTGCCGCCATCTTGTCTTGCCTTTATATCTCTAAACACTATGACGGACTGATGATTGCATGTGACATTCGCACCACACGTGAAACCGACGGTTTCTATCATGGTCTTGTAATCGGATATATATATATATGTATATATATATATATATATATATATATATATATATATATATATATATATGTATATGTATATATGTATATATATGTATATGTATATATGTATGTATATGTATATATATATGTATGTATATATATATGTATGTATATATATATGTATATATGTATATATATATATATGTGTGTAGATATGTATATATATATATAAATATACATTTACAGATTAAAGTCATAGCATACTATAATTTAATGTCGATTACGAAGCAAAGAAAAAACTAACACACGTTTCTAGGAAGCTTAAAAACATACTTGAAATAATTTTCAAGTAGAATTTTTTGTCAAATGAAAACCGAACACCATCGAAGCGAAACTTGATGCAAATGTCGTTAAATATCCACGTAGACAACAGTAACAAGCAATTTTGATCGTATATATATATGTTTATATATATATAGATATATATATATATAGATAGATATGTTTATATATATATATATATATAAATATGCTTATATATATAAATATGTTTATATATATAAATGTTTATATATATGTATATGTATATAGATATGTATATATATATATGTATACGCATATATGTATATAGCTGTGTGTATATGTATGTATATATATATATATGTATATATATATATATGTTTGTCTATGTATATATATATGTCTATGTATATATATATGTCTATGTATATGTATGTATATATATATATATATGTCTATGTATATATGTATATGTATGTATGTATATATATAAGTCTATGTATATATGTATATGTATGTGTATATATATATGTCTATGTTTATATATGTATATATATATATATGTAAATGTATATATATATATATATATATGCACATGTATATATATGTATATGTAGATATATATTTGTGTATATATGTATATATGTATATGTTTGTATATGTATATATATATATATGTATATGTGTATATATATGTATATATATGTGTATATATATATATATATATATATGAATATAAATTTACAGATTAAACTCATATCATACTATAATTTAATGTCGTTTCAAAACAAAGCAAAACACTAACACACGTGTCTATGATAATTCAAAACATACTTGAAAACATTCTCTAGCAGAGATGTTTGTCAAGTGAAAACCGTACACCATCAAAGCGAATGTCGTTAAATATCCATGAATACAACACCAACAAACAATGGCGAAATGAACTTGACACACGTCGAAAAAGATTTCCGATCTTAGAAAACTTAGATTAGAATTTTCATAAAAAGTTCGTTTGCACATCGATCGTCTGAGTGGGTCGACTCATAAAAGTCAATACAAGAGTCAGTTCGATTAACTGAGAAAATATATTTTTTAAAACTTTCATTTGGTATCGAACAACTGATACTCTATTCTATTTGGTAGAGTTTTCAAAAGGATTTGATTTTAACTTATTAAATATTAAAATATTTAACTCTTATTTATGTTTTTACTATTTTATACATAGTTATATATATATATAGCTATTCGATTTCAATTTTACATTTAAATGCTCATTTTAATTTATTCATGGGTATATATTTTGTTTTTATTTAGATTTCTTATCACGGCCTACATGGATCTTATCTATGAATAAATTTCGAAAATTAAAATATGTTGAAACTATTACCGATATATTTATTGTATGTTTGTTTATACATAGTTGTAACATAGCTATATGATTCGAAACTAAATTCATAATTGTGCTGCATAAAAACGGGTCGCGAATTAATATGTTCCTATGCTTAAACCGGACTTGGCCCGCGTCTGTTGAGAGCCGCGACAGTGATGATTATCTCCTAGTCCGCCATCTTTTTTCGACATATATTTGTTCACACACTGGAGTAAATTGTCTTCAGGTAAAACAAGATCACACAGATACGGTTCTCTACTTCATTGGGGCTCTCTGGAAAACCAATCTAATTGAATCGTGATTGGTTTTAGTACCCCATTGAAAGAGGAGGCGCCTCTATCAGACGGGACACAAGCCGCTGGATGGCACGTCCGATCTCGAGACAAATTCTGGTCAGGAAACAGAAGGCACATTACTCATGACGTAACCCTCTCCGTACACTGTGATAGTTAAACAAGGTGCGCCTTTCTTCTCCCCTACATTATTTTAAAAACTTAGTTCGCCCCAAACAAGGCAAGTTGCTACTGTAGACGTAAAGGGCTACTGAGAATTAGGGTGAGAGTTTAGGGGGGCATCCTAAATTGGGAGCTGTGCAGCAAGATGCTTGTTCACATTAGTTTTAAATATCCGCGTGTCGGTACAATAGGTGAAACAGGGAGCAGGGAAGTAGTTACAAAAGCATCTCGAGGAAGGAAGCTATTGGAGTAGAAGGCTCTCCCGCATCTGCGGACACCTACAGTGAATCGATGAGATCTAGATGATTATTGGGCTGGTCAAGTGTATTTACGTCGATGGGGCACCAGAGCAGCAAGTTCATCGGAGCACATTCTATTGAAGTACTTGTAAAAAAGGGATAAAGATGCAACATTGCGGCGATGAGTCAGGGACTGAAGCTTGGTGGATAGTGAGCGACGTGTTAGATTAGATACTCTTTTTTGGGAAACTTGTCTAAGAGGGAGAGACTGGTGGATGGTGCACCAGCCCATATGTGATAACAATACTCCATGGGTGGATGGTGGTTTTGTAGAGATATATGATACTGTAAGGTGCGGGAAGTTTTCTAGCACGGTAGAGGAGGGCCACTTTATTTGCAGCAGCCTTGGCAATGCCTTCTATGTATTTTTTCCAATTCATATTATCTGTATCTTGAACGTTGGACTCTCAGATAGGGTGTTATGTGCCGTAGTAATCGGTGTTGAAGAAATTTCTTGTAGTTGTCGAAGGAATGGAGCCTTGTATTAGGAACATTAAATATTACCATCCATTTATGACCCTATTCCACTACAGACTGGAGGTCACTATCTAAGGATTCAGCCATTTCTTAGGATATGTGCGTGTCTGTTTTACCTACATGACGAGAGTAGAGCGTGTTGCTGTCAGCAAATATACTCATCTCAGACACAATGTCATCAGGGAAGTTGTTTATGAAAACTAGGAACAATATACGTCCTAGGATCGATCCCTGGGGTACACCTGCATTTATGTTATGTTGTTTGGATCGACAGCCATCGAAGACAACCTGGATTCTTCTTTTGGATGGGACGAATCAAATTATACGCAGTCTGTCTAAAAAGTATTCGACCTATATTTTTTCCGTGCGAAATAGAGAAGGAAGACACCTTCATGCGCATTAGTTAATTTTATCACCGCCTTCCTGCGCGTTAGTCGCTGACTGTCGGTCGCCGAGTGAGATGCTACACAACGTATTCGTCGGATTACCGATTCTCCCAAGATGACTGAACGTGTTGAGCAAAAGTAGTGCATCAAATTTTGTCAGAAGCTTGGTGATTTTTAAAGCAAAACAATTCGTAAGATTGAGCAGGTGCTTGGAGAAGATGCGATGAGTGTAACACAAATTAAGGAGTAGTTCAACCGATTTCAAAATTGGCCGCACATCAGCGGAGAGTGACCAGCGTTCTTGCAAACCCAAACTACTCGCAGTGCAGCTGTTGTGGAGAAGGTACGAAATTTTGTGATGGAAGATCGTCGTTCAACCGTTCGGGATATCCCAAGAGGTAGAAGTGAGTAAAGCTTCCGTATATGCAATTTAGCGTGATGATTTGAACATGCACAGAGTGGCTGCGAAATTTGTCGCAGGTCAAAAGGACCTCCGTTTTCAAGTTGCACACGATCTTCTGGAAACCGCCAACACTGATTCTGAGTTTCTGAACACCGTGATAACTGAAGATGAGCCATGGGTGTACAGGTGCGACCCAGAAACAAAAAGACACTTGTCGCAATGGAAGCATTCTGAGTCTCCAAGGCAAAAAAAGTGCGACAGGTGCAAAGCAAAATCAAGGTGATATCCGTGGGATTGTGCATTACGAATACGCACTGGAAGGGCACACAGTGACAAAAGAGTACTATCAAGATGTTCTCCGGCATCTCTGTGATGCAGTTCGGCGTAAAAAAAAACAGACATGTGGATGGCGAAAAACTGGCAACTGCATCACAACAACGCCCTTACACATTCATCCCAATTGATTCAACATTTATTGGCCAAACATGGAATTCTAGTCGTTCGCCAACCTCCCTACTCTCCAGACATGACTCCTTGCGACTTCTGATTGTTTCGAAAATTGAAGACACCACTGTAAGGTTCCCGTTTTGAGATTAGAAAACAGATAATGCGGAACGCGACGACGGAGATGAACACCATTCCAAAAGAAGACTTCCAGAGGTGTTTTCAGGCAGTGGATGGATCGTTGGGCTAAGTGTGTGTAAGCACAATGAACCTTCTTTGAAAGGGTTAGCATCCCAAACCCCATAAGATATTTGAAATATTTTTGGCCTAAGGTCGGATACTTTTAAGACAAGCCTACTATTAAATTTTCGTCCAGTAATACCATATAAATTAATTTTATGAGAACACCTTCATGCCAGAACTTGTCAAAGGCTTTTGATATATCAAGCGTTACCTCCCTAGCTTCATCTGCCTTATAAAGTGGATGGTATATGTGTTCAGAGATAACCGTTAGTATATCCGCAGTAGACCGTGCTTGCCTAAATCCATACCGATATATCAAAAGCATTAACGAGGTGATGGACTATCGCTAGATTGATTTAGAATTCAAAGATTTTAGCGAAGTGCGAAGGTAGACTGATGGGCGATAATTCTGAGGGTCAGTTCTATCTCCAGAATTCTTCAACATTAGTGCCACAAAGACAATTTTACAGCTATCAGGGAAGAAAGATTCGGTAAAGAATTTGTTGTAGAGTTTGGAAAGTACAGGGGCTAGTTCCGCAGAGCATTTCTTCATTACTGTAACTGGTATAAGATCAGGTCTATATGCTTTGGAGGTGTCAAGGTTTTTTATTATGATGTCCCGGACATGAGATGGGGTGATGGCCAGCTCATCGAGTGTGGCTTCACTCTGCAATGGGGAATTTGGGAAGGAGTGGTTTGCGGAGTCCAAAGAGGAGTTTACGGCGAAACGTTTTGCAAGTAGTTCAGCCTTATAAGTTGCCGTACAAACGACATCATTGTGGTTGGATAGCGGAGGAATTGTTGATTGGCCATTGTTCACCACATTATTAAAGATGTTCCAGAAATGACACGTACATAGTTTCTTCGACTGAAAACGTTTTCTTGTTATCTCTGTATACCTTCTCTTTACATAATCTATTTCAGACGCTATAAATGTCTGTCTATTCGTAGTTTACGTATGGCGGCTTAATTTTAGGAATCTTTGCTGCCTCTGAGCAATAGCAGCTGCACAGTTCGATTGAACCATTGTAGAAAGTGGGGCTTGCTGTTGAATTCTCACATTGAGACATGAGCTTTAATGCCTGCTTCAACCCATTCGGTTACGTCATTTCGCACTGATCAGAACGGAGTGAAAATGTTCTACTCCATATAGTGTTTCTAATATAATAGCTGATGGAATCAATATTAGCCTGCCTGTAGTAACTCGTCGTTTTGAGAAACGGCTCATCAGCTTTGGGGCGAGACTTTAGGGTAATATCAATCATTATCACAAGGTGATCGGCGTTCCAGAGCGGACTATGGGCTTTTATCGGGGTTTAAAAATAGATCATGATTTATTTGATACTTTATATCCATTTACTGTGCTCATTAAATGTGCTATTATTAACACTGAATTCATCTGCATAGTAAAACAATTTATACCATTTAACCTCATTTGGATTTTGTTTTCGAAGTTAGAGATGTTCTTTCAATTAGGAATCTGGTATCATTTGTTTGTAGTTTATTAGTATACATTTATTCTTCTTTACAAGTAAATCTTCCTTGTTTGTGCTTTCAATTATACACAATTTTCCTTCTGTTCTCAAGTTAGAACTAAATTGTTCCGTTACATTAGCTATGATTTTTATTATTCCCCATTGTATTGTTTTTATTTTTTTAATTTAACATGTGAAATTCCATAGTGTGGTATCATTTTCATATATCTTATTTCAAAGCTGATCATGTAGTTTATAGAAATCTATTTGTAACTTTCGGTTCTTCCGATATACTTATTTTTAATGTTTGGGTTTTGTAATGTTGATTGTAAACTATAGAGTACTAAAATTTTATAAGTACAGCACCCCTATATACATATATATATATATATATATATATATATATATATATATATATATATATATATATATATATATATATATATATAAATTTTATATGAACATCTGAAATTGATTACATCAATGCAAATACGTTTGAGTACTGCTTGTACGTTGCCGGTGCCAAAAGAATGGTAACGAAAACAATTTATCCAAAAGAGTCAGAATTAGAAATTACAGATTATCAAATTGTCCAATAAACAGCAGCCTAGACGACGATTCAGTCGCCCGGCTTAAATCCACGATGGAGAAGGAATAAGTTGTCAATACTTGTCACCAAAGTAATACTGAGTTGTATTGCATATATGTAAGTCCTTTTACAAATTTATATAGTGTATATTTATAAAGCTCAACCTTGTATGTTGCACTTTTGAAAAAATATTGGTTTTAAGTACCTTTTATCAAAATATTTGACCATTGTTATTATATATATATATATATATATACATATATATATATATATATATATATATATATACATATATATATATATATATACATATATATATATATATATATATATATATATATATATATATATATATATATAATGGTATATAGAATGCTAAAGGCATTGCAGAGAGCCAGAGTGATGAGGAGCTGGAAAGAACAAAAATAAACAATCGAAGGTGAGATCTTACAATTTTCTATTTATTTTTCCATTCAATCCTACATCATAAACGTGTCGGGATGATTAAAAAGAGACGCTTCTACTTATCAAAACTAGAAACAAAAAAAAGTTCGACTGTCGGGAATTCGGCAAGATGGATGCCGGAGAGAAGCAGTAAAACCAGTATCAGTTCCGCAGATTGAAATGGGAAGTGCCGCAGTAAATAACAAATCAATTAATTACAATAGTCTATCCTATACACATATATATGGTGTTCAAAATAAGTGTGTAATATAAAATTAATTAACTGGGTATTCGATCGTCAGTAAATAATATTTGTTTGCAATAATTTAATTCAATTTATATATTTATTTTATTAGTTTGTTTTGTTTATCATACGTTCAATTAAGATTATTGTTTATAGGTAATCTTAAATTTAATTATTGAATAAATGAATTCTGATTCTAATTAAAATACATTGATAGCCTATATCTAATTTCACCGAAGTGGATGAAACTAATTAAAATTAAAATTAAAATGAAGCAAACTCTAATTAAAACATTAAAATCTCAACCATAAAACAATGAAATTTGCAGGGGGAATAATAATTTATACATCAGATTTTTGGTATTTAATTTCAAGTCTTTAATTTCAATTTAAATAAAAAATGAATATAACATCATGTCAGACTTGCAACTGAAGTCTGTTGTTCATAGGGCAGATGTTTGAAAGCAATTCTAACGATGCAGTCTCGAGAAATCTATAGACGTATGTATCCCACCGAGCACACACTTACAGGCAAGTTAGGTGTATGTAGAAATAAAGAATCTGGCAGTACAACAAAATAGCACACACCAACGACTTGCATCAACCCCTACTGACTAACTGCTACCTCACTTTCGATCATAGCCCACCTAAATAAAACCAAAACAGACACCGAACCTTCTCTAATACTTGCTTCTTAAAACTCCCTTTCCTTAATGATAACATCCATACTGCCATTCGCAAAGAAACACAAAGAAAACCTTGACAACCAACTCAGCGATACAACCACCTTCTTGCGGCAACACCTATCTTAAAGACGCACTAACCACACCCGCGAACCCTGCTCCTTGGGCAATTGCCATTTCCTTAACACCGTACTGTGTCACCGCAGAAATTTTGCAATAGCTTCTATATACGAAGCCTTACAAGACCGTTGCACATACGCATCAAAGAACATATGAACGCCCGTATACTCTCGTTCTATTAACACAGCATGCAATACTACACAACGTGACATCCGCACCTCAATTCTTGCCTTTGTCAGAAATATTGGAGACCTAAGAATCACGAAATCTATCCTTATCTCCAGACTTCATTTTTCGATGCACTACTGTCACGAACTTAACTCACTCTTCATTATATAATCTACCCCTTCACTAACTGACCAACTCTCGTATTCAACATCTCTTTGTATTCTGATTTAACCTTCGCATCCCATTCTAATAAGTTACGGCTGCTCTTATATACTTGGCCATTTCTACTACCACACCCTTTCTTACAATAGACATCAATAACGCAGATGTCTTACACCTACTCATACTCGCCCCCAAACACCATTTTTACTTCTTATACTTATATTTCATTGCACTTAATTGTGATCCACTTCACTTTTCTGACCTGTTTTCCACTGAGACTTTATTCAATTTATTTTCTGCTCTATTCCGGTATATCTTTTGTCACAGAATGGTTTAACTAACCCCTGACGATAAGAACACCCCAACTCATTTCTATTTTATTTCTATTGTCCCATTACAATAATCCCCCATTCCCTATATTAATAAATTAATAAACTACCGCCCGCATCTACATATATACAATAAATAAATTAAAATAAAATTAAAAATTATTTATTTCTACGTATAAAATAATTCCCCCATTCCGTCAATCAATCAATTATCCGCCATATAATATTTTAGATTTTATTCAATTTATATCCACTCCATCTCCATATATCTTCTGTTACAGGAGGAGTACCAATCTCAAACAACGAACCCCCTAACAGTGAAGAAACCCCTTTTTATTCTTACTCGTATTGTCCCATTACAATAACTTCCCCCATTCCCTATATTAATAAATTAATCAACTACCACCCACATCTACATATATAAAATAAATAAATAAATATAAAATTAATTTTGTTTTATTTCCACATATATTTAACTCGCATCTAAATGTGCTGAGTGAGGTACATAATTCTATAGATTTTTGGAGATTGAATCTTTAGAATTAATTTCAAGCATCTGTCCTTTAAACAACATACTTCTGTTTCAAGTCTGACATTATATTATATTTATTTTTAATTTAAATTTAGATTAAAGATTTGAAATCAAATATCAAAAATTTGATATATAAATTATTATTCTTATATATTAAGATTTACAATAAGTCTCACTCAGAGTTATTCCTCCTGCACCTTTCATTGGTTTATGGTTGAGATGGTGATGTTTTAATTACAGTAGACTTCATTTGAATTTGATTTTGAATTTTAATTAGTTTCATCCACTTCGATGAAATTAGATATAGGCTATAAATAGATTTTAATTAGAATCAGAATTCATTTATTCAATAATTAAATTTAAGAAAACATGCAAACAATGAACCTACTTGAACATACGATAATCAAAACAAACAAAAATAATTAAAATATTGCAAACAAACAGTAATTTCTGACTATATAATATCCAGTTACTTAACTTGATATAACGCACTTATTTTTAACACCATATGTATAAGAGGATAGAATATTGAAATGTATTGAGTTATTATTTAATGTTGCACTTTCCATTTCATGCTGTTTTCACTACCACTCTCCGGCTTTCATCTTGCCGAATTCCAGACGGTCGAACCTTTCTTTTGTGTCTATTTTTGAAAAATGGATGCGTCTAAAGCAATATCAAATGATTACCAATCATACGGACACGTTAAATTGAAAAGAGAATTAAATAGATAATTGTAAAATCTCACGTTCGATTGTTTATTTTTGTTCTTTCCAGCTTCTCATCAATCCGGCTCCCTGCATTGCCTATAGCCTTCTTAATATCTTATTAAAGTTATCAGTATGATTCAAGCAAACTAGCATTCTCTGTCTCTGTCTCTGTCTGTCTGTTTCTTTCTATCTCTCTTTCTCTCTCTCTCTCTCTCTCTATATATATATATATATATATATATATATATATGTGTGTGTGTGCGTATGTATATATATATATATATATATATATATATATATATATAAATATGTATATATATATATATATATATATATATATATATATATATATAAACCGGCCTTTATGATAGAAAAAACGTTCCAAATCAAATATGCACAATACTTTAATCGAAGCTGAAGATAATAATTCGTGTAATGTTCGTGTAATGTTCGTGTAATGTTCGCGAAACAAACAAATATAAATTACAACAAACAAGATTAAAAACAATGCACCCGTCCTATGACTGCTGTGTGAATTCACCTCATGGATATGAGGGTGGATTCAGAAGTCGGCTCTGATGCGTTACTACCCTATTGCATCTATTTTAGTCATGTACGTACAAATACTGACGGTAAAAGCATGGAAACACAATTCCCTCCAGCCTTGATTTACACACAAATTAATCGTATGCAATAGTTATTGCGTTTCGACATGAAATAAACCCCCCAAAGTTGATGTGCCGTAGTAAAAGCCCAACCAAACAAAACTGCTCCTTGGCAGCGATAATGAAGGCAAGTTCAATTTTAAGCGACGACATATTCCGATTATTCACAGAGGCTTTTTTTATTTCAAGCTAAACCGGGTGACATATATACATAACGTAGCAACAATCCATACGTGAAAGAATTGATTTGATCCCGGCTCTAATTTCTACACGTGGGGAAACACGACCATAACATCAACAAAGTGAAACTTGTCTCAACTAACTGCCAACAGCAGAAATAACAATTATCCAAACTTTAGATTAAAGTCAGTGAGTCCAGACGTAACGAGCCGAAACGTGTGGTCATATGTGTTATTTGATTCTAAGTGCACGAATGCTCAAATATTAATTGGATAAAACCGAAAGCCGCGCACATCATTGAGTTTAAATTACAATATTACATTAAGCAAGAATATATTATGCATATTTAGTAATAATACGTATATAAAATTCAATAGAAAGTCAAACGTTTATTAGTTTACCTCATTTGTTCCTGTGTAACACTTGTGTAGAATCTTCAGGTTCCAGGGGATTACAGTTGAGAAACGCTGCTTGTTGTTATCTATTGTTTTGCTGTCTTAAACATGCCACATGATACACATGAAGAAACAGTAAACTTCTTTATGAAAATTAAATTTTTACTTAAATTTTGAAAGCATTACAGTTTTATAAGTCAGATATAATTTTAAGTCCCTACCAAATCTGACTATAATGAACCTTCAATTTGAACATCCAAATATACTAGAATAAAATAAAATATGATCAATAATCATTAGAAACCAATTAAGTAAGATTTTCTGAATTTCAATTTAAGACCCCTTAAGCTCAAGCCTCTTCCAAGAAAAATAATAATAAAATTAATGATAGGTTCCCCTCTCATGATAGACAGAAAGGGGGATAAATTAAAACCACGGGGAGCTTTGTGTTATTTATACATTTCTTTTAAAACTAATTAAATATGGTTACAAACATACATAAATAACTAATACATGACTAAAATAAAATGAAGAATATACAAAGATAAAGAAATAATTAGCACTTATCTACGTCTGCTTGAATTCGCCCTTGATTGACCGCCTCCCATTTTTGACAGTAATTCATAGAGACGGATTTATTTAAACAGAGGCGAGTTAGAAAACGTGACAACTTCACATTCGGGTTTAGGTGGGGTGTCTTTAAAAGGCTTCTGTATATATATATATATATATATATATATATATATATATATATATATATATATATATATATAACAAATTATTTTCCCCAAAAAACATGTTACCCGGATGGTAAGAGTATTTTAACGGCTACTACTGCTATGTTTATTTTTATTAGTTTATTACTATTAAACATCGATAATGTTTTGTTTTATTATTTATTTATATATATATATATATATATATATATATATATATATATATATATATATATATATATATAATGTTGTTTCAGTTACTATTGTTCGAGCTCATATTGGTTTTTAAGAATAGATCATGATTTATTTGCTACTTTGTCTATACTTACTGTGCTCATTTTATGTGCACACGTGCTATAATTACACTGTATTCATCTGCATGTAAAAACTATTTCTACTAATTAACTTCATTTAGATTTTTTTGGATGTTATGCAGTTTCTGCAATAGGAAATGGTGTATTATATAATGTTCGCGGAATCAGATAAACTATTAAAAAAAACAAATATAAATTAAAACAGACAAATAAGACTAAAAACAATGCACCCGTCCTATGACTGCTGTGTGAATTGATCTCATTGATATGATGGCGGATGCAGAAGTCGGCGCTGATAATTCCTACCCAATTGCATCGTTTGTGGTCATTTACGTACAAATACTGACGATAAAGGTAAGGAGAGACAATCCCTTCCGGCCATGATTGACACACCGATTAATCGTATGCAATAGTTATTGCGTTTCGACATGAAATAAACCCCCAAAAGTTGATGTGTCGCAGAAAAATCCCAACCAAACAAAACTGTTCCTTGGCAGCGACAAGTTCAATTTTAAGCGATGAAAGTTTCTGATTATTCACAGAGGCTTTTTTTTTAATTTCAAGCTAAACCGGGTGACATGTTTACATAACGTACCGACTATCCATACGTGAAGGAATTGATTTGATCCCGGCTCTAATTTCTGCACGTGGGGAAACACGACCATAACATCAACAAAGTGAAACTTGTCTCAACTAACTGCCAACAGCAGAAATAACTATTATCCAAAATGTAGATGAAAGTCAGCGAGTCCAGACGTAACGAACCGAAACGCGTGGTCATATGTGTTATTTGATACTAAATGCACGAATGTTCAACTAATAATTAAATAAAACCAAAAGCGCGCACATTCGTGTGTATTAAAAAAGAAGAAACCCCGCCAGTGATGCGCATTGCGTGCACACGCTCTTGACCTACTTTTGTGATTCCTGTCTAGATATACGTCGGGTCAGAGTAAGTATTAGTGTTTAGTTAGGGTTAGGTCGTAAAAAATGCAGAATAAACACCAGTGTTGAACGCACCGACGAATGGTGGAACAACTAGAATTTATGTGGAGATAGAAATATAAGAGGAACGATGTTTTTATGCAAATACTCAATGCGATTCGAAGAAGTATATGTTGAAAAGAAAAAGCCTAATAAAAAAGACAACGTCTACAACTTGAATGAATGTTAATGAAGAAAACCAAACCAATAGGTTTTAAGCTAACAAGGGAAGTTTTTTTTTTAATGGGAATCGTTCCAGACAAAGCATGAAGCCACTTGATTTTACGAGCTAACAAAATTATTTTATTAACACTATTTATAATGATTATAACAGTCTATATTTTTTCTTTCAAAGATTCTAATCAGACTCACTCAAGTCAGATCGTATAGTAAATACGCAACGCAGATGTTTGGAAAATGTCTACAGTTTGATTAATGTATCATTATGCTTTCGGGGACAGGGGGGATTTATTGCAAACTGCCTGAGGCGCCTCGCCCAGGGAATACCGACGAGGCCGGACAGGAAAGTTTTAATAGGCCAGAGTGCCCCTTTCTTTAGGGGCGCTGGCTTGATTCTCCCCAATTTCCGGCTTGTTCCACATCTTTCAGCGGTGGGGAAGAAAGTAAATACCCAACCCGTATTTAGGTGTCGGCAGTATGGGAGCCTATTCTCTTCTACAAAATATTCTAAATATATATATAACTGAATTTAGAATTCAGCTTTTCCGATTCTATAATCAAATTTGGTATCGATTACATCATTCGTGACCTCCACCCACACGTGGCTGGTGTTTAACAAATTTGAAAGCGGTACAAAATGGCTTCCATCACTCTCGCCGGAAAATCATATTTATCTTTTTTATTTATTTTGAAACTGCGGAAGTTTACAGAACGGATAAACATCGTTTAAAATCGTGTGCTGATCGTAACACTTAACACATGTCACTTTGAAGTGCTGTAATTCATTTCACATAGGTTGAAAGTGCAGGAGATTTTAATACCGTTCACTACTAATGTTATCACACTTACGTCGTCCTTTCTAACTAGCAGGACCCAATTAATTAATCAGAATACTTCTCAATGGCGTATGTTACTGATTAATTTTATAGGTTTTAATAAATACGGTTGTTATTTTTGTTTGTTTGTTTGTTTTTATCTATTTAATTATTTTGCTTGTGTCACCCATAGTTATAATTATTTACCTCCTCTACAGGAAGTTAGACACAGAGTCAGGTGGGATCTTGAGAAGCCAGCTCACTAGGTGAAGTGCAGTCTGCCCTACAAAAGATACCTGAGCTACCTCGTCCGAATTCCCTGGTAGCGTCGCTTAAGATGATTAGCAATAAACTAATCCGCTCTTGAGAGGTGAACCTCCTAGGACTTAACAGCACCATGCTTCAGCCCAACAGCAACAAAGCCACTGTCGGACTGACAATTTAATATCAGCACAGATACTACACTTGGCTCCTAGTCAAAACGCCAGGTAGAAGTCGCTCATAGTTAGTTAATACGACCGTAACGCAGCCAATACACATACGCCTAAACAAAGGGGTGTAATTCATCTAAACTCGACACAATAGTCGTATTAATACAGCTTTCTTTCTACATGTAAACAAGAAACAGGCCCTGTTGTCTCGCTTCCCCCCCCAATACGCTATGCATGACACAAGGTCAGTGCTTAATGTAGGTAAAATCCAGCTTCCTAAAAAGGCAGACTCTGGATTAGGGCAAAAATAAAATTGCCTCGATCTAGAAAGATGTTTCCTTCACTGACCGAGGGCAGAAACGATGAAATGTAGTATCAGAACAATTGCTCTTAGTCTAAGATTGGGTAATGCTGTTATATCTGAGGAAGGGGGCACACAGTGCACTCTTTCTTGCCTTGGCAGAGTACAAAACCGACTTCGCAATCTAGTCGGGGATAACCTCATCACTTCACAACAGCCTCTTTCACACGGAAGAGATGTTGTTAGCTTCACTCTACTGTATCGTTATGTTCATGTTCGGTGCCTGACTGAGCTCCAATACCTGATCTCCCTGTAAAACATTCACAGCAAGAACTCGCATAGCTTAACCTCAGAAAAAAACTTACTTCCTCCCGCTCTCTCTCTCTCTCTCTCTATATATATATATATATATATCAGAAACTAAACAGAACTTTCATGAAAAAGTTTTTCCTATAACATCCCACCTGTAAAACAAAATGTCACAAGTCTGCTTCCCAGCCGACTACAACATTGTTGTCATCAAGTCTAATGTAAACAAATACATATGGAACCGTCCTCTTAGATAATACATTATTCTTAAGAAATCTTTAGGGCATTCCACCTATTGCTTTCTACCCTCTCGTGTTGTCGATCATCTTCAAACTGACAATCTCTTTAACCCTTATCCTTGAGTGGCCCCGGAGCTTTGATAAGCGGTGTCCTCATAGTAAAAAAATCTAAAAGGTGATAACCGATTTGTTTCCAAGTTATAATAATTACGATAGTTTTAGCTAAAAGAGATATTAACCAAAATCGGTTGAGGAGAAATGTATAAAAACACAAAATAAAACACCACAATAGAAGAACATATTTTATTTGTTTGTAAATTAATTACAATCATATAGACGACTAAGTAAATAATTGTTAAATATTTGTTTATATCATGCACATCAAAATACTTATTGTATAGTAGTGAAAGTGATGCAATTGCCATCCACTAAACTTTAACACCAGACATCGGCTACATTGTACGCGATCGTTCCAACTGTACTATCGCCGGTTTCGTCATAAATATAGCACAAAATGTCTAATTGGTTATACTTCTATTTAGGGCGAGCGTATTGGAAGCATTGCAGCCAAGCTCCATTAAAGAATATTTTGCGTCAAACAGTATTACAAGACAGGCTCGTTCCAGAAATTACAGGATAATTTTCTAAGTCAGATTAAATGTGATGAAGCCATGTACAAGAGGAGAATTTAGGACTGGGTGATCGAGAACATAAATGTTATAATTATTCATCATAATCTATACTGGTGGATCAAAATTAAAAAGTGCCTCGCGCAGACTTTTCGACATATATCCTTCATTAATTCATAAACTATCCTCATGTTGTCATACCTTTAATGTGTTTAGTTATAGTGTTGTATACTAGACAAACATAACTCGGTGTTGCCTACAAGCAATACAATTAATAATAATACAGTATTACATTTGGTAAGTTGTATATGCTAAATACGAAAGTGCGTAATACCCTTGATAGATGAAGAGTGTTTAAACGCCGCATAGCCCGGGAGCAGGAACCTCAATCTCCTTGGTTATAGTGTTGTATGCATTTTATAATGGGGCTTTAGTTTATTAAGCTATTCCGATCAATAAAATACTGGAAAATTCATTTAACACAACAAATTGTGTAAAATTCATCAAAAAGTTTCTCCGAACAATATTGTTCATAAAGTATTTGATTTTGTAAAATGTTGAATTTGCTTTCTGATTTTATTATATCATTATATTTTCTGTAATCAAATAGTCAATATAAACAAATTGACTCATGATTTTTGAAATATCAAATATGTGTCTAATTCATGGTGAATAAAGTGTTTTTTTGTTAATTTTGCTCTTTTATATTTTTGTACTTTTCATATTTGATTTGATGAAAATAAATCAATTATTGTAAGCTTCTTCCTAATAATATGTATAGTTGCTACTAACTGGACATTACTAAGAAATTTCTTACTAAAACCTTTCTCTGTAATCATTATTTAGTAGTAATTTTGTTTTTCACATGTCCGCCCCCAGTCGTGGATCCCAGTTGCATGTTTGCTAGGCCTGTATTATGGATCGCCTTGATTTAACAACGTAACAGAAAATTTTAAAAAGGAGCGAGGTGGGGAGGCGATAAAGGAAAGTAAGACAACACAAAAGCGGGTAGAGGGTCCTAAACAAAAACGTGTGGGGGAGGGCAAGCAAAGATTGGGATGGGGATAAACAGAAGCAGTGGATGTGCGGGCGGGAGTAATGTGACATTTATAAACGGATTTTAATTTTTGTGTCTTTCTCAAATTAATGTCAAATGCTTATTCAGCCAATGCTTCATCAAGCGCAATTAAAGTTTCACACATAATTATTCATGCCTAATTACAGAAACACGACACGTGGAATTGATTTACAGCGAATGGCTGCCAGAGATAATCAGAAAACAAAAACAAAATGGCGGGACGTTTTTAGATGTCATACCATTCTAGGCCAGCATTTCTCAACCTTTTGACCCTTTGCGTTACACTTAAAATAAATTACACATCTCTAAGAAACTCAACGGTTATGTTATTGTCTTTAACTTTCTTTGTTGAGCTTTCGTCTAAGTGATAGGGAACTTTCCAGGGCAGTGTTTCTCAACCTTTTTACCCGGGCATAACCCTTAAAATAAATTATATGTCTCAAGGAACCTATTGACTATGCATTCCTCAGGTATTGAATGAATTACTTGATACATGAATGAGTCACGTATAGGTCCCATCTGCCGAGTGAAGGCGGGTTCACACTGGCAGCGTACAAACATTACTAAATATAATCGATTCAATAGTCCTACATCGGAAAGCACTGTAGAATTAAAAATATGAGAAATCATTGTAAAACCAAATTCGATGCTAAGAGTTTTTTGTCAGTAAATGAAAACAATAATCATATATTTCAGCCAACACAGACCTTCATCAATGAATTATAGACGTTTTTCTTTTCCTTTTTTCCTTGATTGTCGAGCTATAACGACGTACGCCGAGGATAGCCGATTTACATTACAATATTACAATCAGCAAGAATATACTATGCATGTTTAGTAATACTACATATATAAAATTCAATAGAAACTTAAACGTTCATATGTTTACCTCACTTGTTCTTGTGTAACACTTCTGTAAAATCTTCAGGTTCCGGGGAATTATGGTCGAGACGGTCAAAGATCACCTTGTTGTTGTTTATTGTTTTGGGTTCCTAAACATGCTACATCAGATAAATGAAAAAAGAATAAAATTCTTCATAAAAGTTAATTTTTTACTTAAATTTTGAAAGCATTACAGTTTTTTTAACTCAGATATAATTTTGAATACCTATTTAATCTGACTATAATAATCCTTCAATTTGAATATTCAAATATATTAAATTTAAATACAATTTGATCCATAATCATTAGACACAAATTAAGTAAGATTTTCTGAATTTCAATTTAAGACCCCTTAATGTTACATTTTAGACATTTTCTAGAATCAAACTCGTGTAAGAGATTTTGATACAAAATTGGAAAAAAGATTCTAGACATAAGATTTAGTAGCATTATATCATGATTTTAATATTTGTAAGGGAGCATAAAAGTGTGCCCAACCGTTCTGACGACACTCCTCTGGTACACGCCCACACATACGAAGACATACTTATGCATGTATGTATGTATGTGTGTATGAATCTCTCTCTATCTTTCTATCTCTATCTCTCTCTCTTCTCTCTCTCTGTGTCTCTCTCTCTCTCTCTCTCTCTCTATATATATATATATATATAAATATATATATATAAATATATATATATATAAATATATATATATATATATATATATATATAAATATATATATAAATATATATATATAAATATATATATATATAAATATATATATATATAAATATATATATATATAAATATATATATATATATATATATATATAAATATATATATATATATAAATATATATATATATATATATAAATATATATATATATATAAATATATATATATATAAATATATATATATATATATAAATATATATATATATAAATATATATATATATATATATATAAATATATATATATATAAATATATATATATATATATATACATATATATATATTTAATGATCCCTACTCGTGAGCTACGCTTTTTAGTATGATGAAATAGCGATTTCCACCTTGCGTAAAAGGCATTAGTCTTCGTACTCTAGAATAGAGATCATAGTAATGTAAACATATATTTTTCTTTCATGTTTTTTTCTTTCTCGATATAGGAACGGTACGAACAATTTCCCTTTTGTTTAGTTGCAGTAGTAATATTTCGTAGACCGACGATAGTCATATTCCATAATCAACATCAGTAATTAATTCACCTAATGGATTAGATTGTTGACTATGGAATCAGCGAAACCAAATTCAAATCCTATTGCATGTAGTGCGGTCATATGCGCACTGGTAGCATTTAGAACGACACCCCTCTTCTAACTATGCATGAAGTAGCCCCATATTCTAAAAAAAATGAGTTTCCTCCCCTCTGCTTGATTCTGATGACTTAGAAGACGTATTCTCGAACTGCAATTACATTGGAAACGTCTTAAAATACTAATAGATACCTTATTCTCCCCCCATCTAGTTTTGCAAATATGTTCTTCAGACTCTCCGCTAAGTTACCGGGATATAACGTGCTCAACGTATGAAAAAAAGATGGATTCAGCCATTGCCTTACATGTTGTAGTATCTATTATTTTTCTATATAATAAAACAACATTTTTGTCATCGATAAGTTCCGTCCTAAAAAGTCAATATTTCATTCTGAATAGCAATTTTATTTAGTTGAACTTTGGTCCATGTTGTTAATCACAATAAAATGTCATTAGAGTTTATTCCCCGCAGAAAATAATTTATCTTTGCTAAGTCCCGATATAATGTATTCAGTGTAGGAAAAAGACGTATGTAAATCTCTTTTAGCTGTAATTAGGTAAGAAAACGGTCCAAACTTCGGAAAAGGTTCTTGTTCAACAACAAATTTCAAACACCAACACTTTCTCTCAGATGTACAAAATTCAACTTACCGTCTACCTTTAATCTGTATTTTTACTAGTCAGTTGATCTCAACACGTGCACATCAATTTGTCACGCCTGTAAATTAGATACACCTATAAAAATTCGAAAATAAACAGAGATTGTTTTATCACTGGAAAACGGCTGCCCGACACGCGACACATCTCATGCGTTTCAAGGCTGGTTAGTTTCTTTTTTCGTCTGTATTATTACACTCAGACTTTCAGCTTTTGTTGTGGGATGTTGCATCGTATGAGTTTAGGGAATACAAGGTTGTCATTTCATTTGTGCTTTCATACTACATATATTTTATGTTTTAAATGCTATGTTCTCGTGCAAGAGATAAATAAAATCTAGAACCGTCAATAGTGTGTTCTTGTTGCTATTGTTGAGGAAGGGGAAGAGGTATTTGCACTGCTGATTTCATTTACAAGTCCTCTTTTTTAATCTGAAATGTTCAGTTGGTTTGATTGCAATAAAGATGCAGAGAAAATTTGAAGTTTATCAGATGTCTCTGACAATAAAAATAATGAGAATACGCGCTAAGAATTACTGAATCAGTCTAAGACTGTCAAGGGAGATGCATAATTATATGTTGACCGTCAATTCTGTAAGCGAGTGACTGATCGCATTTTTAAGATTTCAGTTAACAATTAAATTAGATCGGCAACGCCTTGATTAATTTTTTTCGGGTGCCAAAACGATTAAGAAGGTCATGTGATTAATTGTAGGGAATGAAATAGATGATAATGACAGAGATTGGAAACAATAGAAGAGTGGGAGACATGGAAAAAAGCAATGATATTAGAAGGGAAATCGAAAAATAAGTAAGGAACAGAAAATAGTTAAAATGTGAATGTAGCGGTGATAAAAAATGGCAGAGATAAAGAGAAAGTAACATTGTTGATTAAGAACCACAAAAAGAAACGGGAAATAATGAAAATGTGGTGTTGCCGAGGGTGACAGGAAAGACAGGTGGTGTATATTGAGGGTCGAGGGAAGGGTAAATTTTGCGTGGCGGTGAACTTTTCCCGACTAGACTTCGATCTGGCGGCAGTTAAGGGTACATAGTACAGTAACGGCGGTATCCGCACCACAGTTTATAACTGAAGACTTGAACCGTCAATAGTGTATTGTTATTGTTGTCTTAATTGGGAATGCTGGGTCTGGTGATATCTTTGAGATTAGACGCCAAATTCCACTTCTTCCAAGTAGCCAACTCTGTCTCTCTTGTTCTACTGCTAAAATATCAAATGCGTGTCTGTCGTATAATTAAAGTACAATGTAGTTGACATGTTTGTGGCTGATGAAGCTGTATGGCACTGGACAGACACATGGTGTTAAATAAAAGAGGGTAACATAGGCGATGCAATATACTTATTAATGTTGGTGCAGTGAATAGGATGTTTCCAGGAGCGAAAACATTTTTAATGTCACAACAAAATACAAAACAACAAATACGGCCCGAGTAAAAATTCATAAGAAAATTGTAAATACAGCCCTGATCATTTATATACACATACATCGTACGATACGAATAAGCAATGGAGGGGAATAACAATTACGCACATACACTTGAATATGTATTCCAAATCTCTGTCTCTCTGTCTCCCTCTCTCAATATATATATATATATATATATATATATATATAAAGAGAGAGAGAGAGAGAGAGAGAGAGAGGGTGAAAGGAGGAAGGAGAAAGAAAGAGAGAGGCAGACAGATAGAGACAGCCAGAGATTATATATATACTTATTTTCATTTTACGTAAATAAGCACTAGAAGTCAAGGGACCAATTCCTGGAATAACACTTGCTTTCTATATAAGATACATAGATATCGGAAAGTTCTATCAAGATTCTCCTTTTCCTATCAAACTTTAAGATAGTAAAGCACTGAAGAACGCTAATTTTCTTTTCCCCCAATTTACCATTTAACTATGTTATAGTTTATCTTTATTGTAGCCTTTTCGTTGTCTTGCCGGATTTCAGGACAAGAATTCACCTGGTCTGGTTATACAGCAAAGTGTTGTTACTCGAGGTAACATCACTAGGAGAGAGTGCATCATTCTTCATATGAGCCAGTGTATAGTCGTGTCGAAAGTATCTCATTTTGGCTTCGAATACTATGTTATTTTGAATATTTGGTCAGGGTTTACTTGTAGGGTGAAGTATCGTCATGTCTAGTTGTCCTGACAAACCCCTGTACAGAGAGACCGAAAACACGCAAGCATGGTGTCTAGTAGACATTGAAACACTCTTTCTATATATATATATATATATATATATATATATATATATATAGAGAGAGAGAGAGAGAGAGAGAGAGAGAGAGAGAGAGAGAGAGATAGATATGTATGTATGTGTGTACAATATGGCAGCAATATTTCACTTAATTCTTTTAATTCAGAAAGATAAAAACGTGTAAACATATATGCAATGCGCGTGTGTATGTGTAAAGATTTATGTTTGAGTGTGTGTACTTTCACTTTAGCCCACAGATATGGCGGAAAGAAAGAGAAAATGAATTGAACACCTTCTTGATGTACATGAAACGATAGACACATTTATGCTAACAAATGTGAATTCCTCTGCGAGTTTCAAGTTCGACAAAAAGATTCCCGAGTTCGATAAGATGATGCACCTAAAATGATCGAAGGTTAAATCGGCCGAAACGTTGTCAGAGTAACATCTAAAATGAGAATAGTAGTCCGAATAATCCAAATCGTGCAAATTAGTAATCTTCATCTGAAAAGAACAAAACATAAAATTAACAGTTCAAGTAATCTTAATTGAACATTTCTTTCTTCTTCGTCGACGTTTTGTTGTGCTCGAGTGCTGTTGCTGCTTTCTCGAAAGACCAAAGATAATTCGTTAGCTATACTCAACACCATCTTGTACTTATAAAACTATTTATTTTATTAAATACTCCGACACAAGATCTTTTGAAGAGAGGAGTAGTTTATTTATCGTTTATTGAGTTTGAAAAGGGGAGCAGGTGAGATGAGAGCGAACGTGGGAGAGTCACTCACTTATAAGCGCATGAGTTACTTATTATAACCGTTCGTCAGATCGTCTTAAAACACATCTTATCTATTTTTGGCTTCCACTCAGACTCCTGATTGCAACCATCACTCATCCAATCGCCTGTCAAACATCACTTCCGTCTAGGTTATATGGCCTACTATTTTCACAAAAAAACATGTTTACTTCCTGAAACGTCACTCCGTAACATATTCCTTACCTCTTGTCTTGCAGTTTATGTCCTGTTTAAAACTCCGTACAATACCTACCAGCATAAAACTGTTGTCATATGTGGGCTGGTGAATCACTGCCCTATTTGAGAGTTATTAATAAGGTGCAGAAACGTATCTGTAATTTGATTGGTCCCACCCTTTCTTCTTCTCTGCACCCTCTCTCTGGCAAACGTGATGTTGCTAGTCTCAGTCTTTTCTATAAATACTATAATGACATTTGTTATTCAGAATTGCCTGTTCTATTGCATGCTTCCTTTGTTCCAACTCGTTTGACTCGCTGGTCTAGTGGTATCCATCAATTCGCTGTTTTGATACCTCATTATAATACAGCTTCCTTATTCAGTAGTTTTTTTCAAGAACTGCAGACTTGTGGAACTCTCTTCATGCTGACTGTTTTGTTCCTATCTATAGCCTTGTTTTTTTTTTCAAAGCTAAGGTCAATAGGCACCTCATATCTTTGCGATAATCACCATTAGTTCTTATTAGCTCCTTACATCAATTGTCGTCCTGCTTTGTCTGGAACGATTTCCATTAAAAAAACATATTTACTTAATATGTGTATTAACAAGCAAACACACCAATATTTTATAATAGTCTAATTTGTTCGTACGCATTGAGTCATCCCAAATGTGGGGACAAGACTCAAAGTTTGATCTAAGATGGCGTGTAGTGCACACGTAGGAATCCAATAATGTCACTATGATCACGTAAGATAAGGTACAACATATACATCTAGTGGGGGTGTCTTCTTCTCTTCCCTACAGACACTTTCTCACATAAGAGATATTACTCATCTTTCTTTGCTCTCCCGTTATTTACATGGCAGGTGCTCGACTGAGCTCAAATCTATCGTCCCCATCGTAAAACAAATTCACAATTAGAACCCGCCTAGCTACTACCATTCTAAATGATTCCCCTTTATCCCTCTGCGTTCCCAAGATGAAAAGAAACTTCCATGGGCAGAGTTTATTTCCTAAAACTGCCCGTCTGGAGAACACAGTGCAGCGGGCCTGGTTCCCAGCCGACTACAATATGGTCGCCTTCAAATCCAATGTAAACAAGTTCTTGTTGAACGGTCCCCGTAAATAATCAATCTCTGCCCTGCTACAACCGTCATGCCAGTGATCGCGATGTTGTCGCACTGTCCACCAGTCAAACGATTTAACCCTTATTCTCGAGTTACCTTTGGGCCTTGATAAGTGGCGACCTTATTGTAAACAAAATAGAAAACAAAGACTTAATTTTATTTGTTAGTTAGAAATTGGATAACAAGTACAGAGAATAATTAAGACTTGTAGAATCTGTTTTTAAAATCCATAAATCAGTGAAAGTCATTTCACTTCTTTCACGAGATAAATGATCTTGTCTCACTGCTTGAATAAGCGCAATCTATTTTTCGGAAATATCAGTAAGCGAATACATGCTTCAAAGCATTTTAACACATTACAAAGCAGTTCGTGTAAACTATTCATCTATATATGATCAGATTTTATTTATCTTTTAAATTTTACAAAGAAAGTCACAGTATAGTAAATTTTCTTTATAAAATAAGATGTACCATAAGGCCCTCTTAGTCTATTTTTTAAACTAGTTTCAGTCACCAAAATTACACATTCACTCTATGTGTAAAACCTACTTAACTCCAATGGTTTGACGTGTTTTATCTATAAAAAAGAATATGTACCAATGCATTAGTTTTTGGGGTGGGGGTGCTAAAAACAACAGATATTGCTGAAAAATAAAATGCCAAGTGTGGTAGTTAGTAGGACCCTCCCAAATCTATCTAGGTATGAGCTGCTCACTGTTTTCCGGGTTGTTTCAAGAGCCGAAACGAGCAAAACGTTTTTCTAAGTCGAGAGGGTAAATAGTGGATTATTGAGGGATAAAAAAGAGAAAAGCTGTATAGGAGTACGTGGGCATGGATTGTGTGGTATCCTCCAAGATAAGTACCATTTATGAGGGTGGGGAAGGGGCAACCAATATATGACGATATAATACAAGGGTTTAACAGAAAGAAAAAAAAACGAGTCAGTTTTATTCTTGTAAAATATTATTGGGGAGTGGGGGAGTACTCACTCATTTTTTTTTCTTGGCTTTGGTGTGTGTGAATTTTTTTTTGGAGGGGTGCTTTGTTTTTCATTCACAATTAACAAGAGAATAAAATGGCTGATTGTGTACGAATGAATCGAAATGCATTATGGTGGGATTTAATTACATAATGAAATGAATGTTAGGTAGGGATACTCACTCACTTGTTTGCTTGGCTGCGGTGTGTGACTTTTGATGGAGAGTGATTTTTAAATTCACAATGGAGAACTGGATCGCAACCCCAAAATGTAAATTAACCTGAACAAACTAGAAATACTCTTTTCACCAAAAAAGGCAAAGTTTCTATCGACGATATAAAAATATGCGCAGATAGAAGAATATGTCATAATAGGATGAAAAGAATCATTGAATTCCAAAACAATAGAAATAAATAGTCATTTAATAAGATGTTATTTTGAAAGACAATATGCAAATTAATTGATCTTAGAACGTCCATCGCGCACACATGATCAGTATATTAGAAAACGTTTGTACTATTTTGAATATGAATTTGGCGTTTTGATATCACTGTCATTGCGGTAAATGACCCAACTCCATAAATAGAGATTGGGTTCCTACACGTAGGACAAAGAGCAGATAATCTGAAATGCAGATAAGATAATGTACTGTTATTATTCTTTTTACTTTCTGACATGTAACACGAAGGATATAATCTGAAATTTAGATCCGATAATGTACTATTTTTTATTTACAAGATGTCCCTACTCAGCATTTTGCTTGACCAAAAATATTATGTAAGATAATGTAGTATAGGACTACGTACGTAAATGCGAATACTATTTTGTGAGGGTAAATAATAATTTCACTCCACAAATATTGAAATCAAGTTACAATTGTATCTGATTATTTTTTGTAAATAAATTAATTTTTCTAAGTAGGATTTTTTTAAAGGTTGTTTTAGTTACGTAACAGTTTTTACAACTCCGAAACAGTAGATATGCCATAAACAGAAAATACAATGTGTTAAAAGGAAACAAAAATAATAACCGCCCACAGTACGAATCGAACCAGCAACCTTTCGATTCACAGTTGAAAACGATAACCATTAAGTCATTAGAAAGAGACAAAACGAAGTATAGAAGTCATGTAAGATTTCATTACAGAAGCTGTTAGTTTTAAGTAAAGGACAGATTCCAATAATTAGTGTGAGAAAGAAAGAGAGAAAAAATGTTTATATATTTACTAGAATCGACCGGAAGTTGACACTGAAAAGAAACCCGTTATTTTTTAATTACTTTTTCAGTGTATAAAAGTCACGTAATACTGTTATTACAAAAGCTGCTAGTTTAAAAAAAGAAAGAGTTAAAATAATTGGTGAGGAGGTAGAGAAAGAAGAATGAAAGAAAAAAAGAAAGAAAGAAAGAAGAAAAAAGTATGTTTTTATTAGCGTCAGCCAAAAGTGAATACTACAACTAAACCGGTATTTTTTATTAGATTGTTTAGTGTATAATGAAATAATAAATATGATGGCTTTACGTTCAGAATAATTCTTAAAACGAAAGTATGTAGTAGTAGTAGTAGTAGTAGTAGTAGTAGTAGTAATAATAATAATAATAATAATAATAATAATAACAATAACAATAACAATAACAATAATAATAATAATAATAATAATAATAATAATAATAATAATAATAATAATAATAATAAAATAAAATAAAATAAAATTTAAAAAAAAACAAACAATAACAAGAAGAAGAAGAAGAATTGTATTCAACCCGTTTGTTGCGATAGCGTTATTCAGACAAAACAGAACCGGGTTAATCGGCCGGTGAATATGAACGAAGTGTGTCTTATTAAATTGTTTATACGGTGATATGGGTAACTTAAGGGGGTTCTCATTAGAAAGTACATTCCCTTGTCCCTTCCTAAAATGTTACTAATAAAAACAATATATCGAACGGGATTAAATAAATATAAAACTTATTAAATCGATTGGAAATACTTTTTTCTTTTATTAGAACACGGAAAAATACATGATAAAATGAATGACGAAACAAATTTTATCTTTTTGTTTATGAAGTTATTTCGGTTATTCAAATCGGAGAAAATCTACCTTTACTATATATATATATATATATATATATATATATATATATATATATATATATATATATATATATATATATAATCATGTTCTCAAACGTAAGATAAAGACCAAATAATACGAAATGTAGATAAGATAATGTGCATTGATTATTTACTAGGTCCATACACATAAAACAAAGACAAGATAATCTTAAATATAGATAAGATAATACTATTATTATTCATTAGGTGCTCATACATAACACAAATGAAAGATAATCTTAAATATAGATAAGATTATACTATTATTATTCATTAGGTGCTCATACATAACACAAATGAAAGATAATCTTAAATGTAGATAAGATAATGTACTAATATTATTTTCTAGATCATTACACGTAAAACAAAGGGCAGATAATCTGAAATGTAGATAAAGTGATGTAAAATTATCATGTATAAGGTTTCTATGCGTACGACTAAAAGCATATGATTTAAATGTAGACAATATAAGGTACTATTATTATTTATTAGGTTCCCACACATAAGACAAAATATAGCTCATCAGAAATGCACAGAAAATAATGTACTTTTATTAATTATTAGGTTGTTACACGTAAGACAAAGGGCAGATGATGTTAAATGTATATGAAATAATGTATCAATGTTATGTATTAGATTGCTATACGTGAGACAAAGGCCAGATTATCTTAAATATAGATGAGATAATGTATTACTATTTGTACTCACTAGGAGTTATCACACAAGTCATCGTCAGTGATTGTTCACTGACAACAACCGGTGGTTTGTCTTGGAGTCTGAGTGACAAGAAGTCTTCCCAGATTTCTAGTATTCTTCACCTATTTAGATAACCATTGCAAATAACACTGCGTTGTCTCTAACCATTGATTTCTTCGCCGGCAGCGACCATTGGTTTTTTTTCTGGGATTTGTATGGCAATAAGTCTCTCCAAGGTTCCAGTACTCTCTACACCCTTTCAGTTGGGGTATGGTTAGTTCTTTCCGTCCTGAACTTTCCATCCTCCTTGACCCTTCACGACTATTTCGTTTAATATCAGCCGAGGTTGGTGCCATCACTTTGGAGGAAGGAACAATTTATGACATTTTTTTGCAGTATCAGTTCTCTTGGTTTCATGTGGTTGCGTTTTTTCTATGTTTTAGTTTTATTTCTACTGCAACTTTCATGTGACTGGTTAACGTTCGCAGTTTATGTGGGTTGGTAATGCCTATATGTAAAATAAATGCTATATAATCTGAAAGGTAGATAGTAGACATGATTTTTGCTTTAAAGGACCGGAATTCAGGGAATTATGTGATTTAAAAGGAATTGCATAATTTCGATTATTCGGACTATTGTTCTCATCTTGAGTGTTATCATCACAACGTTTTTTCTCGTGGATATATTTTGGTGATATTCTTCTTTTTTTTCAATCACGGATGCATTAAAACATGAACTTGACCTAAGAAAATCAAACTACGACCGATGAAAGATGGAAACTTTCCTAACTTGACGATCTAACTGACGCGTTTACAAGCCGAATGTTATCAAGTGCAGTTTATCCAACAAACACAAAAAAAGAGAGAGACAAAAAGGGAAGTGGAATGAGTCTAGTCTGCACAAGTTAATCAAACAAAATGTCAGGCGGCGAAGAAGAAGGTAGACATGTCATCACTTTCAATTTATTTTTTTTAGCCATGTGAAGTAAATGAATATAAATCCTTGAAATTAACTACTTAAACATACATTCATAAATGCATATACTTTTTAGCATTTTGCACACACTCACACACACACACACACACATATATATATATATATATATATATATATATATATATGATATTAAATTATTTTTGATATTATTAATATTTGTAAAATATTTTTTTTATATTTTTAATATTTTGAATATATATATATATGTGTGTGTGTGTGTGTGTAAGGTTAGTGGGGAACAAATTCAAAAAGTACAACGTAATATGTATATATATATATGTCATTACAGACAAATAAGACAACATCGGTAGCGTCTGTTTTAAACAGAAGCTGAAGAGAGTCAAGCATACGAGACCGACTATAGGTCCCCTTTGTTTGGATTTGAAATCGACGGTATCGATGTTGCCTTAATCTTCTGTAATTGCATATATATATATATATATATATATATATATATATATATATATACCATCCGTTTAGCTAGGGATTAAAGAGTAGGATAGACTAGACATTCAAGCCTTCGTTGTGCAACTAGTCGTTGAGAAGGACACCCCTAAAATAACACAAGACTTCCTCTGCTTATACCGGCATAATTTCCAGCGTCTTATTTTTTCGCTGTGACTGGATTAAAGGAATATGGATTGAGTAGAGCTGCGGTTGACGATTGCGCAACAAATGCTTTACTATAGACTAATCGACAAACACCATTACAGGGGACATCCATTGTTTCTCGAAATTGAATGGAGACTTTATACATGGTGATTGCTTCTTCTTGACAGAAGTTTGACATCTCTTCACTTAGTTGCTGTGCGGCCGTTCGCACGTAGGTGGCTCTTTGCACCAGCTTCAGTCTTACGTGGACGTTCACATATGTGACACAAAAAAAACTCCTTCTGGTAAGGGTGGTTGCACGTTAACATTATGAATCCCAGAATGTCTTATCAGATCAGACTATAAATATGGCAACTAATCATTGGAGGGCGTGTTGTTATAGCCGCCTCATAAAACTGTTGACCCTGTCTTTGGTTGTGTGGTTTAAGCGGATTTACAAGTCCAGCTTTTGACAGCAAAAAACCCTATCACATACAGTGCACTTCAGTTCCTGTTGACACTATACTTTGATCCTGCTTTCTTAAAACACTCTTTAAGACAGCATAATCTACACGCCGCTCTTCAAGATTCTTACATCTTTCTATGATGTTTTCCTTCATAGGTGTCCGTCTTCCAATTGTGCTACCTAGTTATCTGCATTCATCTCAACTAGTTTCAAGTTGTTTTTCAAGGTATCCGTAAACTTTTTTCTAGGTTTATGTTGTGGTCTCTTCCCTCTATCTATCTCGCCATAGAACAGCTGTTTAGGAAGTATTTTGTCCTCCATTCTAACCAGGTGTCCAGTCCAACGCATCTGATTTTGAATGATTTTGATTTTTATACTTCAAGGATTAAAGTGTTAGGCGTGACAGTTTTCCAGTTGATGCTGAGTATTCTTCGAATACAACTTTGATGAAATCTTGTAATAGCTTGAAGTGTCTTCCATATGCTGTCCAAGTCTTTAACTCATATAGCACAGTAGTAATAACGCATGCTTCATAAACACTAAGCTTATACATACATACATACATACATACATACATACATACATGCATGCATGCATGCATGCATGCATATATAAATGTGTATATGTGTGTTGGGTATATGTTTTTATTGCTGTATTATTCGATAGTTTGTATTTTGAGGTTTCTGTCCTCGTTGTTTAATGTGGTTGCTTTTTTGTTGGTACACTACGATTAACTGTAGTATTACTCTAAGGTGAAACATTTGTTCATGGATGGGGTCGTATTTTGTACTAGTACTGCGGAAAAGACATTAATTTACTGTTCTGTATTTATATCTCAGAAACAGTTACATGGTAAACAGCTGATAATCCCCTATTCCCCCCCCCTCTCTCTCTCTCTCTCTCTCCCTCTCTCTCTCTCTCTCTCTCTATATATATATATATATATATATATTGAGGGTATGTATATATATAACCTAGTGATAATTAGATTTATTGATAGAGGTAAACTTCTAAAAAATATTAAAAGTTCAATTAATTGTAGACATAATACGTTACACTGTCTTAGCAACCTACACATAAACCCTTGACTCCATAGTACTCATATAAAATAAAGTCAATGATAACTAAATCTCTTACCCTAATCCATAAATCTATAATTTCTATTTTACTTTCTAGCATAGATGACCCCCATGCGACCCTTTTCCACACATATATTATATATTATTGCTTTCGGTATAATCACCCTTTTATCTCTTTATTCATCTACTTACTTATTCATTTATAAAGCTGTTATATTGTTCCACGAAACCAGTTAACGTTAGTCATTATTTACTTCCCATATCATATGTATATTACATTTTTAAGTTTTTCTTGTATTTATTAAATCATAGCTAAAGATATTACTTTCTATAAATAAAAAAAAAGCAATTTCACAGAAAACTTGACAAAAAAGTAAATGAAACTAACAAATAGAAATACATATTAGTAAAAGCTGCTCACCCTCAAACTCAATAAAACACAAATAGGTAAATGGAATATCATCAGAAAAAACTAGTGGATCTCTAAACACACCATTTTACTTATACCTAAATGAAAATCTGGGTATAATTAGATTTAGTGATGAAGGTTACCTTCTAAATAAAATCATGAAACTGCAATTAATTGTAGACATAACAAGTCACACCCTCTTAGCAACATACACACAGTCCTTCATATAAAATAAAGTCAATGATAACAATAGGCCTTAACCTAATCCATCAACCTATAATTTCTATCTTACTTTCTATCATAGATGGTCCTTTCATGTAACCTTTTTCATCCCACATATTATATATTATTTACTTTGGTATAAGCATTTACCGCTTTATTATCTAATTATTCATTCATTTATAAAGCTGTTTTATTGTACCACGAAACCAGTTGACGGTGGTCATTATTGACTACATATATCATATGTATATTACAATTTAAACTTCTCTTGTATATTGAATCACTACTACTATTATTATTTCAATTATTTTGTTTTATTATTATCATTACTTTTTCATCTATTATTATATATTATATATATATAATATTGTACACATTTATTGTTATTATTACTATTATTATTATTACTATTATTATTTACTCACTAGGAGTTCTCACACAGGTCATAAGTGATTGCTCACCGAGAACCGGTGGTATTCCCTGGAGTCTGAGTGACAACAAGTCTCCCCAGATTTCCAGTATTCTCCACCTCTTTTCGATAGCCACCACAAATAAACTTGCAGTATCACAACAGACATTTTCCATTGATTTCTCGCTGGTAAGGACCATTGGTCTTCTCTGGGATTTGGGTGGTAATAAGCCTCCCCAAGGTCCCAGCAGTCTCTGCACTTCCAGTGGAGGTTTGGTTTGTGCTGTTCCTCCTTAGTCTTCTCATCCTCCTTGAACCTATGCAAATATTATGTGTGGTGTCAGCCTAGGCTGGTACAATTTTAAAAAAATAATTTTATTGTGTTTTTTTTTTTTAATATTTTTTATTTTAATTTTTTTGAGGGGGGGGGGCTGATTATTTTTTATTTATTTTTTTGGGAGGGGAGCTGATGGTGTTTCTTGCTATTTCTGTTCATTGGTTCATTTTTGTGTCGTGTCAGTTAGGGCCGGTGTAATTTATAGGGAGGAGGGGGTGAGCTTATAAAGCGATGTTTCTTGCATTTTCTGTTTCTTTGTTTGTGATGTGTTCTTTCTGTGGTTTTGTTTTCTTCCTGTAGTAGATTCCGTGTGATCCTTCATAGCTTATGCGGGTTAGTTTCCGCATTCAGTGACTTTTCTTAAGATTGTAGCTGTTTTGATCATTGCTGTCCTTTGTATAGTTCCAATGATCCCTTTGATTCCAATTTCTCCAAGTCTTTTTCCCAGTTTTTTGGGGGATTATTCCTAGTGCTCCTACGATTATTGATATTATACTGACTTTCTTTATGCTCCATATTCCTTTCAGTTCTCATGCTAGTTCCATGTATTTGCTTCGTTTTTCTGTTTCTTTGATTTTCACTCTGTGCGCTGCTGGAACATCGAAGTCTACGATTTTGCAAGATTTTTCCTTCTTGTTGATTATTATAACATCCGGTCTCCTTGCTTGTATAAGTTTGTCTGTTTGTATATCTATATCGCAGATGATTTTGTGTTTTTCGTTTTCCAGTACTGTTTCTGGTTTATGTTTGTACCATTTGTCTGCGTATTCGAAATTCAATTGTTTACAAAGTTTCAAGTGTACTGCTTATTATTATTATTATTATTATTATTATTATTATTTCATAGTAGTCTCAACTTTAGGATATTTTTTAGTTGGAGATTTCGTTTTTAAACATCAAGTCAATTCCCTTTACTTTAGACATTCAAGCTGTACCTTAGCACTTTCGCCGTTGAAGAATTTGAAAATAAATTGTCTTGTCAATCTGTTTAAGCAATTTATGCTGGTTTTTCGTTATGGTTCTAAGCGTTCTAATTACAACGGGAACTACCTTTACTTCTTTACATTTCCATAGTCTAACTAATTCCCATTTTAGATCTTGATATTCATTTATTTTGTCGTGTTCTTTCTCCGGCACTCTTGTATCGAAGGGGAATGCTATATCAATGATAAAGCAAGTTCTCTTATTATTATTATTATTATTATTATTATTATTATTATTATTATTATTATTATTATTATTGTTCTCATTGTGGGCCCGCGTGCACTCTTCTTATCTCTTACTCTTACTTTCTTTCAGCGAAAAAATGTCTAAACTCTTCATTCAATCATAGCGAAATTTACCTTTCTCTCTTCTTCGTTTTCTCCTTCATCACTGCCGTGATTCGTCTTCTCTTTTCTTTTATGCCGTGATCGTCTCTGTGATTTCCTCTCCCTCTCTGCTGCGTGTCGTTGCCGTCTCATCAGTGTGTCTAGTGAACAAATCTTTTCAATCCAACAAAAGAAGTCTGAAGACGATTTTTCGAGAGAATACAGTTTTTTAAATTTATTTTCTCTGGATATAATGCACGTAAGGATAGAGACCTTCTATCTTATACACTTGTTTTAACTGTATCTTAACTTACTAGATGATCAAATACGGAAGACTGGACAAACAAGGTGGGCGCTTTTCGCCTTCGGTCTCATCAGAACTTAGTTCAAAGTCTCAGAGCATACTTTGCGACGTACACCCTGCTTCAAATCCATGCACATACTCGATTAAAACTTTCCTTCCTCGTCAGCGACAAAAACAAGTGACGTCATCGTTTACCTGATTTGTCTGTTTTGTCTCTAACCTTCATTGATCCCAATGCACTATTCTTTTGATCTTAAGTTCACCTATCCGTTACTCATTCGTGGGAAAACAGATTTATTTCCACAAAAATTATCTCGGCCAGACTTTGACTGAGCTATACCGATCTCGACCTCAGTTTTTGATTCATACTAGCAGAAATACACATTTGCAACATAGCCCCCCCATAATGCAACATCAATAGTATCAGTGCTAATTTTCCTATTATTCTTGTAATATTAATCTCCATTTTACTATTTTTAGTTATTAGTATTAGTACTGATACCATATAATATTAGTACTAATACCACGAATATAACTATTATTACTGGGATTATTAGTGCTACTATTAGTTTTATTATAGATGACACTTTTCTGTCATAAGTAAATCACATTCCTATTCCACCTCAAAGTCCTGCAAGCTATATATATATATATATTACGTCAGTCAAACCCTACCTTTGTAAACAAAAGGAGTGGCTTCTAGGACTCAATGTGATCAACTTGTGACCCTCCCCCATTTTTTCTCCTAAACTTGTCACTGGTGTTCATTATACTTTTTTCAGTTTTTAGTCGTATTGAATTACTTCCACGTAGATACTCTGATGAGTGTGGACGAAAGCTCAGTATATTCATGAATTTTCAAAAATTATTTCCTCTCGTTTTTATACTTTTTCAATTTCATTCCACCCAAAAAAATGTCCCAAACGTCTGTATTTCTTTGCCGTAATTAAATTTTGTACCACAAAACTTTTATTTATTTATATATATATATATATATATATATATATATATATATATATATATATATATATATATATATATATATAATTTTATATGCAAACCACCATATCACAGACTATTTCTGAATGGTAATGTTTTAATAGTATTATAATACTTATTATTATTTATTTATTTACGTATTTGTATATATATATATATATATATATATATATATATATATATATATATATATATATATATATATATATATATATATATGATGCTACTATTATATACTATAGTATTGTGGGCATGTAAAGGGTTCGGAAGGAAAACACGAACTCAGAGTTTAGAGAGAAACAAGTATAGTGACAGAAGTATAATACAACAGAGAACAAGAGTAGTTGTACGTCAGTCTTGACTGCCAGTATAGATTGGTGTGGTTTCAAGTATTTACTTCTTTACAAGGCGTGAATGTGAGAGAGTCAAGCCAGCGCCCCTAAAGAAAAAGCACTCTAGCCTTTTAAATTTCCCTCTGCAGCTCCGTTAGCATTCTTCAGTCGAGGCGCCTCAGACAGTAAGCAATAAACTTACTCAACCCAAAGAAGGAACGAAAGCCTGGGAGGGTAGAGTTCAAGTAGTCTGTATAGGTAAGGTACCATAACACCCCCTCCCAGCCTTACCTTCTCAGGAGTTACAGTATCGTTTCCTTTTTGGATTGACGGTATTCCGAGGTTGCTTGGGGTAGCTGTATGTCGTATCTGGTTATCATAACATCTTCTTGGGGAGTGTTGTCGGTGTATTCCGATAGTCGTTCTCTAATTTGATTTGTCTCATGAGAGATTTGAGGACCGCTGTCAAATTCAGATTTGATATCATCTAGCTTTTTAATTCTTGACTTCTGATTTTGAAGCACATATGTAAACTTTGAAAAAATGTCTTCTTTGTTTCGACATTCAACTTCAAAACAAGTCATCTTATCTTTCACTGTTTTTAGCTCTTCTAAGACATCTTTCAGTCGTAACTTTAACGATTCCAGCTCTGAAACTATGAGTCCACTCTCTTTAACCATCAACTGGTAATCCCAAGAATTTGGCTTTATTTCTTTCAGTTTGGTGTTAGCTATTTGCAGCGTGCATTGGGTGCCCTTATCTGCTTTAATTTCTCCCGCCATTTTATTTTGAGTCCATTTCATACGATTTTAATGGTACTTTTGTTTTTCTGACTCGGTTGTCAGATTTTTTTATTTTCTTGCCAAAATTGTTCGTTGGTAACCCCCATAGGCTGAACTGCTGCATCAAGCATGTGAAAAATAAATTGTTGGTATTTTTTTAAATACGAACATTTGTACTTTTTCGGTAGTTCTGTTTATAGAAATATCGGTAATAATTTTACACTTGAATTTAATTTTTCGCAAGTCACCGTTTTGGGCTATTTTGTTGGTTCTTAGCATGGTCGGTTTATCCAACCGTTTCCATGTATGCATTATTACAAATGCGAAAGTTGCGTAGTCTTCGACCTCTTATTTTCACTAAATTCAAGCACTGCCACTTCTTGTGGAATAGTGAATTCTTAGGGCTGAATTTTTGTTCTAGAAGTTTTCCATCGACTTTTTTTTGTTTTAGTTGTTTTACGTCGGCTTCTTATTTTTTCTAATAGAAGCTTTTGAAGTCTTCTTTCAGCTTTCTGTTACTGTTCTCGCTGTTTTCTCCAAGGTTTTGTAGCTTTTTGTCTTTTTTGTGATAGTTGTCATTGCATTTTGTATTTGTATAGTTCTGGAATAGTTGCTTTAAAATCTTCCAGGTGTTAAAGTGTCTGATAAAATACGACTTAGAAATGCTTTCTTTTAGAATATCAACGATAAGAATTAATGAGATGGATAGATTGTCACTTAAATTGCGAAGAATTTTATGAGGGTATTGAAGATGATAGAATGGATTGGACGAAATTTTAATTCTTATCAGGAGAGTTCATGGCAAGTATTTGTTAATATTGCATTTGAAGATAAGCATGTTGTAGTCTGCAAGAAAACAGTCCCATTATAATGTCTAAAGAAGATTAGTAAATCCCGGTTAGGAGGTCGTTCTTAACTGTACATGAAAATTGTCGAATAACGTACGCATAAAACGTTACTTATACCAAATGGCGGCACTTGTTAATATGTGTCTTTTATACTTTTTTTAGTAATTTACACTAATCGACTAGAAATAGACAAAATATTAGCTAATGCGTCGACATGGGCATATCTCCTTCCTCCTCCTTCTCTTCATCATCCTCTCTCTTGTCCTCCTCTCTCTAAAATCTATATATTTTGAATATATTACATATTTTATATGTTCACTTACCGATGCATGAATAAACCATTATACGCCCGTGTCTTTGTCGTGAACCCACGTTTTTTTCGCCTGTTAATAAACTCACTCGGACGCCTTAGTTTGTAAAATAAAGGTCTATTACAAAGAGGTCACAGAAAATAGCAGAGGGGCAGGTTTCCTTCGGTACGTGTGTTATACAGAGAAAAAGACAGACAGGCGAATAAAAATATAACTTGCCCCGCTACACACAGAAAATATCCGCCCAGAAATCACGTAGTTTCGCGACATCCGTTTGAGGTCACCTCTGATCCTTAATGTGTCACCAAAACTTTTCTATTCAAACACGGCCCTCGTTATGAAGCACTAAGTTTCTTTTGATTTTGAAGCGATTAATTTCAGTCACATAAATGCTTTAGATTGAAATGTGTTTCAGCACTTGACATATAGTAAACACTCCTCCGCTTTTTTCTATTTTGACTAATGAATAATAAAGTATCGTGCAAGATTAAATATTAAAATTCTGATGCTACCAGATAAGGCTGTCTGGAAATATTGGCTTCCTGACCTAAAATGCACCGAGCATTGATGTTAATGTTTTTCCTTGCCCTTTGCAACACTCAATTATGTTCTGCAATGCCAAAAACAGAAACAATAATTGTCCTCTACAAAACAGCCAACCAAACACCATAAATAAACATTTGAAAATATAAAGAACTTGAAGTATAAACACTTTTACCAAAATAACCGGATTTGGCATTAAATTAACCGAAAAAGGGTTGATATGCCATAAAGCAAAACAACCAAACTAAACCAAACTAAACATTAAACAAGACGGAAATACAATTTTTATTTTTCTGCATTACTCTCAAACTACTTACTTTTTTACTTAAAACTATGTTCTAGTAAAAAAAATGATATTAAATGCATTAAGCTAAAGCGAGTATCAGTTTACACATAAACCGAGGTCATTGGTTTAACGAATTAAAGTAATCGACATCCAAGATTTTTACTGAATTAACTTAGTATGGTGGGTGCGAACGTGCTATTGGTGTAATTAGAAACATTAGAATCATAAACTACGTATAAATATCTAAATATCTCCCATGGACACCGCTATAAACTGAAAATAAGCAAAGAGAAGAAATAAATATATAAAGCTAAAGAAGCCTTAGTGTACAGTTGGTATAATTTTTTTTTATGTTTTAAACGAGTGTAAGGTTACTATTAAACATTTTAAAAGGGTAGAATGTTACTTTTAAAAAGAAGCGCAGCAATTATTCAAATATATATCTAATAGCAAGATACCACCCTTCAACAATGAATTTAGCGGTGAATATCGACAACTTGTCTCTTATTATATATATTCCGGGTGCTCATGAGTTACACTGGGAGTAGATCAGAGTGTAAGAGTAAATACTTCTTCGCTTTCTTTTATTTATGACTAATAAAAATAAAACGTAATATTAAAATATTAAAATCAATCAAAATACAATTTTTAGATTTCTAAGAGCACAGACCAATCTTTGCAATAAATCAATGACTAATAAGATCCAAGTATTCACCTTGTATAAATAAAACTAGTAATATCAAAGAAATGGGGAAACACTAGTTTAACTTTTGTTTTGTTTCTGATGGAATTTTTACATTTTTAGGGACATTAATCTTGATTTTATTTTTTGTTGAGCACATACAACAACTTTGGCTTGACGATATCCTTGAAGATAATTACAAGAGTCAAATACACAAATTGTTTTATATATATATATATATATATATATATATATATATATATATATATATATATATATATATATATATATATATATATATATATATATATATAAACATTTAAAATGGTCTACACAAACTAATTCATATATCGGTACTACTGTGTATCTCGATATACTCAGTTGTACCGAAACATGAATTAATTGGCATAGACAATTTTAAATGCTTATATAATGTATATTTACAAAGCTTTACCTTTTATTTAAAACTTTAAACATATTAATGGTTTAAAGTTAATTTTATCAATATATTAAAATTTGTTCAATTAATATATATATATTTATATATATATATATATATATGTATATATGTATGTAAAATGAAAAATGGAAAACCAAAAATATGTATGTATTCATCAACGTTTCGTCTTTAATTCAAGACGTCCTCAAGATGATTGGTCTGACGAAAATAACACACAAAGTACAAAATATTTGAAACAATCGTAGTAGGAGGAGAAAAGCTATAAAAGACTGCTTATGAAAAGATAAAATATGAGCTACATATAGATTTTAGCAGTGGGGAAGTTGAGTTAACAGTCAAGGTGCGGGGGATGGTAGCGGTTGAAGTTATTAAACAATTAAGGTGATGGAGTAATCTTGCGTGATGTAAGCCGAAAAAGGTCGCTTATGAAAATATAAGTTATGGGCTCATAATGATGGTAGCAGTGAGAAACATTACAATTTTGTGTCATATATATATTTTCATTTTTATCATATATATATATATATATATATATATATATATATATATATACATCTCTATTTACTGACTATTAAGCTGCTGGATTTTCCAAGGCGATGATTGATCTTTATAGCAAACTAATTCACGGTTCTATATATATCATTTAATTTGAACATTTATGTACTTGCACATATGTATATGTATGTGTATATGTATCTGGTCTCTGAAAAATAAATAAATATATACATTTTAATATACTGATAACCATAGACATTAGAATGATTATATGATTATAAAACTATATTTTCTAATGACACTTTTGAAATTGATCCTAGAGAATATGGCACATAACTTTTTATTATATAATATATATATATATATATATATATATATATATATATATATATATATATATATATATATATATATATAGTCATGAATATACAAACATACATATATATAAATGTATATGCACCAACGCACACAAAAAACGCACATACTGTCTCACACACGGACACACGCACATATATGTTTGTATATGGATGGTGTAATATTGCTGACTGAACAAATACCGAGTGATTAATGAGTTTATACTTATTTTTAAGTCGCTTTGGGTGGATTCTTGGATATTAATCATTCCGTACGACATAAATTATGATGATTAGCTTATGATTTAATTCCTTCATAATTTATATGAGTATATAAGAATATATATATATATATATATATATATATATATATATATATTCATGAAAATTATGCATATATATATATATATATATATATATATATATATATATATATATACTATGCACGAGTTTAATGAGAGGCTTTTAATAATGCTAAATAAATAAAGCCTAATAATAATTATAGTAGCAGTAGCAGCAGACGTATTATTAGTAGCAGCAGCTATAGTAGTATTAGTATTAGTAGTAGAATTAATAGTAGTAGTAGTAGCAGTAGTAGTAGTAGTAGTGGAATAAAATTAGGGAATGAACATCACACGTACTCAAGTGAACTGAAACTTATAGACATCCCATAAACTGCCCCCCCCCCTAAGAAAAAACAGCCACACGCGTGGTGGCACCACACAAAATGATTTTGTAGGGTGATAAAAAATGAAAAAGACCGAGGTGGGAGAACACCGATCAGACCTTTACTGAAAGGCCGCGGAGATTGCTAGAACCGTGGTGAGGCTTATTGCCACTCAAATTCTAGAGAAAGCAGTGGTAAACGGCTTTTACAATAACGCAAAATATTTTGTGCCAGTCATCGAAACAGTCGGAGAATTCTGGAAAGATGGGGAGAGTTGTAATTACACAGACTCCAGGGAACACCAAGAGTCATTGTTAGTGAGCAATCATTGATAATGACTTGTGTGAAAATTTCTAGTGGGTAAATTAGTAGAATAAAACGCGAGCAGAATCAAGATAGACCCAAAACACAGAAAACAATAAATGTAGACTCTGTGAACAAAGAGACGAAACGCTAAATCACATACTAAGTGTGTGCAGCAAATTAGCCGAAAAGGAACACAAAAAACAGACATGACCGCGTGGGAAGTGCAGTCCATTGGGAAATATGTAAACATCTACACTTTGAACATTCAGAGAAATGGAACAGATCCAAACCCGAGAAAGCATTGGGATATAAAAATCATAAAATACTTTGGGAGATGGAATTATAAACGGAAAACTTTATCCAAACAAGAATACTGGAGATTATAACAAACGAGAAAAAATGTTTACAACTTTTTGGACAAACCTGCAGTTTTATAATCTTATCTTTTCGATATTAATATCACATTTCAATTTCAATATCTAGACGGTGGAAAAAAGGCTTAAGTGCAATACACTATGTGACCTCTTATTAAAAAACTTTAGATATCTTTTAAAGCGTTTGCACCCATTGAAATAACATTCTAGTCGTCCATTGAATAATAACTTTTGTCTTTGATGCAATAGAAAAACTATGATTATTTCGCTATAAAGGTATTAACAAACCCAAAATCAAATTATTCATTTATTTTTTCATATGTTGCTTAAAATATATTAACTTTAATATTCCTGAATTTATCATGTAGTATTTGAAATTTAATTTGCAATATCTACCCAATATGACAACTTATGTAGCTCCACCTATTGCATTGTCTATGAAGAAAAGATCACGAGGAAACTGGTGAAGACCAACATGGCGTAATAATAGAATGAGAGCCGCTGGCGTATGTTGATGCGAACGGTTGGATCACGGTCATATTTGAATGGCACGGCTCATAAATCATCCGCCTATATAGTCTATGGACACAGACACAACCACCCTTAAATTCAAGTAATTTCACAGTATCAGCAAATAAGTCTATTGCTGAATGTATATCATTAGATAAGTCATGTATTAATATCAAGAGAAACAAATGATCCAATACGAAACTCCGATGGAACACCGGAGATTATATAGTCTCATATAATAAAATAATGTCGATTTTTTCCCCCGATACTAGAATCACTATAGGCCACTAATCAGAAGCGCTATATAGAATTATCATATGGTCACGCTATATGCTAATAATTAAAGCGTTTTTATTTTTAGAAAGTATAAGTCAGTTTCATTCGATTTCATAATTTTCTACATTAATTGCGGCATAGATGAATCTCTCAAACAAGTTATACATATGGGAAATTGGAATAACTTTTACTCACACGCAAACATCTACTTGCACTACGATAAGCTTACACTGGGACTTCTTCTGCATAGGAAAATGTTCCAACAACGACCGTCATTTTTAAATTCCGTGCTATTGTCTTTCACCCATTATAGCTTCCATAACTAAATACGGATTGCTCCATTGAGCTTATTCTTCCTACTTTTACGGCGCTTTGATTGGCTGGCTAAACTCCTATTCTGGCATAATTGAATATAATAGCTGAACACTAAACAAACAAAATACAAATTAAACATGACGAATCCTATTCCTCCATTCAGTAAATTATATTTTTACAAAAATATTACTTTTAGCAAATACCTGATTTCTTTATATATTTACGCAAATAAGTCACAAACAACAGGAAAAATATACAATACAAAGGAATGAATAAACAAAAAAGAAATATCAGATGTTTTAATGTAGGATCAGTTAAACAAATCCTTCTCTTCTTTTGATACGGCGTACTTTTTAGGGGAATTAAAAACAATTTGTTCGCTACTGCCACCTTTTATTAGAAACCTTTTACAATTGCGTTTTATACAAACAAATATACATTTATCATAACAAATATACATTTATCATAACAAATATACATTTATCATAACAAATATACATTTATCATAACACAAACAAAACATTGCTTCAGTCTACCAGGATTTGTTCATAGTAGTTCTCTATCACGTACTGAGAACAGAACATATGACTTATGGTGGCACTCACAGACATTACACATGTCTTCTTTGATGCAAGTCTATCTCTCTCTCTCTCTATATATATATATATATATATATATATATACATATACATATGCATATATATATGAGAAAGAATTAAATTATGACGTCATGATTTTGTTCTTTCAAATGATACAAATTGCAAAATTTTTATCATTTTTACGCATCTTCTATGAGCTTTTTCGGCCACATTGCAACAAACTCTGTGTTCTTGAACCAATCATTTCCAATGATATTGGCGTCCCCAAGGTTCCAGTATGCTCTGTTGTTCTATTAGTGGTATGAATTGTTCTATTCTTCCTCGGTCTTTCCGTCCTCTCAGACTTTTCACTACAATTTCCTGTGGTACTAACCGACATCATCATCATCATCATCATCATCATCATCATCATTATTATTATTATTATTATTATTATTATTATTATTATTATTATTATTATTATTATTATTATATTCACTAGGAGTTATCACACAGGTTATCGTCGGTTATTGCTCACCGACAACAACCGGTAGTGTACCCTGGCGTCTGACTGACAACAAGCCTCCCCAGATTTCCAGTACTCTTCACCTCTCTTGATAACCACTGCAAATAACCATGCGGTATAGCAACAGTCGCTTACCATTGATTCCCAAAGAGGGGAGGCAAAGCCTGGGAAGGTGGACTTCCCAGAACTGGACAGGACAGACCCATTCAC
>OY744516.1:134764540-134849540 GCA_963556195.1 Sepiola atlantica | reverse complement strand
TTTCTCGCAGTTTTCATTTCAAGCGGTGAGGGGATTCTTGGGTGGGTCTCTGACTTGCTATTTGCTTTCTCGCTTCCCCACATGGTTTCTTCCGTCGGCTAAAAAAAGACACATGTTTTATTCGTTCCCTTTTGCGGAACGAAATGGAAGTACATATATTTTTTTATAAACAAATAAATACGCATTGATCTTTATTATAAAATCGATGATTATATCATTATAATAAATATATAATTATATATATATATATATGTGTGTGGGGGTGCGTGTGTGCGTGTGTGTGCGTGCGTGTGTGTGTGCTTGAAGAATAATATATAACTAGATGATAGAAGAATGTTAGAAGAATATGCATATATATATATATATAGAGAGAGAGAGAGAGAGAGACAAAGGGAAAAACAAACTAAATACAGGAATAAATCATCAATAAACGAGAGATTTTACCGGTTTTTAAACAATAAAAATATCTTTAGTTATGTAATTTATTTAAAAATAATTTTAAAATATGGTCAAAACAAACATCAGACAAACTAATAAATTACAATATTCTATTAATTAATTTAAAAGTTTACTTAAATAAGTAGTTATTGAAACTAAATTAACAAGCTGAATAAATAATGGAGTTAGCTTAGAACTTATACTTCCACTTTTAACACTCTAAAATCCCCCAGAATGTTATTGTTATTATTGAATTCTTCTTTTTGTAGTACTACGTGCTGCCCCACTCGACGATCGTCGACCCAAACGTTGTGTTTCCGTGGCCTTCTTCTTTGTCCTCATCGTCCAGCCGAGTCGTCTATCTACTGACGAATCGTCGAGGGCACAGCACTGGTCCACAAGTTAAATAAAACAAACATAACTCTCGATAAATGACACGAACACATATACGTTGTGTATAACTTAGTTTGAACTATGAGTGTGTGTGACATCGTCGCGTACTGTCGAGACTCCTATTGTCGTTGCTCAAGTCGTCAGCTCATCTAATCGTTTTCCCGGTCCGATCTGCTCTCTCGGGAGGTTCGATCCTAACTCTCGGGAGTTTCGATCCTAACTCTCGGGAGTTTCGGTCCTAACTGTTCGTCTTCTCTCCGAAACCTAAACTCGTCAACTTTTTTGTCATAAAATTTACTGTCGTCAACTGTCGTAAAACTAACCTACTTTACTGTAGTCAGGTGTCGTAAAACACTGTCACTCCTAAAATGTCGTGTCCAGTGTTATTTTCTTAGTGACATGTCCTGAACAATGGAAATTGACCACTCCAAAATTGTCTTTTGTCTCTTTCGATGAGTCATTTCCTATCCCGTATTTTCTTTTGTCTTTGTCGATTAGTCACTTCCTATCCTGTCGGTCTTCATTGTATCACACACCTCCCATGCTCAACTTGTCATTTATTACATAAATTACAAAACAAAAATCATATTACATAATTTAAAAACAAAGTCATACATTCATATTACATAGGTTAAGAAACGGCAGAAACATGACAGACAACCAAAAACCGACTGGGTGATCACCGAACTGGAATCACAAGGATGCATTTAACCCTCTCTCCAGCCCAAGAGTATTTGAGTACCCTTAATAAAACAACAGCAAAGCAATTCCTTTTTGGACAGGCTCCTGTCCACTGGTACATGCTTCCCATACCAGAGAGAGAAAATCAACCTAGCCTCTCCATCGAGGTAGAAAAAAAAATTGGAGGAATTTTAACTCACCTCCAACAGAAGGACTTTTTACACACCTTCTACCAAGAGGATTTTCCAATCACCTCTTATATTAACAGGCATTCCGCCACTTTGCTTACTCCCCTTCCCCCTAAAAAAATAAACCAGGAGGATTTTTTTCACCTCCTACCAAGAGGACTTTATACACACCTCAACTCTTCTGGCCTTCCGCCATTAATTTTTTTTTTACCGACAATAAAAACAACGTCTTTGTACAATTTTTGCACGGACAAACATGAAACTGTGTTTCTTTTCAACAACAAATTACATTTTTTTTACATAAAAATACAATATCTCTACCGTTTCTATTTCTTTCTTATTTTACATATAAAAAACATTATTCAAAACAATAAAACCCACAACCTAAAGAAAACATTACTGAAATATATAACACACATGGGTCCCTTTTTTTCTTTTTTTTTGATTGTCGCTTTTACTTTTTTTTTCAACACATGAAGAATGTTAAGACAATCAGACCCATATCCTAAAGCAAATCCAATTGTAACATATAATACATATAAGTCTCTAGTCTTTTTTTTCTCATTGTCCCCCCTTTTTTTAAGTGAGGGGGTCTCTCTCTCCCGTCTCCGCACAAATCATCGGCTTACCTCCCTTATTTTTATGTTTTCCATCATACGTATTATGGACCATCTTTGATCAGAAAATCACAACATTACACTCTCAGATTCCTGACTTATACCAGCTAACATCTATCAAAAATCACCAACTGTGTTAACTCCATACTAACCAATTACAGAATCTCTAACCAATATTCCTCCATTCTGCTTATCATTCATCCACTTTCCGGGTACTGTCTCATACATGCTTCTCTACTATCTGTTCCTTAATACATGGTTCTCGGTCGTTCTCCGTCTGCTATTAGATCACAAAATCGATTGCGCATCTCGTGCGAAGTGGGGGCACAGTTCCCATCCACAGGGTTTCACTGCGTCATATCCCTATCTAATGTTTGAATTCCCGGATTCCTCTTTTCCCAGCATCCAACTGCTTGTGTTCCACCAACCCTCTGACCAGGTCAATCACCATGACTTCATTGTATCACATTTTAGTGGTTGCTTTGTTCTTGTTTTAAATAAAATGTATTCTTTTTCTTTTCAATTATTAGAGATTCAATTATTAATAAGTTAAGAATTATCAAAAATAATCATATTCATTACATTTAAACATCATTTTCTTTAATAATAACATACAATTTTACTTATTAGTTATATTTAATAATTTCAGGTTTTTCTTTTTTAAAATACTAATTCAGAATTTTTATTTTTACATTCAAGTAAAATAAGATCAAAATATGTTGAATAATTTAAAGTCAAATACTAATAATTCAGAACAACTGATTTTCAGAATAAGTTTTAGAATAATAAAAATTAATTTCAAATTAGTTCAAATAATTTATAATAATCTCAGAATGAATTAAAATATCATAATTCAATTCATTTTAAACTCATTTTCATTAGTTTTATAATTTGTTTAAGATAAAATTTGATTATGTTAGAAAAGGAAAAAGCCTAAAGTTAATCTAAAAAAAACATTTCTACGTGTCAAAAAACTTTTAGAGTGAAAAATGTTCTCACTATGGCTAAAAAACAGAAATTTAGTTAAATTTAAAATCCCAAGAAATCTTGTTTTGCTAATGTTTTGAAATATAAATATCCCTTTTTAAAATTATCCAAAAAATGTCCATGCCATCAAAAAATGTCCAAGCGATCAGATAATTAGTTTGGCGACAGAAAACTATGTATAAAATATCATAATTGCTATAATATTTCATTTTATTAATTTCATCTAGTATTTTTAATTTTATATTAAAGTTATGGATTTGTAATAGAACATTATTAGAAAACCATCTGCCAGATAGTTTTCTAATAATTTTCTCTAATTTATTCATAGTTTTATTAGAATAAATGTAAACAGTTAATCTATTTTTATTAAAAAGTTACTTTTACAGTTTTAATTAGTCTCAATATAATGTTATCTCCCTATATGATTTAAAAATTATATTAAAATAATTAAATATCGACAAATATATTTTAGTTTTAAGCTTTCTATCTTGTTTTAATTTTAAAATCTAAACTTTAATTGTAACAATTACATTTCATTTAACCAAAGTGAAACTGGAAACTGAATGATTATCTGACGTCGCATAGTGGATAGTGTGTGGCGGTGAACATCCCGTGTGTTTAATTGTGTATTATATTTTTGCCAGACCATACATTTGAAATTAATTGTTAGTAAAATTTAGACCACTTTTTAAAATATTTTTTCGGAATGTTTTTCAATTTTTCCAATTAAAAAAATGAATTTCTGACGCTGCTGAGTACACATTCATGCGTTAACGACAAGTCAATTATCCTTTTGTAACTTATTTTTTAAAATTCAAGTTAAATATTTAACAACATTGTGTAGCACGTGGTGTTCCAAAATCAACAAAACATTTCCACGTGTGCCGCTCTAATATTTAAGAACCATACATATTCTAAAATATTTATTTTTAATTTTGTTTTTCGGGCGCCCTTTTGATACAACTATATCCCTCTCAAACATTTATTTCCAAATATTATTTGGGGGGGGAGCTTTTAATACATGAAGATTTGCTATAAATTGTAAAGCCAGTTTAAATGACGTTCTATTCGACTGCTTAAATACTTCCAAATTCCTTTCAAAAGTCGAACACGAAGTAATGGGTGTATTATTTCAACTATTAACAAAATATTAAAATGGCTGACTTGTTTACGAAGAAACCGAAATTCATTGGTACTTTTGTAGTTTACGGACCGGTTAAAATTATGACATTATTTAGAAAGCCATTCTTCACATGGTGAGGAGGCGTTGCTAAGGGTTCTGTACTTTCAGCTAACAATTTAATAAACGAAAAATATCGTAAAAGTGTAATTTAACTTGAAAATCTTATCTAAAAAATAACCCGGTCCGTAAACTGCAGAAGTACTAAAAGGATAACACAAGAAGTGTGTTTTTGTGTGGTTGAGGTGGGGGTAGCCTCGTATTTAGAACTATATCCTCAGCAAGAACGGTTCTTAAATCTATTTTTAATCGATATTTATTTCATAATTATCGAATTTTCCTATTTTGACAAAATTGACGAATTTACCTTTCCTGGATTTTCCTTTGCCGAATTGTATTTTGCCGTATTAATTAGTGCCGAAGTTTCCGTGGCATCGAGGTAAACATAAGGTCGGTTTTTAATGTGTGGAAAATCCAGATCTCCAAAAAAGAGACCTCTTGATTGTAATAAAAATTAAAATTGCCTTAGTTTGGGAACATTTCTCTTTCATTGACCGGGAAAGGAGAAAGTGTAGTATCAGAACAGATATACTATACTTTGCAATATTTATTTGCACAAAACAATACAAAATTGCACAAGAAATACAAAATTATACAAAAATTTATATTACATTTTGCTCCTAGTCAAAAGGCCAAAAAAGTATGTAACCGTTTTAGTTATTGGGGGGGGCAAAACTTAAGGTTATTGATAGACTTAAGTGATTTTTGGGGGTGGGGGACTGTTTCTCACATGGACTTAGGGTTAGTGGTAGGATTAATGGATTTGTTATCACCACCCCCAAGAAAACTATACAATGTATATCTCTTTGCAAAGAAATACGGTTATATGCTCTTAAAACGCTATCCCGATAGCGATCGGTGAGAAATGGGTGATAATTTTATGTTAAATTCATATGCAAAACTCTAAATTCTGAAATAATTGTTTTTCTTTCCCAATATCCAATCTCCTAAAAAAGGATAATCTCATTTTTGTTTAAGGGGCTGAGTGTATCTATTTACAAATTTATCAACAATTATTTAGTTTGGTAGTTTGGTAGTTTTGTTTTACGGCATATCAACCCTTTTTGGGTTATTTAATGCCGAATCTGGTCTTGTTTTCTTCTCTTTTTTGTTTCTTTTCGCCTTTTAATATCTGTTTCTATTTAACCCATAGTTGGGACCCTAACAGGTACTACCACTCCGGGTCAGGGTGGACCTGGGAGCAATGGTAATTAAGAGGAGGCTCCACATTCCCCAAAGTCCGTAAGCCGGATCTCACCATCGGATGTAGTTTAAGGTCATATCCAGGACCGGGAGTAGGGTAGGAAAAATAAAAATAAAAAAGGGGAGGGAGAAAGGGAGAGGGGCTGTTGTTTTTGTTTTTGGTTTTGTAGAACATAATGAAGTTTTACAAACAAACAAAAAAAAAAAAAAAAAAAAAAAAAAAAAAAACGTCAATGTAGGTGAATTCCGTCTCAGGGAGCCAGGGCAGCCTGATCTGGTATCACCAGAACAATTATTTAAATATACCATGTTCAAATATTCTTTAAAGTCTTCCAGTACGATATAAAAATTAATATGTATACTGTAGAATGTATTATTTATTTAGCGCAATAATTATATACATATATTTGTTTTCATTCTCCACAAAAAGCATATATAAAAATCCCACAGTTTCAATTTCATGGGGAACATCTTTGCTTTCCCCGCTAAGAAAACAATATGAAACTAATCAAAAAAGATACAAATATTTGGGGGTTAACATCTTCAACATACCTAAGAGTTACTATCTTCAATATACCCAATTTTCTTAATTTTTTTCATATTAATGAATTTGGCATTTTTTTAGGGGTGGGGGGCTTCTTTCATCTAAACCCATGGCTTCAGTTTTCAGTTGTGTCTATTTTGACCTTTTTTCCTGAAAAATTTAGCTTCAAAAGTCAATTCTCACTTTCTTTTTTTTTCTACTAAAAGTCACACAGCTCTGTTTCTATGGCACCAATCTATTTAATACTAACATATTAAGAATCAGCTCATCTAGTTCCATCTTTCTATGTTTCCATCCTTAAATTATCTTAAATTATATTTATGATTTTATAAAGTTATGTCGAGTTAAAGGGCATGAGTAGTGTTACTCAATTGCCATTTTTGTCAATTTAAGCTGCTCAACCCTTCCATATATTCAACTTTTTTCGAGATATCTATACTTTTTAATTTCCTTGTGCGGTTTGCTACATTTTGGATATAAAGATAAATATTTGTTTTAAATAAAAAATGTTATGGTTATTCAAAGTTAATAGGGGGTTATCCTACACGTTTATGATCACACATATATTGAATAATTTTTTTCTACTGGACCAAATTTTAATTTCTTTATGTTCAAAAAGTCCTGGGACTAGTCAATTCTAGTTCAAAAAACGCATCAAGTTTGGATGAAAATTGAATTAGAATTGGTCACGATCGGGTAAATGTTGAACTTAAGCATTCACACTCTGTCATGTGTTAATGATATATATATAAATCACTGAAAATCAAAATAACAATGTAAAAGAGATCAAGGTAGATAGCAAGTTAAACGAGTTTAAAAGGAGTAAATAACATGTGAAACTACGGTTGATTAACGCTAATTCGTTGAGGAAGAAAATTTCAGAATTATAATTAATTGCTGACAATTATTCTGGACTAGCAGGACCCATGAGCCGGCGTTTCCCGAGTTGAATCAAGGGAGGCGCGAGAGCGCTCTATCCCTTAATAGACCACACGAATAGCCTATGCTGGAAATCTCATTTCTTTGATCAATCATAACTCAAAAACCAATAAATCAAATTAGTTAAAACTTTGCACAAAATTTTTATTTGATAGGTTATAAGTGTGTAGAATGTCAGTATCATTAGTCAAGGCAACCCAGAGATCCAGAAAGTTCAATCAGGAAATCATGTTATCTGTGTGTAAGTACGTACGTACGTATGTGCCACCCTGTATCTCATCAACTATTTGATTGATTCAGCTGATTTTTGGCAGAGATAGAGGTTATAGGGTCTAGTTGATAGCACTTTAATTTCAGTTACCATATACCTTAGTTTTTCAGAAAATTCCAAAACCCTTCAAAATGACCAGTATTCATACACTTTATTCTATATCTAATCGACCATTTGATGGATTCAGCTGATTTTTGGCAAAGATAGAGGTTCTAGTGTCTAGTTGATGGCATTTTAATTTCAGTTTACCATATACTTTGATTAGTCTAACTACCAACTATATCAGTTATGAGAAGGCATTGTATTGAGGCATAGCCTTTACAAAAGTAGTGACATTCCATGAAAAATGCCAGTATACTGAAATCATATGCCCTTAATAGGGTTAAGATGACAATTCATATACACTAAATGTACAAAAGCAAGGAAATTCCCAAATGTTTACACTTTTATTGTCATTAAGGGTATGCGAGCACAACAGGGCTATGTATTTTACTGGTAGGATTTTTTCTTCAGCGCACCTCACACACTTCATCCACTCGTGCATAGAGATTTATACTGTAGTGACGTGATAATGAAATGGTTTGGTTGATATGTAGTCATACCCTTAATGACAATAAAAGTGTAAAAATTTGGGAATTTCCTTGCTTTTGTACATTTAGTGTATATGAATTTTCATTTTAGCCCTATTAAGGGCATATGATTTCAGTATACTGGCATTTTTCATGGAATATAAAAGAATTATTAAACTATAAAAAAATATCCGCAAAAACGGAATCCTCCCCTCAAATTTTCTTTTTCTTCTGCAATAAAATTAAGTGCGGGAAACATATTTAATGTTTTAGGATACATTTTTTTCTGAACCCTCCACCTATTATTTTTGTGTGCGGATGGGGGGGGGTTAATTTGTAGTCGTGCCGTAAGTAGTTTCCACTTTCTGGAAAAATCCGAATTAAGTTCCGATTCTTCGTGACAATACGAACCGAACTAAACCGACGTTGTAAACTAAAACTAAAATGTAGTTCATGGTGAGGATAAAGTTAGGGTTACATAGACAAACACGGGTATTTTCCATCATGGTTTATTTATTGTGATGTGGTCGCTCATTTCGGTGTGACTTTTTCGCTTTTTAAAAAATTAATCAGTTCGTGAAACAATCATTCATTTATTGACGGCGCTAGCATCTTATAATTTTAATGAATCTAATGGTAAATTTATTTATATAATAATACGCCAAGACACTTAATATTAGTAGTATGTTATCACCTTCCACACATTGAAAAAAATTAGATCAGTTAGTTAGCAAAACTACCCAATTTTAAATAAATTGTTTAAAATTCGAAATATGTTGTTCCACCGACGAAAAATACGATTTAAAATAAATACATTTCAAAAAGTGGCATTGGTTTTATTACTTTGTAAGATATTTCTATGACAATTTATTTTAGCATTAAAAGACGAATAATTTCTGTTGTTTTAAACATATATAAATTGCTACAATTTTAAATTTAATAAAGGATGAAAATATTCGTTTTTTTATATCTAAAGGACATTAAGCTGACAGTAACAATTATTTTTACTGAAAGAAAAACGAATCCTTTTTTAATTGGATTGATCCAGGCATTTAACATTTCAAAATAAATATTAAACTATACAGATTGATGTAGAAAGCACCGCAGAATTTCAACAGGTTCCCGTTAGTATATAGTAACTGATCTATGTTATTGTGAATTTTCAAGAAAAACTCCGCAAACTCTTTGTGCCAAAGTTTGGCAACGTGGGAGGAACTGCGCGTCAGAAGTTTGATTCTGTGCTTCAAGTATGGAACCGAAACGACGGATTAACACATTCATCCGGTTGGGGTATTAACCTTTTCACAACATTTATAAGGTTAAGCAAAACTTTTAAACTCTTCCTCTCCAAAAGTGGTTAGGGTCACTAACTTACGAGGGCACAGCGGATATTTGCCGTCTTTTTAAATCCGAACCTCTTAAGAGAAATTTGATCTTTCTATATGTAAGTTTCAGTAACCTTATTCACAATAAATACTCAGACATTCAGAATAAGTAGCTTTCCCTCAATATAAATTATAGAATTCCGCAATCATGATGTTTAAAGTATACTCAATATATATCTTCCGCTCTATAATAAAGACCAAGGTGTATATATATATATATATATATATATATATATATATATATATATATATATATATATATATATGACAGGACAGGAATCGATTAATATATATATGTGTATATATATATATATATATATATATATATATTAATTGATTTCTATTTAGTCATATATATATATATATATATATATATATATATATATATATATATATGTGTGTGCTTTTAGAATATAGTAGTATCCTATTAGAAACATTGAATATTTGAAATTAAGAAGGCGGTTGGAAACTCAACAATGCATTTTTTTAAAATAAATATTAATATATTTAAAAGTCCCAAATTTTGGATCTAATGCGTTCTCATCGGAGATTTGTTTTCTTTCATAGCGATATGTTTATCGCTAGTAGAAGGTAGAATCCGTAAGATGTTTATTCGGTAATTGTTCAAGTGCCGAAGTCTTTAACGGAAATATGCGCGGACACGCATTTAAGATAAGAAGATATAGTATAAATATTTTTTTCTTTTTCTCAAATAAGGAAAATAACTTTGTATGAACGAATACAAAGTTATATCTCTTTTTTTTAAGACGGCGCCTGCATGAAAATAATTCCGATATGCCCAAAGTATTCTCTGGAAGGAATTAAATCGAATTACATTTTATTGTTCTAATCAATATGCTGCAAAGATTCATTAAATAAATCAACTATTGATTTTGTAGGAAGAAATCGCTCGTTGACAGAAATTGACAAAGTTAATGAATTTACTTTTTATATTAGATATGTATATATTGATAGGAGAATGCATATATAACTAAGTGATAAATAGAAAAGTGTGGGGGGTACGACAGACAAATCAATCATAGGTAATGGTTAATAAATAGTGAACATGTAATGCATTTTATATAGTAATAAACCATTGTTGAAGTTTGATGTATCTGAAGTGTGTATGATCTGTCCTCTTCCAAGAATGCCTGGTATAGCAAACTTAGATGTTGAATGTGTAAAAAAATGTTTAAAATGAAAAATTCTTACGTTACGTTTGATTAGGAAAAAATGGAATTTTCCACTAGAGGTCAAGTTAGAAGTTCGGTTTACGTGTACTGGAAGATGATTCAAGGAAAGAGGTACAAAAGATACTAGAGAGATCCTGCCTTTTTAGAAATAAGGCCTCAAGGTACATAGATGTGATTTTCGAAATTTATTCTATACTACATGAGTTGGTCAGGAGGATATAGTTTATCTGGTTTTATTCACTATGTAGTTTATTAGGATGTACTTTGTGTATTTTGCTGTGAGTAAAACAAACCACAGAGAAAATAATGGAGTGATTTGTTGTTCGTTTTTCATTGCTTCTATTATTCCAGTCGCAAAGAGAAAGACAAAAACTGTCACCACTATTATGTCACCACTATTCTGAGAGATGTTACTATCCAATGAGTCAAAATGTCAACGAGACGAATAAAGCAATGAGCAATTGGTGGCGATAGAAGAAACTTCCTGCACAATGTTACACCTTAGAGAATAACCTCCCGAGCAAGAACTGAATATTCTAATGATTCCATCTCGAAAGACATAATCCATAATGTATGACTATAGAAGCAGAAATGCACATCGGGAAAGACATTGATTTTGAAGATTTTGTTCAATTTAAGAGTACAATCCTTCGTCTTGTTGAACGAAGTATTCATGATTTTATTTACGAATTCGCGCTATAACGGATGTAAAAGCCGCACTAAACGCAAACCTTTTAGCTTGTGTTAGCGGTACACAACTTGAATATTCGTCTGAGAGAACTAAGAGTTTAAAATAGTAAAATCGATGAAAACAGTTATTCAGATAAGCAATAAAGGTTTGAAGATATAACTTCATATATATGACGAAATTCCATATAATCTTTCAGGTAAATAAAAACGTAAGTCAATCATGGGAATGCATACCTCTGCTGACAACATAAAAATGGAGCAAAGTCTTATATGGGTCTTACTTTTCCATATTGTTCGAAATAATCCCGAATTTATTCCATGGAAACATTGATAACGCAAAAACTATTTTCTGCTCAGGCTGAAATTTGGCATGGTAGTTACTGTCATCAAGAGCATCAAATTCCTTTCGTGTGAATAGAGATGTTTGTCCGTCTGTCTGTCCATCCGTCTGTCACGATTATTTTAAACGTAATAAATACGTTGTAGAATTTCGAAACATCAGAGATCTTAACTACTTTTAGAAGTGGAGAATGGTGCATTAATAGTAACTAATAAATTCCCAACATATAAAGCGGATGTCACGACCGGAAATCGAAACCGATACCTTGGCATCTTCAGTCTGAAATACTGTCAACTGATTTATTTGGACTTTCTTATGAATAGAACTTATAACATGATTGACGTGACGTTACAAAATAATTGAGGTGACGTCAAGGCGTTGTGTGCTTTAAAACATAAATTCAAACATAAACGATAATTAAAAAATGAATGGGTAAACATCATCAATAGCGTTGGAAATTATTTTAATAGATAAAATAATTTATTTTACTGTAACTGCACATTGTATGTAGCTATTTTATAATTATATTGTCCTCCCAACATAGCAAAAATATGCGGCCGGAGGGAGCATATGTTTACTAGTTTATCAAATTTAGAAAAATCGGAATTTGAAATTCTCTCAAAATTTCGACCTTTCCCGAACTTTCCATGTCAATGGTCAATGCCAATATCAGCTGATATAGAGCTTTATTCTCTTCAATATGAGCAAAGTAAACGGTCTCTTCGATAAACACAACCGAAGTCATCGCTAAAAGTATGCCTTTCACCTTTTCTATTAAACCTCATCTAAGATGGCTATATACCAATATTTTGAGTAAGTTTTGTGCCGATTGATTAAGCGATACGGACGCTAGGCTTTGCACAAACATATGAATATATATATATATATATATATATATATATATATATATATATATATATATATATATATATATATATATATATATATAATAATCCATGGACAGCTATTTCGTCGTTTTGAGATTATATACATGGCGTTGCAGCAAACCCCGACGCTTGACAGAAAGTAAGCAAAATACCAAGAGGTGCTGAGAAGCGTGATGAAGCTCTGGATCGACGAAACTTCCACCAGAAAACCTGACGTTTTCCAACAGAACAACGCTGCTACACGCAATGCTAAGACAACCCAGGCGATGCTGCTCAACAATGTCCCTCACCACTGGTCGTCGGACTTGTGGCCACCCTCCTCACAGACTGCACTCCCCTTTACTATTTCTTCTGGGACGTAAACGAGGTGAAGACCGACAAGCATGTCCACAACACGGTCGACTTCATGCCATAATGGAGGCGTTCGCCACTATATACAAAGACGTGGACGCCAGAGCATGTGACTTTTGTCGCGCCCGTCTTTGGATGGTCGTCTCCTCCAGCGGCGGTTACATTGGAAAATAATGTAGTATGTAACTTTAAATGTTGGTAAATAAACTGTTGAGACTCTGCATGTAAAACTTTTGTTTTTATTGCCTATTTCGTTTTCTTTTTTTTTTTTTTGCTCGGATTTTGCTGCAACACTCTATATATACATATATATTCATGGAAATCAATTTCACTTTGATTAACAAATATGTCACATTTTGTAACTGGTTAAGATAATGGACATTCTAGGCATGCCATTGATAGCATATATGTCGCCGCCATTGTGATCATCGCATACATCGTATTACCAATTAATATCATATTCACTGCATTCTAAGATATGTTATAGTTGACACACAGACAAACACACATATTCATCTTTATTCAATCTTTATTTGCATAAATATACCGTTTAATTCAGCTGTCCAACCTTTGTTAAAGGAGAACGAGTTTAGCCTAATGGATACGGCATATGGATATGGAATTGGTTATTCCGGTTTCGAGTTTCATCGGATCTATTGGTTTCATTTCCACACTGAAAATATTAATATTAGCAATAATAATCGTAATCATTCAGTCGTGCTAGTGTCACGGATCTTTTTGACTCTTGCTCTACGCTCCATCTCACTAGGTCGTTTTCATAGGTGCATTGTAAGTCCTCTGTTAGGTGTTCGATGTAAATTGTGTTCGGTATCCCTATTGAATTGCACCACTTGGCATCCACAAAAGAACATAGCTGATGATTTCATCCTTCGCTCTCCAACAATGATCAATAGAGCTAGTTCTTCTTTCTTTCTCTCTCTCTCTCTCTCTCTCTCTCTCTGATCAAGATCCAAGATCTGAGTAAAGTTGTTCCTTTGTAGGGGCTACTTCCGGGAGATGACGAGAGCAGCTCTTGGGATTCTTGTGTACTCTCCGTCGCGTTTCTTTTCGAAAGATTGACTATGACTCATACGTACTAAAACCGTTGAGAAATGTACGATAAATGCCCATACAAATCTGACTGTATTAGCAACTTGTGTTCAATTAATCTCTTACAGTGAACAGTTTCGAGTAATTATCGAGATTCGGTATTAAATAACTCAGAATTGGTTGATATTCAACCAAACAGACAAAACCAACCGTTTTTACGTGAAATTACACTACACGCGGCACTTAAATTACTTTTTCTCTCTGACGGGAACGCCAAATCAAACCAGTTAGCAATGTGAAAAAAAATCCACGCTTCAATATTCGTACGACTTCTCAATACACAAATATGTGACTGTACAGTGTAATAATATATATATTTGTTAGGGGTAAAAACAGCTGAAATAATACCAGTTCGATGATATAATATACACAGTTTGTTGAAACAGCCAGCGATAATATGTCTGCGAGATTGGGGAAAGAAACCAACACCGATTTTTTTAGTTATATTACTCCGTTGTAAAAGAGAACAAATAAATAAGTAAAACATAGAGACGGCTTCCTTTTTTTTTCTCTCTTGTTTAATTTCCTAAAAACAACTTCCAACTTAGTCTGGCTTGCAGCACCTTTTTTTACTGCCCCTCATTCGAAAACACAGATCGCTCGAAAAAAATGTGAAGAAATACAAGAATGAAATTAACCAAGGAATGACTGACTCAACGAGATTATACATAAAAAGATGATTCATTATTTAGTGTCTTCCCCACGAGGGCAAAGTTAGACACAAGGTTAGCTTTTCATGTATTGGCTATCTAGTCTTCCTACAAAGGGGAACCTTGGATGAAGCAAAACAATTTTAATTGTCTCAGTCAAGAAGGATCTCTCTTCCTTCGACTGAGGACAGAACATATACCAGACCTTAATCTCACCCGGAAGATGCCGACGGGGCTGCCCAGGCAATATTTGTTTGGGCAAAGTGTTCTTACTCTAGAGCACTAATTTCAAATCCACTTTTCCGACCTTGTGTCGAATCTTCCTGCATCGGGGAGGGAGATAAATAACTCACGCGATTAACGATGTGTCAAGGCCCCGTTTATAGGTTTTAAATTGCTCCAGTCCTCGTATCATTTGAAAGACGTGCTACATTTGTTATATATACTAATGAGTAACTCATACCTACTATAAATGAGGATAAAATGCGATTGTTAGTTAGATAATAAACAATACTATGAGAGGATTGAAAACGATGAATTGAATGGACAAAATGTGATTACTTATAATGGCAGCTCGACAATTAGTTGTTGATATTGGAACTGAAGAAGACTGTTGTGGTCTGCAGGGAAGAACTGTTGCAACAAGGTCACTAGATAGAAAGCTATTGGAAAGAAACTCTGATTATGGAAATTCCGTTTAGTTTTAGGTACATGGAGGGAAGACAATGTGTTTAGTGGTGGTAGAGAGATGAGTTCTTTCTGTGAATGTATTAAAGGTGAAGCAGAAATTGAAACTCAGTCCAGCACCTCAACGTTTTCTCATTCGGGAACTTATGCTTTACGAGTTCGAACTAGTGTATAAGGCCGGGAAGCAATCACAAACATTTGTTGGGTGAAAGGTGAAGATGTAGTAGATAAGGCAGATATTTCGTTCGGGTTACAAAAAATCTTAACTATCAAAAAATATCAGGTAGGTCTACAACCGTTGATCTAAAGGCCAAACTAAAAACCATACAGGCAACTCCAGTACTGTTCGGATAGTATTAGGCGAGCTTGGCCTTTCAAGGTTTAATGTAAAATGTAACCATCACAATGACAAAGCTGTCCAATTCTGCAAAATATTGCAAAACGTATTCGTTTTGTGTATATATATATGTATATATATATATATATATATATATATATATATATATATATATATATATATATACATGCCTCTTTTTCCCACTTTAAAACACTTTCCTTTGTTATCTCTGCCCAGGAAGTATTTTTAATGGCGAATATTTTCCACCTCAATCTTCTCTGAGCCTGCCTGCCTGCCTGCATCCACGAACGTACCTCTTATTGGACTTTTTACCCTTTTGGATTTTCTATTTTCGCCGTACCTGAAGTTGTGGCTTCTTGGAATTTAACTTTGAATCCTCTCTCATTACATCTCGTGCCTTTAACGACCTACCTATCTACATCTTATTCTCTCCGCTGGACTTTTCGACACCGGACTTTTTAGCAATCGGACATTTGCTTGCATTCGGGCAGAGTTTTGCCCTGCGTTTCTTTCCCTACAACTTTTATTTCATTTTTTCAAATTTTTAATTTTGGCCATTGCCAACTTATCTATCCCAGCGACTTCCTCTGATGATAAGATTTTGATATTTGAAAAGCCTGGCTTAAGGAAAATTTAACTTGAATAAATTGCCTTTTTGCGGAATATACCTTGCTCTGAGCAATTGAATTGAATTTTGATTTGGCTTTTGCTTCTCTAATTCCTTTCCATTCTTCTTCATATATATATATATATATATATATATATATATATATGCGTGGGAGTATGTATATACATATATATGTATATCTATAGATGCGTAAAAATATGTTTTTGCATATACTTTCTATTCTTTATATATACCAACATTTTCACAGTGAAAGCTCGATGAGTATTAACATATAACAACAGAGCATATATAAAAATAAACAATATGTTTCTATATTCCAATGAGCAAGATTCTGTTCACCTTTCAAAACAAAATATTTCGGTACAATTACAGCACCGTTTCGTTCACAGAACAACCATATTTGTACGTTCTTCCATGGACTCATCAGAAAACCAAAATCTTCCCCTTCAGAAAAAAATACATAGCGATGCAGTAAATAAAAATACCAAAAGAAAACAACAGTAAAAAAGATATATGTATATACTAACCGAGGGGCCACTCGAGAATAAGGGTTAAAGAGATTGTCAGTTTGACGATGAACGCCACCAGGAAAGGATTGAAAATAATGGATATATGAACAGAATTTGATTATCCAAGAGGGCGGCTCAACAAGTATTTGATAACATTAAACTTGAAAACGACCATGTTGCAGTTAGTTGCGAAGTAACCTCGTGATGGTTTGTTCCACAGGTGACATGGTCTAGGAAAGTGTTGTTACCTTGAAGGACTGATAAATAATAAGACAACACGGTGGTATATTTACAAGAGTGTGTATTTACAGAGGTACAGAATAATATGTTACAGAAAGACTGTTCCAAAACTGCCTTTTTACTTCTTCTTCTTTTTCTTCTTCTTTATGCGTATGTCTTTTTAGACCTTCAGATTAGTGGCAGCAAGCCAGTCCAGAGTTTCATCGTCAAGGTATATAAGGCCTAGATTGCTATTTAGTGGCCGGTGTTTGGGGCAGCTTGTCATGTTCAACGGTCTGCAGGAGCTCCCAACATTCGCATTGGGCACCATTCGTGAGGCCCAACGTCTTCATCGACGTCCCAAAGCGTCACACGCCTGTCATTAGGCGATTGAACGTTGTCCACTGCTTTCGCCGCAGGTGCTGGCCAAGGACATCTGTGGGGTTCCTGATATAGTGGTGAAGCCTGGATGGTTCTACTGTCGTCCACTGTTCTCTTCATTTTGCCTTGACCCAGGAAGATTTGCTGGTGTAAACTAATGTTGTGCGGAGCAGTTCCTGGGCTTGCGAGGCGAATGAGCGCTGAGGTCTCTCCGTGACGATCTTGTGGAGAAGATCGGATTCACCAGTCTTTGCCTTACGGGCGTAGGCCAGCATGGATCCTTCTCGTCTGCTATCGGCTGGAGCTATACCGGCGAGGACAGCCAGTTGGTGAATTGGAGTAGCTAGCAGGCATCCGGAGATAGTTCGTAGGGCGTCATTGATGGCAGTGTCCAGCTTTTTCACATATGTACTGCGGCACTAGACTGGAGCACAGTACTCAGCGGCAGTCAACACTAGGGCCTCAGTTGAGATGTACAGTGTCTCTGTAGTTGCTCCCCATGTTCTATCAGCGACGTTCAATGCAGCAAGGGTGGTGATTTTGCCATTACGCTGACCAGGTGTTGTTTAGATTACAGTTTTCTGTCAAGCTTTACGCCAAGGTACGTGAGGGAGGATTGGGACTGTAGACGGGCATTGTCAACTATGATGCTTATCTCGCGGGTTTCTTCCTTGTTGTAAAGGTGGAAATACTGTTGAAACTTAGCTTGAGGCGCCAGTTCTTTAGGTACAGACAGAATGCTCATATCCTCCGAGAGACTCTCTTCTACAACTTTCAAGGATGGTTTGCTGAGTAGGATGTCCAGGTCATCTACGTAACCATACTTCCTTTATACTGTTGTGGGTAGGTCATGCATGTAGATGTTGAATAGCATGGGTGCCAGCATCGAGCCTTGTGGGGCGCCATTCTTGAGCTTCTTCACCCTGCTGCTCTGACTGTTGCTGGTCAATAGCCGAAAGCTGCGGTTACTCAGCAACTCCATTATAAAGCTCATCACGTGCTTATTTGGGATGGTTCCAGAAGCGTCATGTGTAGCCTCCGCAGCCGGAAAGTGTCGTAGACAGCTGTCAGGTCCAGGAATACAACACCATCTTTCTCTCGCCTTAAAGCTGTCCTCTATGTATTGGCACAAGAGGACCAGCTGGTCTGTTGTTTACCTGCCACTTCAAAAGCCAGCTTGTTCTTTAGGTAGCTCGGGGTCAATCACTGGGGTGAAACGAGCCAGGATTAGACGTTTGAGGTGATTTAATGGGGTCGTCGCTTGGCTTGTTAAGCTTTAGCAGGGCGATCACTTTCATAGGACGCCAAATCTTTGGCAGCTTTGAGTGGTAGAGATATGCGGAGAGAAAGGGGCGCAGCCAGTCAGTTGCCTTCATGCCTTGATGTTTTATGTACTCTGCATGGATACTATCTATGCCTGGTGCATTGCCAGTCCTCAGGTATTGGATGGCCTGATCAATTTCCTGCGTTGTGTAGCCGATGGATGAGTCAGAATTGCACCCTGGGGCTTTGAGCAACGCATAGACTTTTTTGATGTTGTTCTGGTAAAGTCTCTGTCTACATTAAGGAAGTGGGTATTACTGCAGTAGCGATGCGATGGACTTTTCAGTGATGGGACACTGTGCTGGAGTGTTTGACATTCTAGTGAGTTTGTTCAGAGTCTGTCACGCCCGGGGGCTGGAGTGTGTGAAGTCTACTTATTCCACTGTCTCTGTCCATCTTTCCCTACGTATCTCGTTCAGCCTGCTGAATAGCTCATCTGCTGCTTTGTTATTGTCCTCAATGTGTTGTGCTCTTGCGTGGGCGCGAAGTAGGCCTGCACATTCATCGCCCTAGCTAGGGGCATAGGCTTTTCGAATACCGCGGGGATGGGCTTCTTAGTAGTAGACAGCAGCATCTTGCAATACGACTCATAGGCATCGTTCAAGTTGTTAAAGCACAGGGGTGGCAAGCCAGCAGCTGCCCTGTTCACTTGTTTAGTGAAACCCTCTTAGTCAGCTTTCCGGAAGTTCCATCTCTTGACATCCCTCCCTTGCACAGGCTGGACTAGAGATGGAATTGTGATGAGGCATTGTCGATGATGCGCCCGGAGAAACATGCCCAGAATGCGTCTCACTGGGAGTGGTTGTTTGTTATGCCATTTCGCAAAAGCCAGGTCTGGGTTTGGTGGTACTATTCTAACGTGCGGAGTAGAAGGTCTGAGGCTCCTTTGGGTTGTATAGGAGTGTCGCATCAGCGGTGGAGGCACAGTCTACCAGGTAGTATTTATCATAGTTGGAGCTGCTGTAACTCCAGTCATCATGATTGCTATTGAAGTCATCAGCATACACAGCAGGGGCATGGACATCTGGCAACGACGATGAAACCAATCTATTTGGAGGTGGTTTGTAAATGTTGACGATGGTGATATCTTGCATTTTGGTTGATATCCATTGTATCTGTGCACCTTCTGGGGGATTGTCCTGCAGCTGACCAGACCATGTCTTCTCGGACGAATGTGCCGGTGCTGTAGTGCTTATGGGCAGTACGTACAAAGGAGCCCTCAGGATGTTCTTGTTTTCCATGTGGTTTTCTTGCACGGCAATCACAGTCACATCGTTTATGCTGGCTATTTGCTCAAGGATGTCGATCTTGGCGATAGTGAGAGTTCCGACGTTCAGCTGGAGAAGCGCTTGGGCTAGGGTCTCTAGACGTTTTGAAGCATTTTCTCATTTAAGAGCATGCAACCTTATATATAGCTTTTAGTTACCCGCTGAGAGGGGCACGTGGTGGCTGTCTTCATTCCCTCTTTTATTTAGTCATAATATCCTTTATACACATTGTTTGGAAGAGTCAATATATTCACGAAATATGGTAGACCACCATCACACCATAACAGAAAGAAACTTTGTTCATGGAAATTGTTTCATTTTGGTAGAGAGAGAGAGAGAGAGAGAGAGAGAGGGGGTGGGGGAGAGAGTGAGAAAGAAAAGCTGTTTACTGTGTTTGCAACTAGGTGAGTTCTTGCTGTCCAGCAAACACAGAACGTTCTTGTCCAGTTGCAAACACGTTGTGTTTTGGTTTGGGCATGTGTGATGTCATCACGACTTCGCTGTAACGTTACAGTCAACTATTTCTCAGAGTCTGACACACTACCTATCCCCAACATTGTAACCAAGTGGCATATCCGAACATTATAATACTGTTTTCACTTCAGGCATACCATTTATTATAAGAATTTATCATAAGAAGGTAAACAATTTATTTCCATATTTGTTAGTCACTTATTCGGAGGGTTAACACACTTTCTAATATCTTTCTATCCATTTGTTGGCACCATTTTCTTATTCTACGAATGTTCCTTACACCATCGCCGAAATTCAGCAATGACAAATAGGATTTTTTAGTTCGGTGAATATTATTGATTATGTGGCCTCTTTTTTCTTAGTTTTGCTTCAATATTTGTAAATTATTGATCTCCCGGAATGATGACAGCGGCAGTTGCAGAGATATTTATATTTTCTTTTTTTTTTCTTCTTGTTGCTGGAATACTGGAAGCAAATAAAGTGGAAGTAAATAAATCCAACATTTGCTCTGGGATTTGATCATCTTTTACAGTAAATTACATCGAGTTCATTTTTAGACAATATGGGTCAATAATAGAATAATAAAAAAGAGGTCACTGTTGATGGAAAGTTTGTTACGTCGTATACGACATTTAAGTAGCTGAAAGAAGCTCCAACATTTCATCTGACAGCCATATATTTGATGAAAACTCTAAATTCCATAACGATGTTTTTAGAAACTCGGGTTATAAACAAATTTTCACTATTTAAATTCCACCGAACCACCAAATAGTACCAACAAGAATACTAGTACTAGAGGTTGTTATTTCCAGCATTATTACCCATAACATGGCAATGAAAAATCAACCTATATTTGCTTTGTGTATAAATAATGCGAATCGCGGAAACTGCGGAACCCTACATCAACAATATGTTAATGGGGGTTCCCTTCAACTATCTAACTCTAAGTCTAAAATTGTAAGTATATGCGTCTAACGTGTATTTGGTTCAATGCGCTTTCAGCAAAAATGTCCAAACTAATATCCAAAAAATGTTCTTTAAGATCATTGAAGACAACTTTAAGGCGCCACACAAATATAGTTAGCTCTTTAATAGGAACACGTTTAGAATTTCCTAAATTAGACCAGAAGATGATAAGTTACAACGCAGTAAAAATAGATTTCGCCCAGAGAAATAAAAACATTGTTTTACATTGAGCCTGAATGCAATTGTTTCGATATAAATAAATGGCCTCATGGCTCATGAAAGCATAAAAACATCATTTACAAATTTACCGTAATACAAGGTTCAAAACAGAGTATTAATAGCAATAATAATGATAACAACAGAGGTGATGATAATAATGGTAACATTGATATAAATTAACTAGAAAATAAATATAGGCCATTAATAATTAACTCTCCTTCTACAGAATACATTTAAAAACGCTCCACGGCCGGTTTATTGATAAATATTATCTCGAAGCATCTTCACACTTTTAGAAATAAACTCTAAATTCACATCATTGGCGACCCACATTTCGAACCTCAAAAGTAATAAGATTCGCGTTTTACCTTAAATGACAGTTGATTAAAAAGATGAGGTGTTATAAGCCGCTGGACATGTACTGTGGACTATGTAAAGATGAAGCCGTTTTAATTATTTTAACACAAAAGGTCCGTTGTTATATAAGACATATAAAGTGTATTCCAATTGTATGCATAAAAACTAGTACAACTGTACCTTTACCCATTACTAGTTGTTGTGACTCACGTTAATCATTACGACACGGTAGATTGATAGCGTTGCTTATGTATGACTTTTCAGCTGAATGATTTCAATATACCCCTTCCTTTCCTCTTCGATACACCTTAATTGCTAGGTGTATATTGTTCTCAGCTTCGTTACAGTAACCTAATACTATATAAACTAACAATATTTGATAGCCCTCTACTTCTGCAATATGACTATTTAATTACTCTGACTTGAACATTGTATACAGTTATTAATCTAACACCAATCTTTTCACACTCGGTGCAACTTTTAAATTTTTAATTTGGATTGACAAAAAAGAAAACATTAGTACAATTCAGACACCAAATTAATAAGGTGCATTATTTTGCCCTGTCACCACTTGCAAAGTCAGACTAAAGTAATCGCTAAAATGTGCAAGCCATTTTTACAGCAAGCCGATTCATTATATATTGTTAGTTTTATTAGTATTGTAATTATTATTAGTAGTAGTAGTATTTGTAGTAGTAGTAGTATTTTTCTACACTGGCGGTTATTACCATTATTATCATGATTATCATTATTATCATAATTATTATTATTATTATTAGTAGTAGTAGTAGTAGTAGTAGTAGTAGTAGTAGTAGTAGTAGTTTCTAAAGCAATGTTTTTCACTCTAAAGATTTTCAGGGTGTTCACACGTAATCAACTAAAAAATAAGTAGCATCTCTTTTATCGGGAGAGAGAGGGTGTAATTTAGCTGCGGCTACTCATCTCCAATAATAGCAAGACGTTTTTTATCCGTCATTCTATATGTCACACTTAGGCGTTTTTTTTAAATACCTTACTATTTTAAATAAGACACGGTCAAGCGATTTCCTTTCGTCTATCACGCTTCTCTTTGAACTAAGATTTACATTGTAAACCGCACAAAATGAATGGACACACTGTAACTTTTTCCATATCACCCCTCTCGTTATCTTGACATAGCCGCAAGCAATTAAATCATTTCCTGACAATTACATTTTATACAGATTTTGACGTCCTAAATTACAGTTTTCTTTTAAAGAAAATACGTATTTACATTGTGCATTAAACAAACGGCCTCCATCCGAAACACACGCAGCCCCAAAGTGTTTTACTTTCCTGATTGCTGTTTTACATTAACGTCTGTATTCGCTCTAAACAACCATTAGCAGCAAATAATTCAATAGTTCAAGGTTGGGGTATGCAATTTCTTGAGTTAATCTACTCTTCCGTGCAACGCCGGGACACGGGTCAGCTAGCATATATATATATATATATATATATATATATATATATATATATATATATATATATATATAAATTTTCATCTTACCTTCATACTAAGAACATAGCCTAACGAAGTTCAGCTGATTCCCAGCTAGAACTGAAACAAGTCTGCAAACGTGTAGGCAAAAATGTTTGTATAAATAAAAAAAAATGATACCAAATAAATATATTACTATTAGCAAAATATTTTTAACTCTGTTATAAATTCATCTATTAACCAGTTGTTTGCGCACACAAATAAAATAATTACTTTTTTGTTTCCATTTCTTTCTTAAAAAATGATTGGGTTGCCCGTGGAGCAGATCTGATGATTTTAAAACCTGAAGTGAAACCAATTTATGATTGACCTCAAAACGCCTAAAAGGTCTTATTTATGATTGAAACATACATTCAGCAATTGGATCGTAGATTACCTTGCAAGTATTTATTTATGAAAATCAAACCTTTGTAATTATAGATGACTCCAAAATAACCTATAAGTTTCCCCTTCTGAAAACTACCTCAGTTTGGTAGTACTAGACCAGCAGTGACAATGAGAATATAAGCATAGAATACAAAATATAGATTTGAATAAATGATGCTAAATGCGTTGGATACTAGATATAAAAACAGAAGCCAGCTTGCAGAAGAATGAACAAAGAGAACAAAATTAGAGTATGTTTTTGCCATTTCCACTGCTGGTTTGGTATCATTAGACTGGGCTAATGTTCTAGAGAAACATACAAGATTATAGATTGAGGTTTTCCATAACTAAATATTTGATTTTTATAAATAAATAGATTTAGTTTTTGATAGAACACTTAATGTAACAATAATACATTTATGCTTCTCAAATTCATATAGTTGGCAAAACCACTTCTAGAATTCAAAAATATCCAACTCTGTTAGTGTTCTTATGACTACAAAACCTTCGTAACCCTGATTAAAACCACATGTTTTCAAATTTAGAATTATAAAGACATGTATACTAGAGAAAAGGCATATTTCAACTTTTGCTAAGTTGCAAAAAGCACCGCTTTATTTTTCAGTTATTTTAATACAAATAGTTAAATTTCCCATAAAAGATCATAATAGTGTTGGGTAACGAAAATCCTATTTTCATAGTCAGCTTAAAAAGAAATTTGTCTCCAGCCCCAGAGTCACTTAAAAACAAAAGCAACTCTGACTCTTGAAAAAATTTCTGATTCTGACTCCCATCTAATAAGTTGATGAAGGATCAAACTTTATAACAATATTGAAATGATCTGGTGTTATGAAATTGTTACTTACAGGATTGCGGAGTCGGTTTTTTTAGAAAGAGTGAGTCTGAGTTGGATTTTTGAATCTACGAAGAATCTACCGTCTAAATATTAGAAGACTTTAAAATAAGGAGTCAGTCAGAATTTTTGGAATTTTAGAAATCGGATCTTATTCGACTAGTATATATATATATATATATATATATATATATATATATATATATATATATATATATATATATATATATAAGGAGAATATTTTTTAGAATATTTTGAAAACCTGGACAACGCAAATTATTTGTTTTTTAAAATAAATTATTTATTTACTTTAAAAACGTTTTTTAACTTGAGTACTTTCGATGATAAACATCTTTGTCAGAAGTATAAGCATATTTTTCTTCTCTTTTTCTTTCGTACAATCCTACTCGACTGAGACATATTTATCGCAGTTAAGTTGAAATTCGTCTTGATGTTATAGACGATAAATGTCGATATGCCGTTGTGTGTAGCATGCGGTTACGTGAATTAGGTAGTTTGAAAAGTCACACATTGAAAACGTTGCCGGAATAGCAATAATAAGGCGAATATTTTTTAAGAATATTTTGAAAACCTGGACAACGCAAATTATTTGGTTTTTTTTAATAAATTATTTATTTACTTTAAAAACTTTTTTTTTAACTTGAGTACTTTCGATGTGTGTGTGTTTGTGTGTGTGTGTGTTGTTAGGGAAATATGGTAAACGCTTAAGTTTGTATGTTTCATATAAATAATTTGTTTCAATTGAGGATTGACTTTATCAAACTAAAATAAAAACAGAATTAAAATTTGAAATTCGATTTATTGTGATCCACGGCCGTCGGATGATAAGTAACGATGAGTTATCTCCATTTGTTTTCCGAACTCTCTGCCATTTCGGTAGATGAAAACCAAAATAGAACACACCAAACTTATATAAACAATTAGAAAAAGAGACGGCGAGACGAAGAATCGACTGGAAAGAAAATATTTTTGTCACGACATGACCATTAGAGCGGTGTCAGTGCGCCATAAAACTACGTTTATGATATCATCAAATTCGGGGTGTTGCTTTCACTTAATAGTTTTCGGAGGGAAGAAGAAACAGAAAGCAGAACTTTTGATTTTTGTCGCAGGGTTAGATGACACTTTCAATCAGCACCGTTCGGATGAGATATGTTCTTATTCGTGTTTGACATGAAAATGGATAAAAATAAGAGGTCATTTTTAAGGAGGAGGTTGGATTATTCGCAGGGCGCAAATTGAAGCGTGGGATAAGGACAACATTGAATTCATTCCATGGAATTAGTTGTAGAACTATTTCCATTCTTTTCCACTTTTATGACTACTTTTTCTTCGTCGGTTTTCTTTTTTTATAGTATTTTTACACAGTGATAGAGACAGTAAGATTTTAAGATAGGGTCTGTAAAAGTATCCATAATGTGTTTTTCATTGTTGACTTTTGGCGGGATTATTGAAAGGAGATGAATACACATATCAGGTGTTAAACGCCAACGGAAATACACATAAAGCAACAGACAGAAAAATACATATTCTACAATGCACACAAAAATAAACACGCACATACAGATACACACACAGACACATATACAGACATGCTGGCTTAAACAAAGCTGAGAGGGAGAAGATGACGAAATACCAAAATCTTTTAACTAGAATCTTAGAATCATAGAAATGTATTTTCCTTCCTCCTTTTTTAATTTGAAACGTGGCAATGAGTTCAGACTTCCACCTCCCATCTACCACCGGCACCTACGCTCGTTATAACACGATAACCCAGGCAATATCTTTATTTTCAAAGCTAAAAATAATAAACTTATGTTTAATAAACTCATCCATTCCTCCTCGTAAAAACTCCATTGAACTGCTGCTGCTGCTGCTGCTGACACACAGTCAAATTGCCTTTCTCAATTGTTTATTCTTTCACTCATAGTCCGGCCCAGGCTCGTCGTTCTCTGCCAGATCAAAATTGATGATTATATGATTTTTTTCTGCATTTTTCTTCGTCTTGAATAAGTTTCACAATAAAGACGAAACGTAGATGAATGCATAAATAATATAGTTTTTGACTTTCTTTTTTCATTTTCCATTACGTCAGATCATTTTATACCTATCTTTATTCATACATATATATATATATATATATATATATATATATATATATATATATATATATATATATATATATAATATTTGTTATTGTTTATTATCTATGTCCGTATACGTTTCGTCGTTTTTACTCGGGACTCATCAGCATAGAGATATGACTATTCACTACTGGTCATGTGATTCGAAACCCCGGACTACAAGTATTTTTCCACTCAAATCCGACGTCTTTAACCGCTCGGCCAATTTTAAACAGCGAATAAACGATGATAATTTTAACACTTTATCGGCGGCTTAACGTCTAAGCATTTTACATCTTTTAAGGGAAGTAACGATGCATTATAAAGCAAGTGACGTCATGCTGTGTTAATACTACCATTACAGTGCTCTACTTTTTCGAGAAGCGACAAATAATAAATATTTGTTATATATATATATATATATATATATATATATATATATATATATATATATATATATATATATATACTTAAAGAAAATTATACCATATAAATGTTATGGAGGGCGTATCCTGTACTCTAACTTATTTTCTAATAGAAAATTCCATCTTGTCGCTTAACTAACCTTACGTGGAATTTTATATTTTCGATTTTATTAACCGTTTGACCCTGGTTGGGAAATATTGTAGAGAAATTAGATTTTGAATGTGTTTTTATTACTGTGTTCGCGACACTCATCTAGTAAATGGAGATTTGTATCTGACCGTGATGACACCCAGCTTCGACAGAGGCCGTCATGTAAAAAACTGTCCGCAGCAAATTAATGTCATGTCAGCGGTTTATACGAAATAAAATGCTCACGCGAAAGATTCGTGATTTTATTGACGACATTTCCAACGCTTTTTCACAAATTAGCGGGATATTCCGTGATGTAGGGGAAACAGCTGTTGGCAACTGAAAGTGTCACTAGTGCCAACAGAGTATAAGTTCAAAATATATAAAGAATTGGGTTATTTGACAATTTCTTCAGAACATCTTCACATTAAAATTCTAAATATAACTAGGATAATACACGTCTCTTGAAGAGTTCATGCTTTGTTAATATGAATGTTTATCTGTTGTATTCATTTGTGTATATTTTTCAAATAGTCTGTTTTAACTGAAAAATATTTTCATGTAGAAATTGTTAAAATTTCAAAGCCAGGGCCGAATGGTGGAATTTATAAATCTTAGATAACTTGTACGCTCACTTGCTTATTGCTTATAGCTTATATAAACAGTGTTTTCAAATACATTTTAAAAACCATGCAAAATAAAACTTTAAAATACAGCTATAGAACAAATAAAGTACAATTCTACTTTAATATAAAATTACAAATATCAAAAACCTTATCAAAAATTAAATTAGAATACCGAAAATATGTTCGTATTAAAACATTACCTATTCGGCTATTTCTGTTTTCGATTCGATGAATTTGTTTTATATGTTTAAATTAAATGTATCTAATAGTTAGCGGTCTTATAGTGTCTAAAGATTTTCAATTAAACTAATAAATATACTTAACTTTAAAATATAAAAATGCTGACGTCAGACATGTTCTTCTTTATTGCCAACGATTACATATATGTTTATAATCAAATATAATTGTTTTAGTTAAATGCAACCATCAATAAATAAGCACTATGTTATTCGCTCTTATGCAAAGAATGTTTATTCAAAATTAGAAAAGTGATTACGAAGTAAACTTCAAATATATATATATATATATATATATATATATATATATATATATATATATATATCAAATATACAAATTGAAGTTACTATATTTCAGTGAGTTTATCATTGGATCTGACGAATCAATATTTAGTTTTACTTGATCAATTTGTCTTTTTCTTCCTTCAACCATGTTCTTTATAAGATTAAGTTTCTTTCAAAAATGTCTTATTCCAGCGAGGAACATTGTTAGAATGGCAACATTTTTCATTTATGACTTAAACAACACAAAACGCTTACGACACTTATGACAAAACTGTATATGTTGTTATCTTTTAGTATACATAGCAAATTCTTTATTTATTAAACTAATTAAGATGATGTTTTAATGAAATGATATAAGCTACTTCATTTAAGTGCAATGCCAGTAAATTTTGTGATTTTTTCTGTATTATTTAACTTATTCCAAAACAGTATTTTCATTGCGCTTTACTTTAATACGTATGCACACTTACAAAAATCCATATTTTAAGAAACAAAAAGAATAAGTTCCACTATTAGCTTAAATCACACTGAAGGCAACAAATTGATATTTACTTTAAGTGAGTTTACGCGAAAAAAACTGGTAAAGTATTTATTTTTACTTACGTTATATAATGCTAAAGCGTTTCAAGAATAATTTCTTCCGGTTTAGTCTTCCAATTCTTTCATTTTCAACACATTACGTTTCGGTTTAATGAAAAATAACGTTCTTAGCTGGAAAGAGAATATATAGATTAATACTTTTCCCAGCGATTTTTTAAAAAAGTAACCCCGTATTTTTTAAGACTTGGTTCACCCTAAACAAGGCAAGTTTCCACAAGGCTACTGAGAATTAGAGTGAAAGTATTTTAAATTGATAGTTGTGCAGCGAGATGCTTGTTCACATTAGTTTTACATTTCTGCATGTCGTTACAGTCGATAAAACAGGGAGCAGAGGAGGAGTTCTAAAAGCCGACAGCTCGAGGAAATAAGCTATTGAAGTAGAAGGCTCCCCGGTATCTAGGGACCTTCACTGTAAATGGATGAGATTTAGCTGATTGTCGGGTTGGTTGAGTGTATTTACGTCGAGAGGGCACCAGAGCAGCAATTCATTCGAAAACATTACAATGAAGTACTTGTAAGACAAGCACAATGATGCAATATTGGGGCGATGGGACAGGAGCTAGAGCTTGGTGGATAGTGAGGACCTATTAGATTAGCAGCTCTTTTTTGGACCTTGTCTAAGAGAGAGAGAGACTGGTGGATGGTGCACCAGCCAGATGTGAAAACAGTACTCCATTCATGGGCGGGTGGTGGCTTTGTAGAGATATAGGATACTGTCAGGTCTGAGAAGTTTACTAGCACGGTAGAGGAAGCCCACCGTCTTTGCAACAGCCTTGGCAATGTCTTCAAAGTATTTATTCCGATTCATGTTATCTGTGAAAGTTAGGGCAAGGAGTTTGAATGATGTACTCTCAGGTAGGGTGTTATTTGCCATGACAATCGGTGGTTGAATAGGTTTCTTGTAGTTATTAAAGTAAAGTAACTTTGTCTTTGCGACATTAAAAGTTACCATCCATTTTCCCCCAATCCACTACAGACTGGAGGTCATTTTCTAAGGATCCAGCCATTGCCTCGGATATGTGCGCGTCGGTTTTGCCCACATGACGAGAGTAGAGCACCAAATATTCCTATCTCAGTCTTAATGACATCATGGAGGTCATTTATGAAAATCAGGAACAGTAGAGGTCCAAGGATCTATTCCTGGGGTACACCTGCATTTATGTGACGTTGTTTTGATGAAAGGTCAAATAAGAAAACCTGGATTTTTCTTTTGGATAGGAAGGATTTAATTATATTAAATATTCGTCTAGTAATACACTATAGATTAATTTTACTGAGCAGACTATAATTTCAGACCTTTTCAAAGTCTTTGGATATATCAAGCGCTACCGCCCTTGTTTCACCTGCCTTGACCAGTATATAGTATATGCGTTTAAAGATGACTATTAAGATATCCGCAGTAGACCGTGCTTTCCTAAATCCATACTGATGGTCAGAAAGAAGTTTAGCATTAAAGAAGTGATTGACTATCTCCAGATTGATTTAGGATTCAAAGATTTTAGCGAAGAGCGGAAGTAGACTGATGGGGCGATAATTCTGAGGGTCAGTTCTATCTTTAGGATTCTTTTAGACTGGTAGCGCAGTTTAAAAGGACAGCGGTCAATTCAGCAGAGCATTTCTTTATTATTATTACTGGTATAAGATCAGGCCCACATGCTTTGGAGGTGTGAAGGTTTTTTATGATGTCTTGGACATGAAATGGGGTTATGGTCAGGGCATCAAGTGCAACTTCAATCTGCATTAGGAAATTTGTGATGGAGGGGTTTGTGAAGTCAAAAGTGGAGTTTACAGCGAAACGCCCGGCAAGTAGTTCGGCCTTATAAGTTGTCCTGCAAACGACATCATAGTGGTTGGATAACGGGAGAATTCTTAATTGAGCACACTATTGAGGATTTTCTAGAAATCACGAGTACCTAGTTTTTGTGAATGAATTCGTTTTCTAGTCATCTCTGTATGACCTCTTTGATCTATCTATTACAGTCTTACAATGATTTCTTGACACTATAAGTTTCTGTCTATTTGTAGTTGACTTATGGCGGTTGGATTGTCGAAGAGTTGGCTGCTTCTGAGCAATAGCAGCTTCACAGTTCGAAGTGAACAATTGTATGTAGTGGACCTATCTGTAGAATTTTCGCATGGGAACATGTGTTGGAATACCTTCAATACGCACTGATCAGCAGTAAGAGAAAAAGTTTAACTTGATGGAGCATCTCTGATGTGATCTCTGATGGATTCCTAATCAGCCCGCTTGTAGTATCTCGTCGTTTAGAGCAACATCTCATCAGCTTTGGGACGAGATTTTAGGGTTATACTAATTATTGCCAGAAGGTGACCAGCGTTCCAGAACGGCCTATGGGCATTCGTCGCACAAGCCTCGGGAAGTGAGGTCTAGAAAAGGTCGGGAAGTGAGGCTTGCTGGTCCACACGACCAGGGAGGCCGGTAAGGAAAATTACAGTCTGTGAGAGGGGGTGTCCTATGGAGAAACTATACGTGGAGTTACCAGCGGCGTCTGTATAGCTGGAGAATCCAAGCCAGTGAGGGTGATGTACATTGAAATCCCTAAATACATGTATTTGGGCACTCGAGTCAAGTTAGAATGATGAATCTATGATTTCAGAGACAAAGTTAAGCAGGGTACAGTCCTAGGGCGAAGGAGAACGGTATAAGAAATACAAATAACTAACGCCTTGCTGTAAGGTTAATCTAAAGCACATGTAAGCTTGATCATCTGATTATAGCCTATGTTCTCTAGTCAAGGGAAGGGTATTCCGACCATAAACTCCTCGCCTGTGCATCTCTCTGTCAGAGTATTTACAGTAGAGTGGAAGGTATTCAGTCATGTCAACATGGTGTGAGGAGATTGAAAATTATAGGTTTGTTTCACTTAGTGTTAGGTTATCCGGGTAGTTTACAAAGAGAAAGGTGTCTACGTCATTGATATTGGTTCTAAGCCCCGGATATTTGTTAATGCTCGCTCCAAGGGCGAAGGCGAAGATGTTTTTTGGTGGATGTCTGGTTTAGGTTCGTTTAATTCTCTTTGTATTGTCAGTTTTGGTTTAAGATAGAGTGAGGAAGGCAAAGTTGGTGTTTGTTTAATGCCAATTAGTCGAGGTTTGATTCATGTGGGTGTTGTATCGGGAAAGCTCACCGGGGATAACTGTATGGTCCCTTTCCTTGCGTGACATGGCACGTACAGTTACTCACGATATTATACAACTATTGATGGAGCAGCCGCTCCTTAGAGTTAGGGCTCCTGCACTATCAGTCGGAAAGAGCAGCAACCTGTCGGAACAAGAGCGATCCAGACTAGTCATGTGAGACTTAATGACAAAAAACTTTCCTCAAGTTGCCCAGATAGAGAGAAATATAGACGGCGTTCATTGTCCTAGTAAGAAAACACAGTTAAACACTGTGTGTCTTTGAGGTGTCCCTGCGCTAGTATTTCTGCGCCCGGCTAATAGACAAAGAAGGAGTACAAAGGCCGGGTGATAGACAGAGCCCATCTACTCTAAGCCATTTAGGTTAGCAATCGGAAAGCAAGTAATAAAGCTTTAGTCTTCGTTACAGAAAAAAGGCATAATTTTCATTTTAATTTTCAGTAATGTTGAGAAAAACAACAAAAGATTATTGTCATGGTGTTATTTGATATATTCATATGTTTAGGAAATGTACTGTGTATGAACATAGTCAAATTTTATTTGTTAGGAAATAAACAAAAAAGGTATTTTATATGGTCTTTGCGATATTCAAAGTCGAGGAATTTGATTTTGTCAGCATGAAAATACAAATGAATTCCCATTAAAAACTGATTATATTATGACATTAATAAACGAAAACGTTGAACGTCGATTGGTCAAACAAAAACATTTATATTACTTAATAATGTGATATGGTTACTTTGTGTGTGTCGCTTTTATTATTTAAGATAGATAAAATGACTTCATGATTTTTTTTTAATTAAGAATCTTTTTTTTTTTAATTTATAAAGTTGAGTTGAGGAGAGAGGGGATTTCGTTTTTTTCCTTTTCATGACAAATGTAAAAGTTGTAGTAATCATCAACAACAACAACAACAACAACAACATTAATTTAAGAAATAATAAACGGGTAAAATAGAAAGTAGCCACTTGCTCATGACCACAGTTTCCGAAATCGGATATTGGGAACGGGTGCTTATCAAAAAAAAAAAAAAACACCCCGTTATATTTTAGGCCGGATTTTTTTTAGGCAATTAATAATTTGTTTTAAAGAATTTGTGTATTTATTAACGCATCATAAAGGCAAACTGTTCTTTTTATTATTGGAAATATATTATATATATTTGGTTTTCCTCTGGATATATTCTTTAATTCATCCGAAAAATATATTTAATTTTTTTAAACCAATAAAAAGTTATTTATTCACTTTAAAAACGAAAATAAAAGTTATGTTTGTTGCTATATTTTTCTCTTTTTGACGTTTATTATTAGGTAAGTATCACTATGTCCATTGATATATGTTAGGTACAATCATTGTAATCTGTTGTAATATGTCGATGTATGTGCATGTATGAATTTATGAGTAATATGTGTTCTATTTGTATTATTTCTTAGGGAGCCTGCTTCCATCATCTTTACGGGTGATGAATAAAAGATGAAGAAACTACACATGCATTCTGTCTGCATTTCGGAGAAGTTATGGTGCATAGCTATGATGGAAGCAAGCAACACACCTGAAGAGACTACGCCATAGCAGTAGTCAACAGCAACAATTTATTTAGAAATCGATCAATACCAAAGATGACTATAATTAGGTGCCACATCGACAACTGCTGATGGCAGTCAGATGACCTTCCAGATTCTCTCACAGCTATATTAGATAAGCAACTACAAATGCATGATAAAGCAGTGCATATACGAAATACACATCTCTAGTGAACTTACATAAATTAAAAATACACCCCTTAAAATAAGCGTATGTGTCTCACCAGAAGAATGAAAATGCTTCCAACAATAATGGGACATGTTCAAAACTGGCACAGGCATAGCAGAGGCCCAAACGGCAATTTCACTCTTCCATTGCGTTAGTGAAGAACTGAAACAAGATGTAATGAGAGACTTCCAGACTAACATGACCATAATGCCTGGAACCTAACTCTTTGCTAAAATCAAGCGTTTGGCGGTGAAGGAAGAGAGTGTCTTTGTGAACTGAATAAAACTGGGTAAGATGACACAGACTCTTGGCATGGATATTAGAACAGTCCTTGCTAACTTTCGCGGCCAAGCATCACTATGCAATTTCACAGGTAACTGTGCAGAACCAAGCTGCACACATACATTTAACTACAGTAAAGAAAAGCATTAAGGATAATTTGATAAGGGGAATTTCAAACCAGAAATATCAGCAGACGATGGCGATGCAAAATCCGATCATACCGTAGAAAAAGTTATACAATTCCTGGTGTAAAAAAGCAGGGCAGCACGACGAGAAATGCGGTCGGAGACTGCACAGCAGCTATCAACTGGAGTCAAGATAAACCCGGTAAAAACCGAGATCCATACACCCAACCAAAATCAAACATGCAATAAGGTAAATTTTGGGCATGTGGTAGACCCAGCCACGGCTCAAAAAATTTAAAGGCGACCAGTAGCAAGAATTGTCCAGCATGGTCAGCCACATGCAACAAGTGCAACATTGAAGGTATCTACAATAAAAGCTGTAGTCGTTGTTATACATGTAGAAATGAGGTCCACAGAGACAGTTCCAGGAAATAATTTTAAATCCAGATCAGGTAGAAAACAAATGTTATTCTCTGATTAGTTAGCAGTCATCACTCAAGTAGAACATCACATTTATAAAGATAAGTGCATCCGCCATACTGTCATGGAAAAACTCATTACCATGAACATGCGAAATTTGGTAATAACATACTCAAAACACCTCTAAATCCAACAACAATACCCATGATTGCTGACTCTGGTTATCAAAGCTGCATTATACCACTAGCCACTGCCCATTCCATGGTCTATAAAACCACGAAGACATCATGCTAGTCAGATTATCAATAAAAGGAGTCCTACATGAAGATTTAGAGGTCGAAGGTGGGATCATCATTGATATGTAAGTTGAAAACATATAAAGGGTACTGATGAAAATATCTCCAAATCAAAAGATTGTCTTTTAAATAATATAAAGGAACTACTTTAAACACTTGTGAACATTAACCCCACCAATGATGACAGGTGCGCCCTTGCGACTCTATATTGACCCAGATACAAAACCAATAGCAGCTCACGAGCCAGCAGTAGTTAATATACACTGGCAAGAAAAAGTACTTGCAGACCTTTAAATGGATGTAGCACTTAAAGTAATTGAAAAAGTTGGCCCAAATGCACTAGTAACATGGTGCTACAGAATGGTGGTAACGGACAAATCAGACAGTACACCGAGCTGCACAGTTGATCTTACACGACAAAACAAAAAACTGAGAAAGATAAATCTATCACACATCAACTTCTGTTTGTCTTGCTGAACTAATTCCCCTAAAAGAAAAAAAAACTGTCACTGATGCATGGAACGGCTTTCATTCAGTTCTATTAAATGGAAAGGATAGACACGTAACAACCTTTATCGGCCATGCGGAAGATATTGATACTAATGTTACAGTACTGTAGGGCCCCATTATGCAAGGCACAGTAGGTTAACTAGTATCAAATAGCTAATTTTGTTATTGAAAAATAGGTTTTGTTTCTGGACTCAGAAGTGAGTTCAGAGAAGTGTTTGATCCAAGAATAGTCATAATAAATTTAGACACTTGACGTGACCTTTGAGTCAGAGATCAGAGTGAGTCGTTTTTGTCCCCATCTCGTGCGTGGGAATGATGATTACGTCACCACGGAGAACAAGAACTTAGCTTTATCGAGATGAGTCCGCTATGGGAGCTCGAAGCGACAACGTCGTTTCGGAAAAGCGAGCGAAGTTTTCCCAAAAATGTAATCGCTCGCGATAAGGGCTGTATCCAAAAGAGATCACCATGGAAGCTTGTGGCGAGCGCATGAGGTAGCTCTCGAATGCAAGAGTTCGGGTGTGAATCGAAGAGATATGGGCCAAAGCTACTAAGAAAAACTAACAGCGTCTGACGTCCCACACAGTACGAACTTAGGAAGATGTGAATGAAGAACCAATAATGGAAACCCCTCCACTCGAATGAAAGCATGAAATAAAAAGAACAAAAGAAATCTCTCAGAAAATCCGACTTCGAGTGTCTTTGTCCTCCGCTTAAAGATAAAATTTGCCCACAAAAACAGGTGCCGCGCGGCGATCACAGCCAGTAACAAGATGAGGGCCAGCACGGACGAGAACTACAAAGGTAACTTTCTTATAATGTAAAATATCTGGAAACTGTGTTTCAAAGTGACTTTTGGACTCTTGAAAAATGTGTTTAGAAATCTGTTTAAATGACTCTTAAGAAAAGTGTGTTTAAGGTCCCTGTTGAAAAATGACTCTCCAAAATGTGTTAAAATTATTGAGAAACATGTTTGCTTAAAGAATGACTATGAAAATGTCTATGAAAATTGTATCATCAGAAGTATTAAGAAAAAAGATTGAAATCACTATTAATCCTCTCGTGAACATTTCGCGTTGTTTTCGGCCGGAGAGGATGTGATAGCGAACTGTGAGGTGGTTTTGGAGAACTGCCTCAGTCGGAAGGATTTCTGCCTGTAGTAATAAATAAGCTCTCTCCCCCCCCCCCCTTTGCTTCTCGTGACGTTTAATTTCAGTAGGTATGCAACACATATTTCATTTTGGTGCTTAGTGACCAGCTGTTTCGACATGGAACAGATTGAATTCGAACCATGGGTACTAACAACGTTTGCGGTCTAAAATAAAAAAATTAAATATTAAAAAAATAAGAAAAAAAAACCACGTTCGGTCCGATAAAATAAAGGGAAAAAGAAAGAGAGAGAGGCAGAGACGGACAGAGTCGGAGACAGAGAAAAAGTGATATGCCGATGAGTAAAATGATTTAGTAAAAAGAAAAAAAAAACAGAAAAAACACGATTGGATTTTTGAGGTAACAAAACCTTAAGGAAGAATAGGTTGTGGTTTTCATTTACGTGTTAATTTGTGTTTTAAATGTATTTTTTTTATTTTACGTATATGTTGTGGGTTGCGTTTGATGCAGAAAAAAATGAGAGAGAGGATAAAAGTGAGAGTGATGAGTTATACGTTGGTAGAGAGAGAGACAGTGTAAAAGAAAGAGGAAATAAATATGAGATGGAAAGAGAAAAAAAAAGTGAGAGAAAGGGAGAAGGAATGTGAAAAAAAAAGAGTGAGTGAGAGGCACATGTGCTGACTGGTGCCGCATAGTGTTTTGTCTACGAATCCTGTTTTGTTTCAGGACGGACACGAGTGACGCAAGGCTGTGGTTGGACTTTGAGGTAACGGAACTTTAAGAGAGAGAGGGAAAGGACTGTGTGCGAACAGCTGGCGGGGTCGCCTGATGTCGCCCCGGGATAATTGTCTTTGTTCAATTGAATTGTATTGCATGAAATTGTTTTTTTTTTAATATAATATTGTACTGTATAATTTGTAATTGTATTGTGGAGAGGGTTTGCCATTAATTCATTGGTTCGACTTTTATTTTTTTTATTATTGTTGTTTTTGAATGAATTTTGGAGAAGTTTAGTCGGTTAAATGAGAATGCTATACCAGTTACGTAAAAGATTTTTTTTAAAAAAAGGCAGATAATTTAATGGGTATAAGTTTGGGTCAGCCGGGCGATTTGAGTTGATTAGGTTCGGGCAGCTGGCGGCAGCTAGTTGGTTTGGGTCGGATCGCGGAAACCCTTGGACAGGGTTGATTTTATCGGGAAGAATCCCCGTGTACAGAGTATGTACAGGCTTGGAAAGTCAATGAGGAATTCCCGGCGTTTGCTCGTATGCTCTCTTTTATAGAGTACCCATGGGTTAGTGGCGAGGCTTGTGGTAAAGCCTGCATACGTTAAAATTGCGAACGGGAGAATGACGGTGATATGGTCATTCTGTGGGACCACGAAAAAGGACGGTGGTCAGTTATGGAAATTGTTGTTTTTGTGACCCAGGTGTGCCCAACTGCGCCGATAGAGTGTGTGAAAGTTGTGTAAAATGTTAAGCTTTGAAATTGTGGTCCCATTTTTTTTTTTTTTGTGGATTTTGGATGTTTGCCGACGAGTGTGCTGCGAAGATACCCCACCCCCTTACCGCATAGATAGGGACACGGGAAGGGAACGCATGGAATTGGTGTCTGCTCAACACCAGTGGGGATGGAGTTAAGCTTGGGTGTGGTGTGACTCGGGTGCGCGCGTCGGGGCGGATAGAACCATGGGGATCGATTTTTAAAAAAAGGAGGTACCGGGTGTTAATTGGATTTAATTATAAGATTATAGGTTGGGCCCAGTTTGTGGTCATTCGGCGTGTTCCGGGAGCAGAGATGATTCGATGTGACATTTCGCTCAATACCGTATCGACTAGATAGATCCATGGGATGGGGTCCTCGACGTTTAATGAACAGGGTTGGGAGTTAGAAACTGGGTGTTTGTTCGCTGTCATTCGCGACGGGAGCACGGGCGTGTCAGAAATGTATGGTCCATATATAGCAAGCAGCATAGCGACGGTACCTTCAGTAAGCTTCGAGGCTGACCATTAGAGAATAGGTTAATGAAGGGTTTTTTTTCTGTTTTTTGTTCCCCTATTTCGCGAGAATAAAACGCGCAGTTAGTTTTAATCGGTTGTGTGCCGACCGTTTGTTGAAGTTATCTAAGAAAGTGATGGTGGCCCGAAAGTGTAACATACCGGGAATTTTGGGGAGTGGTCGAGCACGGAGAACGTGTGTGAGCAAGAGCGAATTTATGTGGTAGATTTTGCAGGAGATATAGGCGAGAAACGCCTGATGTTGATTTATGACAGGGGATGGCTTTTTTTTTAGCCGGTAACGACCGTAGGGAGCAAACTCTCCCACATCCCGGAAACATTGTCATGTGGTGCCGAAGGAAATTCCGGCAGGGGTGAAATGATGGTAACCCCAGGAGTGCTCAGGCTCGGATTTTTACCAGTCCCAGGGAGGGGTTGGTTTTTTAAAAAAAAAGAGAAAATCTTGGGATTTTTTGTTTTTTTTGTTTATAGGGAAGGAAGGAGTGTTACAGTACTGTAGGGCCCCATTATGCAAGGCACAGTAGGTTAACTAGTATCAAATAGCTAATTTTGTTATTGAAAAATAGGTTTTGTTTCTGGACTCAGAAGTGAGTTCAGAGAAGTGTTTGATCCAAGAATAGTCATAATAAATTTAGACACCTGACGTGACCTTTGAGTCAGAGATCAGAGTGAGTCGTTTTTGTCCCCATCTCGTGCGTGGGAATGATGATTACGTCACCACGGAGAACAAGAACTTAGCTTTATCGAGATGAGTCCGCTATGGGAGCTCGAAGCGACAACGTCGTTTCGGAAAAGCGAGCGAAGTTTTCCCAAAAATGTAATCGCTCGCGATAAGGGCTGTATCCAAAAGAGATCACCATGGAAGCTTGTGGCGAGCGCATGAGGTAGCTCTCGAATGCAAGAGTTCGGGTGTGAATCGAAGAGATATGGGCCAAAGCTACTAAGAAAAACTAACAGCGTCTAACGTCCCACACAGTACGAACTTAGGAAGATGTGAATGAAGAACCAATAATGGAAACCCCTCCACTCGAATGAAAGCATGAAATAAAAAGAACAAAAGAAATCTCTCAGAAAATCCGACTTCGAGTGTCTTTGTCCTCCGCTTAAAGATAAAATTTGCCCACAAAAACAGGTGCCGCCCGGCGATCACAGCCAGTAACAAGATGAGGGCCAGCACGGACGAGAACTACAAAGGTAACTTTCTTATAATGTAAAATATCTGGAAACTGTGTTTCAAAGTGACTTTTGGACTCTTGAAAAATGTGTTTAGAAATCTGTTTAAATGACTCTTAAGAAAAGTGTGTTTAAGGTCCCTGTTGAAAAATGACTCTCCAAAATGTGTTAAAATTATTGAGAAACATGTTTGCTTAAAGAATGACTATGAAAATGTCTATGAAAATTGTATCATCAGAAGTATTAAGAAAAAAGATTGAAATCACTATTAATCCTCTCGTGAACATTTCGCGTTGTTTTCGGCCGGAGAGGATGTGATAGCGAACTGTGAGGTGGTTTTGGAGAACTGCCTCAGTCGGAAGGATTTCTGCCTGTAGTAATAAATAAGCTCTCTCCCCCCCCCCTTTGCTTCTCGTGACGTTTAATTTCAGTAGGTATGCAACACTAAGTGGCACGACAGGGGCTTTTATCGAGTTGTGATGGATATACTCAGAGGTTTGATTCGATTATTGCAGAATTGAAGAATAAAGTTAAATGTGTAGATGATACATGTGTGTGCTGTGACTCAATTGAAGATGCATTCTTCCAAGCATGTAAATGCTTGAGTTTGTACTGTTTCCTTAGGAAGCTTGCTTCCATCATCTTTAGGAATGATTAATAAAAGATGAACAAACTACATATGCCTCATGTCCTTATTCCGGATAAGTTATCGTACATAGCTATTATCAATTTATATTTGAGATTTATTTGAAACTAGCAAAAACTACTCGTCCATCCTGGCAGCAATTACTAAGGCTACAGTCTTTTTTACAGAAACCAAAGGAAAAATTTCAATTGGCATTTTAGTAATTTGGAGAAAAAAACAAAATGATGATTGTCGAAAATGTTATTTGATATATTCCAATGTGTAGAAAATTTACTGTGCATGAACATAGTCAAATTTTATTTTTTTAAGAAAACAACAACAATAAGGGGAATTGATATGGTCATTAAAATATTCAAAGTCGAGGAATTTTATTTTGTTTCAGCATAAAAATGAAAATGAATTCCCCATTAAAAACTGGTTATATAATGAAATGAACCAAACATAAGAGTGAAAGGCCGATTGTTCAAATAAACCAATTTTATATTATTGAGTAATTCGAAATGGGTACTTTGCACGTTTTGCCTTTATTATAAAAGACAGTACAATGTCTTAATTAATATTAAAGAAAAGTAATGTATTTTTTGTAATTAAGAAAGATTAGAGGAGTGTTTTTCTTTTCTATGACAAATGTTAAAGTCATCATCATCATCATCATCATCATTACTACCAACATGTTAACTCCTTGGACTTTTGGCTAGGAGCAAAATGTAGAATCTGCACTTTGTATTTATGTCATCGGTTAGTGAAGGAGAAATTCTTCTTGACCGAGGTAATTGAAAGTTTTGTTCTAATCCAGAGTTCCCCTTTTGGGGGTGCTGGATTTTCCCCACATTAAATATTGACATTGTGCCTAACTCTGCTCCCGTGAGAGGGAGTAAATAGGAACCACAACAGCAGCAACAAAAACAAATTTATTTTTTTAAATAATAAACGCATGTGTTTTATTATTAACAGAAACGGCTGGGTAATTATTGCGTTTAATTCAAACTTTATTTTCAAAAAGTCATTATTCGAAAGTTATCGAGCTTGTTGCTATATGTAAATATACGCGTGCGAAAACATGACCGAAAAAAAAATAATGAAACGGGAATTATGATTTTGAATTTTAAACTTATTTCATTAAATCGCTTAAATAATATTACTTAAGAAATTTATAGCAAGAAAAGTTTTACGGATATATAATAAAATAGGAGAATCAAATTATAAGTGAATCGAACTGAATATGGATTTATTAGACAATGTTTAAAAAGTAAATATGCAAATGCAAATATGCAAATAATTTATAGCCTTTAGAGGGTTTATTCAGGTTTTATGTGAGTATATATATACGATATGTGAAAATAGCTCAATATAGAATTGAATTACGTAGAACTGGTGAGTTTTGTTATGAATATAGTTCGGATGAATGAAAACAACTTTCGCGCTTATTCATTTAGAGTAAATAATTCTAGGAACGAAGAAATGAATACATTAGTATAAACTCCAAATTTTCATCATTAGCATTATAGTAAAAGACAAATGGGAGAAAACTTAATTTTTTACAGTTATTTAATTAATAAAATAAACTTTAGTTAAACAATGTTACTACTAAAATGTATTTTATTACTGAAATACTTGTAAAAATGTTCAACTTCATTAAAGAAAGCATTTAACCTGAATTTAATTGCTTATAAAAATGTCCGCTTACTAACATAAATAAGTTTATTCCGCATAATTTCGTATGACTAGTTATGCCAGCTTCATCGGTTAAATAGTCGGATTTGGAGTTATAAAACAAACAAATCCCGTTCCGTGGTTCCAATCATGCGACCGACTTTAATGGTTATCTCTATACTGATGATTCCGCAAGGATGAAACATATGCGTATATAGATAATAATTACATATCTATTATTAAATAAGTATATATATATATATATATATATATATATATATATATATATATATGCGTGTGTGTGTGTGTTAGTGTGTGTGTGCGTGTTAGTGTGTGTGTGTATGTGAGTGTGAGTAAAGTTAGAAACTAAAGATAAAAATTATATTTTCAAATTATATTACTGTATCTTGAATAGTCAACATACGGGATAGAGCAATAGTATAAGTAAATGAGTGATTAGAATAAAAATTAGAAAAATGCAATATTCATAAAAGCATCAATTTGTCAAACAAGGGTTATGTAAATAAGGTTGTGTCTTTCCTCGATCCATGGATTATCAAAGATATGCTCTTACCGCAAAGGAAATTCGAAATTATACGTTTTAAAAGGTTTGCATTACAGTTAATTTTAATGACTTATCCGTCGAATTTCCTCTGATGATAAAAGCATATCTTTGAAAATCCATGCATTAAAGACAGAAAAAAAATGTGTTTTTTATATATAGCCCTTGTTTGAACAATTGATGATGTAATGAATATTGCATGTTTCCAATGTGTATTCTCATCACGTATCTCTCTCTATATATATAGTAAGCTATGAAAATATTTGTATGGCAATTAAGCTACACAGAGGCTCCCGCGTTTCATCCCCAGGACAATCTTCAGGCTAAAATGCATGTAGTTATTTTTGCCGGGTGTTTTTATATACACGGCTAGCTAGTTAACCAATCAGATTCTCTGTTGTTCTCTCAGCCAATCGTTGGGCTTTCCACTTACAAAGGTCTGGTTAGTGTTTCTTCATATATCCTGTTATATTGTTCTGTTTTCTATAGATTGTATTATATCCTGTTTTTATTGTTGTGTCAATATAATGGGTGAATTTATTTTAACACGTGTTTTTTGTATTTGTATTTTAATTTTTAAATTGTTAGGTTTTTGTTAAGTTGAGATTTTTTACTTATTTGTTTATTTATTTATGTATCGATAGGCTAAGGTGAATTTATTTCTGTGTAAGCAGCTGTTTGCTATCTCACTTCTAAAATTTAATAGATTTTGGGGGTCATTAAGGTTTAGGATTTAAAATTTTTCATTCAAACATGATCTACACGGGTCGTCTAAATTTCTACATGTACTGGCCTATCGTATTATTTTCCATTCATTATTCGTCCATTTTCTTTGAGCTCCAAATAGTGGTTTGCTAGTTCTGTTTTAATTCGACGTTCTCTGTTTGTAAATGTGCTTTTGTGGTCATAATATCTGGTTTTAAAATCTAGGGAGGTCATACCCACATAGTAATTCTTGTTATTCGGTCTTTCCTTGGCAAATATGTTGGCTTGGTATACAATACTTTTGGTTAGGCATTTATTTTGTAGTGGACAAAGTGTACAATTTATGCAGTTACATATTTTCTACTCATTGCTAACTTTTTCATTCCTATTCGGGTGGTTACTAGTAGTGTTTTGTTTATTTCTATTTGTATTGTTTATATTTTTTTTATTCTTAGTGTTATTTTTGCTATATTTTTCACGTTTTAATGTAATTTGTTATTTTTTCCTCTCTGCTGTTCTCTTTTAGTATTTTGTTAAAGTGTGCCTTAATTATCATTTCTAGGTTTTCGCAGCAGCTGTGAGATAGTTTTATTTTATTTTATAGAATATTTTATGCAAGTGATTGTTTACGGGGGAATGTTTTTCAATCAGATTTAGGGCTTTTTTGCCCAGTTTAGTTTATAGCATCTGGTTATAGGGCGGTGTATAGTAGATTTTTTTTTTTTTTTTTTTTTTTGCAATTTTGTTGGAATTATTAGTGTCCTGTCTTTTTAATTTAATTTCGGTATCATGGGAACCACTATTTTTTAAGGCTGCTGTGTAAATGTTTCTTGATTTTTTAAAAACACTTTCGTTGCTAGAATTATTTATAAGCCTACGTTCGATAGAATTCGGAATATGTTTTATTATGATTGATGGGGGTGATTAGACTTTGGGTTTACGTATATTGGATTGGCGTTATCTTTTAGGTATAGTTCGTAAGTATTTTTTATTTAAGTTTAACGTGATATCTAGAAAGTGAGTTGTTTTTATGTTAGCCAGTACTTCTACTTTTACGCCTAGTTTTTGCATTTCCATATGTATAATTTTCTTGAAGTTTACTCCCTTGATTTTGTTGGAATCTCCTATTATCGCTAATCCATCATTTTAGTGAAGGCCGATATTTGTATTATACAATATATTTGTGAGTTTATATAAAATAAATGACCCCACAAGATCTAATGCCGCCGCAGAGTCAAGGGCACCCATGGCCAAATCAAAGGAGTTTGTCATATTTGTTTAAATCCATTGGTCATACTGAAAATTGATACATAAAAAATTATATCCCCTTATAAAGTTTTATGTGGATACATGAAATAGTAATATATATATATATATATATATATATATATATATATATATATATATATATATATATATCTTTATCAGATCAGTGGGAGAAATCCCCATTTTCCAACCAGAACTCACAACAATGTCTGATGAATATCAGCGAGACGCGATGTGTTGATCACTTGTTGATTCGAACTACTGTATCACAATGTATATATATATATATATATATATATATATATATATATATATATATATATATATATATATATAATGGAGATTTGGTGTCTGTCTTTCTGAAGCCAAACTATACTATTACTTCTATATGTGAAGCCGAATTATACTATTACTATCTTTCATGGAACAATTCACGTCGGGATTAGCGTAGTATTTTTCTGTTGTCATGATACCGGCCCTCCAGGCATTCCCTTCTCATTTTGCGGAGAGGCGGGTGTAATATATATTCGTTCGTTCGTTATATGTACTAGCTATAATATGCGACAGAAAGGGAGAATATTATGAAAACGGATATTGATAATAATACGTCATGTAATAGTTCCTCCTTATATCTTTTTCAAAGTGTTCAAGTATTTCAGTCTAATGGTGCTAAATATCCAAACACGAATGTCTAATTACTTATCCATAAAAAATGGCTAGACCACCATGAACGGGGGAATAGCTGCTTCTTAAGTCTCTATGGATGGATTTCCTCTTACATGCTATGCAAGAAAAAACGGATAGTAACGGTTAAAACGTATGGATGTTTTTAATATGTGTATATATATATATATATATATATATATATATATATATATATATTAGATAAAGATATGAGATAAAATAGTACCTATCTTTTCTAATGCCTGTCGTCATAGAAATTGGAGAATATACAAATACGTCGGTTGGATGGAAAATAAATATTTACTTTTTAAAAAAATACAGAAATAAAAATAAAAATCCGTAAAGAAGCGTAAACTATATAAAATAAAATTATAATAAAAAAAAGTATTCTAAAAAAACGCCAAACATTTTCGTTCTCCCTGAAAAAAATGAAGAGAAAAATACCACGAATTACCACCCGGTTTGTCATGTGCATAGTTTTTTTAGGATGTCGGGTAGTCACCCGATAAGAAGTCCTTTTAATATAGGACACTCACACACATAGAAATATCAAGTTGACGGTGGAATATTTTATCGCCTGCAAAAACGTTCACTTGAAATTATGAAAACGGGGTTTGATATAAGACGTAATTTAATAGTAGAATTCTCCATAGTTAATGCACAGTTACACACAGACACACACACCCAAACATACACACCGAGACATACACACACACACACACACACACACACACATATATATATATATATATATATATATATATATATATATATATATATATATATATATATATACTAGTAGAATACCAGCAGCAAGATGGGTATTAGTTTTAAATTCCAATGTGTTTTCTTCTTTCTTTGGGAGTAGAGTAAGATTTCGTTGGCAACCCATAAATGGTATAGTTTTTTTTTGTAAAATAATGTGCCAACGTTAGATAACCTCTTGCCTGGAATATATATTCCATAATTCATAATGGTAAGTTTAATAGTTTTGAAATTTGCCGCTCACACGCACGCATCGATCTTGTAAAAATCTATTACTTAATATAACTCAAAATTTGATGTAGAGCAGTTTTTTTCTCTATTAAATTGTTTTCATCTAACTTATTTTAAATGTTTTTTGATGACGGATGCGAGTGGGGGTCGGCACTTTACCATAATGGTAAAGTTTATTAAAAAGTAGTAATGTGCCCATGTTACTCAATGGATTGCCGTGAATATATATTCCATAATTCATAATGATCTGTTCATAAAAATAAATAAATAAAATAATTATATATATATGAACACCCTCAATGTAAAAATTTTACAAAATGATAATATGCCCATGTTAGTCAATGTATTTTTTCAGAATATATATTCAAATATTCATAATGATTCGTTCATTAGTTTAGGAGATAAAAAGTTTTTTGAAGAGAGCGGGTTGGGGTGCATTTCCTAAATGGTACAGTTTCTTAAAAAATATTAATTGCCCCATCTGTCTCACTGGGTCGCCAAGAATATATATACCAACATGCATAATGATCGGTTCATAAAACTAAAATATTATATATATATATATATATATATATATATATGATATATATATGTATATGTATATATATATGTATATATATATGTATATATATATGTATGTATATATATATATATATGTATATATATATATATATGTATATATATATGTATGTATATATATATATATGTATGTATATATATATATGTATATATATATTTATATATATGTATATATATATATGTATATATATATGTATATATATATGTATATATGTAATATATATATGTATGTATATATATATGTATATATATATATATATATGTATATATATATATGTATGTATGTATATATATATATGTATGTATATATATATATGTATGTATATATATATATGCGTATATATGTATATGTATATATGTATATGTATATATATATGTATATATATATATATATATATATATATATATATATATATATATATATATATATATATATATATGTGATTTCATGAACGCTTACCAAAGCATTCCTTTCAGGACACCAATGATCACCATTAAAGATATTTTTTCTTACAAATACTATTTATTCAAATTAAATGTTTTTTCCTACACGTGTTTCACTACCAAGCAGTTACTTGCTTGGCAGATCATCAGGGAAATTAAATGTCTGGAATACTGGTTTCAACTGCCGACAATACACAATGTGGCGTTGCAATAGTTGAGGTCACTTAAGAAGAGAAGAGGAAAAAAATAAAAATAAAATTAAAAGTCAAAATTAAAAAGCAAGGAAGAACAACGATAAAAAAGAAAGTCCTAGAAAAGTCTTAGAAAAATAGCTCGTGCATTATTTCTTCCACCAAGCCAACAAGCAAATAATCGGTCCCAAATACATTCAATAAAACCATAAAACCGGAACAATGTGCGATAATACACTTTCACGTCGGCCGGCACAATGATGAATAAATCCCCCCCCCCCACAAAAAAACAAAAGAACTAAATCATTCAAGTTACCGCTCATAAGTTACCATTCCAATCCAATGAAAGTATGGGAATTCTAAATCCAACTTCTCACAAAGAAAAGTCAACACAAATGTTCGTCCGAGTTCAAAGAGTCTTATTTCAATGGTTGATTTATTACCCTTCGAAACAAACACACGACGAGTTGAATGTCAATCCCGCAGAAAACTCCCTTACATTAAGAAAAAATCTTTATTAGTAGATAGAAACTATTTATTCAAAATACTGTTTCTAAAAATATTTATTATCAACCTATTCCTTATATAAATTAATTATCTAGTGTCTGGGACGTCATTTTACATTTTGGGAAAATATCCTTCATTTAATTAACTGCCGAATTATTATCGTTTTGTTGTTTAACGAAGCGGAAAAAGCCTATCCCGCAGAATTTGTTTTTAAAAGATTATTCATGTATCAAAAATAAAATGTTATTATAAAAAAGTTTTCTACAAAAATCTAGTTATTATTTTAAATCATTTAAAATATTTCCTTAACGGCTGTGTCTGTTTGCAACTCTCTGTGGAGAATATTATTCTATATTCCATAAATAAATGTTACTACGGAATATCGTTATCAGAAATCTATTTTCTATTTTGAAAAAAACTTTTTTTAATGGACCAGTTTATTTTTTGTCAACTATACGGGAAAATATCACTCTAACTCGTTAAATGACAGGAGACTTTATTATTACTAATTTAAAATCCCGTACAAAATACTTTTTATAAAAATCCAATTGTTTCTATTTTTAGAAATTAAGTCCGTGTCGGCATGCATGTTTTTAAAATTATTTTTTCCTTAATAATTTTTCCCAATTCCTGCCACCAAATTGTTTTATTTATTTTAATCTAATTAAAAACTAATTTAATTTAACCTAATTTAATTAAATAGTGATAGCATCCAGGTTGCTATTTCTTATTTTTCACTTAAAATTACTTGAAATTCCCAATGCATTTCGTATAATATATCCATTTCTGAGAATAAATTGTGATTTATTATTTATTATTCCACTATCTTTTTATATGTAACAAAATTTCCCCCCTCTATTCCGCTGAATAAGTATTTACTATAGTTGACTATCACTGGGCCTTATTCCGATAGAATATTCCTACCTTATCACCCCCAACCTAAGTCTCGAGTATCCGCTAATAATTGAATCAAGACATATCTTAGCATAAGTACGTGTTACTAATTCTCATCCTCCATATTATACACTAATTATTGCCCCAGATTGCCTCAGGAAGTGTCCATCCTGCCTATCTCTGCTGTAAGTTTATACTTCCCCCAATTCCCCTCCTATCCAGGTTTTAGGCTTGATAACAGGTAACGGTTTCTATGCAGACAGCATTGTAGTATTTCCTGCCTAGCGTTCAGTAAATTATCTCTAGATGTCATGATGTGGTACGACTCCAATGCACATAGGTTGCATCTCTTCTTTTTGTTCGGTTTATATTTGTTAGCCCTCCCTAAAATTGACCATTTCAGTTCGAAAGGGTCTTGCCTAGCAATGAGGTTTCTCACAAAACGGCCAACAGAAGTGTTAGGCCTATCTATGTCTTCCCTTTGGCCTTCCCTGAAGGAACTCATGTGGTTTCTGAATCTATCTTTGAACTCACCCCCGGTTGAACCGATATATGATTTCCTACTACTCTCTGTTATCACATCGCATTTGTAGACAATGCTTGAAACTCTACAGTTCCCCCCCATTGGACAGATGTTAGAAGCTCTGCAGTTACAGTTGTGTGCTGGGCCGTTGCTGGATGTTCTACTACTATGGATATTTATAATGCAGGTTCTCACTGAACTGGTGTTACTGGGATCAACACCAGAAGAGAACATGGCTTCCCTTGTTTTAGTTATCTTAGAATTATTATATCCTATGATGGATGTGGCTATATTTCTACAGGTTTAATAAGACAGTTTTACAGTATTTTTGTTAATGATTCCCCCCAATCTGCTATCCATTGGAAAGTTTTTTTCCACTATGCTATAAAAAATCGTTGGGATATTAGTCTTAATATGCTGGCTATAGGGGGGGGGTTGAACCATGTAGTGGTCTTTTTCCTATTTTTCTTCCTACCTTCCCCCCGGTTTGGGTAGCATGTGAGTTCAATTCGTTACTTCCAACTTCACGAATATTATCATCAACCGGTTCCCTCCCTACCTGGTTTACATTACCGTGGGATACACCAGGTCTCCTATATCTAGCCTTGCCCATTACCCTATTATATGAAACCATTGATCGAGAGGCAATCGGTCTCCCGTTTAGTCCCCCATTCCCAACCGAAGGAGGCACAATTATACGAAATGCATTGGGAATTTCAAGTAATTTTAAGTGAAAAATAAGAAATAGCAACCTGGATGCTATCACTATTTAATTAAATTAGGTTAAATTAAATTAGTTTTTAATTAGATTAAAATAAATAAAACAATTGGGTGGCAGGAATGGGGAAAAATAATTAAGGAAAAAATAATTTTAAAAACATGCATGCCGACACGGACTTAATTTCTAAAAATAGAAACAATTGGATTTTTATAAAAAGTATTTTGTACGGGATTTTAAATTAGTAATAATAAAGTCTCCTGTCATTTAACGAGTTAGAGTGATATTTTCCCGTATAGTTGACAAAAAATAAACCGGTCCATTAAAAAAAGGTTTTTTCAAAATAGAAAATAGATTTCTGATAACGATATTCCGTAGTAACATTTATTTATGGAATATAGAATAATATTCTCCACAGAGAGTTGCAAACAGACACAGCCGTTAAGGAAATATTTTAAATGATTTAAAATAATAACTAGATTTTTGTAGAAAACTTTTTTATAATAACATTTTATTTTTGATACATGAATAATCTTTTAAAAAAAAATTCTGCGGGATAGGCTTTTCCGCTTCGTTAAACAACAAAACGATAATAATTCGGCAGTTAATTAAATGAAGGATATTTTCCCAAAATGTAAAATGACGTCCCAGACACTAGATAATTAATTTATATAAGGAATAGGTTTAATAATAAATATTTTTAGAAACAGAATTTTGAATAAATAGTTTCTATCTACTAATTAAGATTTTTTCTTAATGTAAGGGAGTTTTCTGCGGGATTGACATTCAACTCGTCGTGTGTTTGTTTCGAAGGGTAATAAATCAACCATTGAAATAAGACTCTTTGAACTCGGACGAACATTTGTGTTGACTTTTCTTTGTGAGAAGTTGGATTTAGAATTCCCATACTATCATTGGATTGGAATGGTAACTTGTGAGCGGTAACTTGAATGATTTAGTTCTTTTGTTTTTTTGTGGGGGGGGGGGATTTATTCATCATTGTGCCGGCCGACGTGAAAGTGTATTATCGCACATTGTTCCGGTTTTATGGTTTTATTGAATGTATTTGGGACCGATTATTTGCTTGTTGGCTTGGTGGAAGAAATAATGCACGAGCTACTTTTCTAAGACTTTTCTAGGACTTTCTTGTTTTATCGTTGTTCTTCCTTGCTTTTTAATTTTGACTTTTAATTTTATTTTTATTTTTTTCCTCTTCTCTTCTTAAGTGACCTCAACTATTGCAACGCCACATTGTGTATTGTCGGCAGTTGAAACCAGTATTCCAGACATTTAATTTCCCTGATGATCTGCCAAGCAAATAACTGCTTGGTAGTGAAACACGTGTAGGAAAAAACATTTAATTTGAATAAATAGTATTTGTAAGAAAAAATATCTTTAATGGTGATCATTGGTGTCCTGAAAGGAATGCTTTGGTAAGCGTTCATGAAATCACATATAAATGCTCTGTACTCTGTAATCGAGTATCATCGAGCTTGGTTTTTATTGGAACAACCCCGGTCTTCACTGAATGATCTATTTTATAAGTGAAAAATCTAAATATATATATATATATATATATATATATATATATATATATATATATATATATATATATATATATGTATATATATGGACAGCTTACATGTTAACATTTACAAAATATCATCTGCCCATGTTACTCACTATTTTGAAATACACACTCCAGAATTCATAATGATCCGTTCATTAGTTCAGTATATTACTCTGTACACACACACACACACACACACACACACACATATATATATATATATATATATATATATATATATATATATATATATATATAGCGGCTGTCGATTCGATTGCGAATATGACCACTTTTGGCGTTTCGATGTGATATTAGTGTAAAGGTCCCTAGTGAGAGGCGCAATATAGCTCTTTAGGTCTGCCAGACTCTTACAGATTATACCACAGAAGTGGCAGGTGTCGTGATGATCTGAACGGATGTCAGAAATTAAGCTGCCTCTTGTCTGCGCTAGATTTTGTTAAACATGCACTCGTTGCTTACTCAACAAACCTGCACATGACATAATTACAAAGTTGCAAGCTTAGGTGTTCCATGTTTCCTCCATTTGCTGGAGGTGTCACCTCCCGTTTCTTCCACTCTGCTCTCTTCTGTTTTTGGTGTTTCACCCTATTATTTACAATAAGCTTGCTGCCTTCAAAAATCGCTTTCCTCCACGCTGGCCTATCTACAGCCATCCCCTCCATCTACCAACATCAATTCCAAAGCACTGCAAATCGTTTTTGAGACAATCATTGAATTGCTTACGCGTTTTGTACCGTGGACCAGTATTCTCAGTTAGTTCCTCATAAATTACCTACTTGGGAAATCTGTCATCAGTAAGATGAATAAGATGACCAGCCCAACGAAGTCTGCGTTTGCTTATACGAGACTCAAATATATATATATATATATATATATATATGGCCGCGAGGTTTAAGACGTTGGATTGGAGTTGAAAAATACTTATAATCCAGGGTTTCGAATCGTGTGACCGGTAGTGAATAGTCATACTTCTACGCTGAAGAGTCTCGATTGAAAAGAGACGAAACGTATACGTCCGTAGATAATAAACAATAACAAATATTTTATATATATATATATATATATATATATATGTCAGTTTTTATAATAAATATATATTTAGGCATATACTCTTTATAATTTCCGTAATATTTCCAATTGCAAGCTCAATGAAGTTTTATGAAAAAATTCAGAGCATATATACTTTATAGTTGCATTCTACTGACCACAGGAAAAATCAATCGAAAATCATGATTTTCATATTAACTTCTTTTATTTTAATATTTCGACGAATGGCTGCATTTCTTCTTATTTTCACCAACAAAAACAACTCTTTTTATTTTATTTTTATTTTTGTTTACTTTCTTATATTTTTTATGTTTACTACGAATATGACACTGGAACAGAGAAACGTAATGTCTACTGACAGCCACATAAAACAGCGCAATCAGAACGAATTATATCAAATCAAAAATAGACAGAACCCAAGATAGCAATAAATGTAGGCGCTGTAGACAAAGAGACGAAACGGTAAACCACATAATTAGTGGATGCAGAAAACTAGATCCAAAGAATCAAAGAACACACCCGACTGCGTGGAAAAAGAAAGTCCGCTGGTTGCTATGCGAACGCTTGCACTTTGAACAAATTATACAAGCATAAATCGGAGACAGTATTAGAAAACGAAAATCACAAAATCATCTACGCCATGAAGGTACTAATGAGCAAATATACCAAAGCAAGGGGACCTGGCGTGATAATAATAAATAAGAAGGAAAAATACTGCCAAATCGTAAATTTCGCTGTTCCAGCAGATCACAGAGTGAGGACCAAAGAGGCAGAAAAACGTAACAAATACATCGAACTTGCCAAGGAACTTAAAGGAATATGAAATTTGACGGTAATTACTATAAATGCCAATAATTTTAAGAACACAAGAGTAGATAAAGAAAATTACATAATTTGACGAAAAACACAATTGATTCCACCAAGCGTAATTAGTGACTTATTTCCACACAGCCACATAAACGCCGACACTATATTGCCGAGAATACTTGGAAAAAGATGTTACATTTTTATCAAAGGGAATGCAATATTAATGTGAGATCTGTGTTTGCACTGAACATCCATAAGAAATATTTCATAAATCCCCTTTAAGGCTTTTCGAAATAACTCCGCATAACAATACATCTTCAGAAATTACATAATCCAGAGTCCGTGAATAAGTATGTCTCATTTTCATGCCAGAGATACATATTGTTGCAGACTTAATATCATTACGTCTGTTTTGAATATGGTGACAATCCAGCTTCTCAAAATAAAGCATGACCTGTATAGTTCTGTCGACATCCTCTCCCGAATGAAGGAGTCTCAAGCGATAGGCAATAAATCCACCCATTAAATTCATTTTCGAGGAAAGCAAAGGGCAGAGAACGAGTCCCCTGAAAATAATTGTACTCACTGAATAAAAATCTATTGGACAGATTTTGTGGAATTTTAAAACATACAATATGAACTAAAAGGAGTGTAATGAACTATGTTTAATATATTTTTAGGGGATAAAAGGGGTCAGAAGCCATCTTTGGAAAATAAATGTACCCTTAAAAGTTACTTCTCAGTTCTTACTATACTGTTACATGTGATGTTATCTTCTAGTCCATCTCCCGTAACGCTGGATAATTATGTTTGTTTTATAATACACACATTAAATGTACATTTAATTGAATCTGTTCGATTTATTTTGTTATTTAAGTATCATCTAAACATGTGTATGGCAGTCTATCCCTTAACCAGTTTTCTATCTATTTATCTGTTATAGACTCAGAAATTACCAAATAGATTTCAACCAAACTTGGTATGTAGATTAGTTATAACAAAGGCAGTGACCAAGATTATGAAAGTCTGATCTGGAGTCACTTCTGGTGATTATGGGAAAAGGGGCAAAGAAATTCATGAAACAAAAAATGCAAAGCGACACTATAACTGGAATGAGATCAGAATTTACCTTGATTTGATGGGGGCTGGGTTTGTGTCGAACACTTTAACACAAAAAAACTATATTTCAATATCTCCGTACGAAGATAAAAATCAAGATATAATAAAACTAAACCTGATCCTTACTCCGATTTTGATAAAAATCTATTAAATAATTTTGATTCTAGACAATGTCTAAAAGCTAAGGCTTTAGCTTAAGGGTGTTAAGAAAAACTTCAGGGAATCTTAATTAATTGGTGACTATATATCAAATTCAATGAAAATATTAAAATTTTCAAATAAAAATCTGTGCACTTGTTGCGCCCCTTAAAACCCCTTTTAAAACATTCCAAAGAAACTGCGGAATATTTATTAATTGATGTCTAATATGTATTGTATAAATTTGACAAAATCGGAGGTATCTGGATATTTACGCGGACCTTCAACCTTTTTTTAACTTTCTTACATGAAACTTGATTAAACTAAATATAGCTTACATAGCAGGTGTGTTTAAAAATTGATAATGATCGGTTAATTAGTTTGTGAATGAATTGTGTACATACAAATGCATAAATTTGTACACACATCTTATTTTTATAAAAATCCTAGACGAATACCCGGCCCAGGACGAAGTCAAATTTTTCGTACACAACAGTTTTGCACCACTTTTATGCCCCCTTACGAAGATTAAAATCATGTTATAATTATACTAAACCTTATGTCTAGAATCCTTATTCTAATTTTGAGCAAAATCCATTACATGATTCTAGAAAATGTCTAAAAGTTAAAGCTTCAGCAGAAATAATAATTCAGGGAATCTTGCGAGGCTAATTGCTATGAATCAGATTCAATGCAAATCTGATATATTTGTATTTTCACATAGGAGCTTATGTCCATATTATGTCCCCTAAAAACTCTTTAAAATACTCTAAAGAAACTGAAATTAGATGAATATTTATGAATGTATGTTTAATACCCATCGTTAAAATTTCACATAAATTGGAGGTATCGTAATGTTCATTAATGGCTTCTACCTCCTTTTTACCTCCTTTGAATAAAACTAAATATAGCCCACATTTGAACCCCTTAGGTCTAGCAGTTCTAAAATTCGTAATGATTTTTTTAATTAGTTTTGAAGTGAATCCTGTAGGTAAATGTATAAACATTCCTAAATTATATATATATATATATATATATATATATATATATATATATATATACATATATAAATATATATATATATATTTATATATATATATACATATATAAATATATATATATATATATATATATATATATATATATATATATATATATATATATATATATATATATATTTAAATATTTTTTTTGTCGTACAAAACTTTAAAATGGCATTGAAGAGACAATATTTATTATTCATAATGAATTTAAGAAATTAAAAAGATGAAAGGGCAGCTGACCGGTTTCGTACCACGCTCAACAGAGCCAAATATCGAGGTAATGTATAAGAAATATAAAAAGATGCTATGAGAATTATAGCGAGGGAAAGGGGTAAAAAAATAAAAAAAAATGTTTAATTTTTTTTTTTAATTTTTTTTTTTACCCCTTTCCCTCGCTATAATTCTGAAGAGTTGTGATAGGGCGAAACATTCTGACTGTGGGTGACTACATATGCCCCTTTCTTGCGTTGAGCAGTGGGTTTAGTATAATGGCCAACAACTGTTAGCGATAATGAATATCACTTGGTAAAGACAAATCGAGCATTATATTATATCTATATATATATATATATATATATATATATATATATATATATATATATATATATATATATGTGTGTGTGTGTGTGTATATAATATGTAATGTTGAATTATCGTTTAATTATAATCTATCGTGATAATATAAAGCTCAATATATTGAATAGAGCTATCAATTCTAGAGATGAAAGATGAGAATAAAAAAAATGTAAAGATACAATATTCATTAGAACATCAGAAGTTCAAAGCAAGGAGCTTCATATCCTTAATCAATGGATTTTCAAAGATAAACTCTTTTCATAAGCGGATAGTAAAAAAACGATAATGTAATTGTAAATATTATCGGCAACATTTAACGTTGAAATTTTTTTACACAAAATAAAAACCAAAAGATAAAGAGTTTTTTTGTTGAGATGAAAACGTAGAGTTAGGGCAGACGCCGTCAAAAACACATAAAAAATAAACGTCAAAAATAAAACAGCTGTTATATTGGAAATGAATGTTGTAAAAAGAATACTCAAATTGTTTAGGAGTCCAAATGTTGCTGTTAAGGAGCTGATTTTAAGACGGCTGTTTCTGCAGTAGTCTGATGGTGGAATTATCCGTTTCACAAGGTTCAGAATGAAGTTTGTCAGTCAGAGTTCGATGTATATCAAAGTGTGCATTACGAAAACCTCTAACTTCCTAGTTGATCAGTGTTTCGATAGGTTGCAAACATGGATTTAGAGCCGATATTTTTAAAGCCGGTGTGGATTAAAAGTATTACTTGTAGGCGATGATAAAAATGGATATTTTCCTAAACAATTTGAGTATTTTTTTTCAAACATTAATTTCCAATATAACAGCTGTTGTATTTTTGACATATTTTGACCCAGATAAACTTCCTAGCTAAAAATAAACATGTGAAGCAAACAAGTCGAAGCCATCATCTCATTCATTTGAATGAGACAGCATACTTGTGATAACGCCATAACCAAAATTATGATTTTGATTTTTTGCTTGTTCGCGTCTACGGCCAATCCCAAGTGCGGACACTTTCTGACAAATCAAAATTAATATCCTGTATGATTAGTCTACATTGTTGTCTTCATCCTGAGAAAGTCTTTCAATAAAGACGAAACGTTGATGAATACATAAATAACATCGTTTTTGGCTTTCAGTTTTAATTTTCCGTATACATATATAAATAGGTTTAGATGAATAAAATTAATTAGCACATTATTTATATCAGTTTCAAGAATTCAAACACAACAAAATTTGCATACGATAGTTTCTAAAACGATTTGGTATATTTTATTTGTATTATACTTTAGATGCTTCCAAAACTTTATGATAGCTCTGTTTGATCTTAATAATCAACCATTGAGCTGATATTAATAACTGCATTATTTGGAGTATATAAATCGCTGTATTTTGACTTAACCTATATTTACTATACGTGAGTTATTCTATTGTACATTTATACTCTATCCAAGTCAAAATATTTTAGCTAAAATTATAATTATATACATATATATATATGTATATATATAATTATGATTATAATTAAATAATTAAATATTTTTATCCACATACAAAAGTTGATTAGTCTTTTAAAGATTCATCAGTTTTGCTATACAACAGAAATGCTGACCGCATGGATCGAACCTTAGACCATAGAACTGCTTACCAAACGTCTATATCCATACACATAACAGACCGACTAAGTGTAAATATTGCATTTATCAGTACTATTCAATTTCCTTAAGAGGATTTAATCAAGGAAAATAACCTTTTGTATTACTGCTTTAAACGAAACATTCAATTATTCCCAAACACAGGAACTTCTTCTTTTAAAGGGACCGATAATTATAATTTAGCAATTAAATATTATATATCAACAGACAATCGCACGTTTCATCTTTTAAAGATTCTTTAGTATGGCTATAAAACTGATCCACCGACTGCATGGATCGAATCTTAGACCATGGTACTGATAACCCAACATATATTGAAATTAATAAGTAGACTTCACTCGCTGGGTTCCACAAAAAGTAGAGTTCCTGTAAAATTCTGGTTTGATGAAACCCGTGTAATAAACGTCTACGCATTGTCTTGTTGAGAATTCGTTCAGATATTTCTTATTTCTGCAGCCCTTTCTCAGCTGGGTTTGTTATATATATATATTTGAAATTATTTCCGACTGTATGTCATGTATTACGCTACGTTTTTGTTGGTGCTTTCGTGGATAATATCACTAAACGAATTTCATTTTTCACTTTGTGGTATTTTTTGTTTATCTCCAGCCGCGAGGACTAAATAAATGATTCGTTTAGTGATAGTACTCACGAAAACATTAGCAGTGACAAAAAACTTAGCATAATACCTATATTATATTATATGTATATATATATATATATATATATATATATGTGTGTGTGTGTGTGTGTGTGTGTGTGTGTGTGTGTGTGTGTTATTGTATATACATATAAGAGAATTTACGTGCTACTGTGTTTATGTGATTGCATTTCTCTGTATGTTTGACATGTGCGTGTGCATGTTTTCATTGATGATTATATGCATGTGTATATCTGTGTGCATATATGTACGAGTCGTATGTGTGGATAGTTCTTAACAATTTTTCCTGGGACGGCGCTATACCTCCCTACAAGCATCCACAAAAAAAAATCCCCCGCGCCCCTGATTTCCCATGATGGTCTCTGTTTTCTACCTCCACAGGCTACAGATCCGACAAAATTTCTTTTTCGGCCCGCAGCATCCCGTCGCGTCAAACCCCCTTGCCCTTCTCGGGTGTCACATTTCGCCCCTTTTCTTGCATGTGTCGTACTCAGTTAAAGGATTCTTTGAAAAGAGAAATGCCACGGCAATATATCCCTGTCCCACTCCGAATGGATTTAGGGGTCTCTTAATTCCCAAGACAGGGACCGCCTTCTCCTCTCGTCTCGCGTTTCAAACGGCTCATCCCCATTTACCCTTTCTTTATTTCCCAATTCTAGCGTTGTTAAATAGAGAGGTAGAAAAATATAAATTGAATGATATGGAAAATTGAAACAAATGGCTTTTTTGTTGCTGTTTTTTTTGGGGGGGGGGGCACGTCTTATCAAGGCAAAAAGACACTAAAGAACAAGGATTAATGAATTTAAATATACCTTTCGAGAAGTTTTTCAACCCAGCGCCAAGTTATGATCTCCACGGACCCAGAAAAGAATGTACCATAGTCGCTTTCGTCTCCTTAGAAGAAAGACAGAATTCTCTATCAGTGATTCTGCTTCGTGAAGCAGCCTATCAGAGATAGTAACGATGCCTATCATGTCCAGAATTAAAGTCGCCTAAGACAAAACATCAGACGGTATATAGATGCACACATCTTCTAACTGTCCTTTTGCATGGCTTTTTGCACTTTGCTATTTTTTATCAATAAATTTGATTTGATTTGATTTAGAATGCGTGTCAGACTAAATTGATCAAGGCAACTATGTTTAATTACTTATGCGACGGTTCAGAACAAGTACTTGTTTACATTGGATTTGAAGATTACTCTGTTGTTGTCTACAGTGAAACCGTTCTGCGGTAATGTGTTCCACGGACGGGAAGCCCTTGCAAAGAAGCTCTGTCCATTTTGTTAAATCAGGAAGAAGGTGAAATGTGATCGTCATTTTACTAATGCGTCAACTACTGATCAAGTCTAAAACCTATTCGAGGACAAGGGTTAATGAAATGGATCGATTGAGTATAGGGTTAGTTTTACTTTAAGCGTGTTTCTTTAACGACAATTCAACCCCCGTTTGTAGTTATTTAGTGTCGGGAGAAAATAACTATTTAAAAGGATTAATAGTATACAATTAATTGAAACAAAATTGCGTATAATACGTTTTTCTGGCAGTACGTAATGAACAATAATATCAGTTAAGATTTGAATTGTAATAGGTGATTCCATTAGACCAATTACGCACAATCCTGGCCACGGATTTATTTGTATATCTATGCTGTATGTGAACTATTTTAAGAATTATTCTATTATTCCAAAAATAGATGTTGAAAGCGGTTCCATCGTTTGCTTTAAACTTTTATTTTTCTCTTCTCTTTTTCTTTTAATTTGAATATTCATATTTGTTTTGATAGAGTGTGTTTGGGTCTCTATGTGTTTGTTTAGTGTCAAAAACTAAGTGTACACAAGTAGTCTATTAGACGAATCTATATTTATGGGGTTGTGGCCTCGAGAAAGCCTACTAAGGTTCCTTTTCCATGCGCGACATAGAACTACAGTTATCCCGATCTTATACAACTGTTGATAGAGCGGCCGCTTTTAGCGCTACCTAAGAGTTAAGGCTCGTGTACTCTCAGTCGGAAACATCAGCCAGACAGAGGTGAGTTGTCTCGCGATCGGGTTTCGTATCTCGGCGTTTAGCACCACCGATGAGTCTTTATATATCCAAACAGTGGTCTATTGGTGATTATATATATATATATATATATATATATATATATATATATATATATATATATATATATATATATATATATATATACTAGCAAATAGTTTTTGCTAATCTGGGAGGATGATATTATGGGGAAAAAAAATACTATACTGACACTCCAAAGAAAGAGTTAATGACCGAGAGGATGGCATCATGACGAACGCCCCCCCCCCTCCCCAAAGGTGGAGTAAATACCTTGAACGATGATATGACGACAGAAAAGATAGTATACTAACCCCCATCACAACAAAGAAGATAATCATGGAATGATAGTATCATGAGGAAAAAACATAAACTATACTGCCCCCGTCCAAAAAAGATGAGATAAGACCTGTGATAATCGCCTCATAGAAGTAGAAGGTAATGCCTGTTAGTATGATATCATGGCAACAGAACAGATACCACAATATATCGTCCCTCAAAAAAGCAGAATGTTGTCTTTGAAAGATGGGATTATGAGAACAGAACAGATACTACATTACCCCCTCCCTAAAGGAGTATGTAATACCTTGGGGGATTGCCTCCACCCCCTTAATAAAGGAGAAGGCAATTCATGAGAGGACGGTCTTATGACAACAGAACAATTACTGCACTACCGACCCTCATTAAAAGATAATACTATAATAGATTAAATTATTTGCTTCTTTCATTTGAAAATGTCGTCATAAAAACATTATTTTATGGTCCTTTGACACTTTGGCTAGCATCAAAGTGTAGTATCTGACTTAAGCACTAACGACATCAGACGTTTTACTACCGAAAAAATATTGTGTATATATTAGAAGATATGGAATGAATAATTACAACTGTATATTACAGAATATCAATTTATTAGACGTTGTTTGTAAAATAAATATGCAAATTAAGAAGACCTAAAGGTGCGTGTGTGTATTTGAAGTTTACTATATATATATATATATATATATCCAAAATATTATGTGGTATCATACAATTAATTAAGCACAACCTATTTTGATGTTTATATAGTCAGGATGGATGGAAAAAATATTTGTATTAACATATATATATATATATATATATATGTATATATATATGTATATATATATATATATATATATATATATATATATATATATATATATATATATATATATGTATATATATATGCAAACATTGTTAAAAATTACAGAATTCGTCTGTTTAATTACACCTTTTTTATCTTTTCAATTTTTCTGATGGTCTTTTTTGTATTAAAATTTAAAAAATAATACATGTTCCGTAGGTTTCACAGGTTCTACGAACTTTTTCGATTCTTTGTCGAATCATCCCTAGGTGTCAAAAGCAAATGAAGAGTTCGACTGCAAAACGGAATAAACGCCATTCTCAAAATGACGAAACTATCACTACAAAAAATGTTCCATGTGAACACTCGACCATACCCAAAAGTTATAGTTTACATAATATGATAACGCCATAATTTCTCTTTAATTTCAACTAAAATAAGGTTTTATTCAAAGTCTACATTTAATATATTCGACATTTTATTGTTTACGGTAGGTATTTAAAACAATTGGATTTATCGCGTTTTGCATTCGAACTCTTCAAATGAACAAAAGAAGAGAATTTTAAAAAGACGGTGGAGCAACACGCATAGAACATTTTCTCTGTGCGTTCTTTTTTTTTCTTATGTTTTTACCGTTATCGAATAAATTTTAAATCTTCACTTTTTCTGAAGACGTTCGTTTTCTTTGATGATTTGTACCTGTCTTTAAAAAATGGTTCCGTTTGTCTTTTTTCACACATCTTGTCTTTCACGGAATTTCATTTTTATGATATATCGTGCATTTTAACCTCATATATATATATATATATATATATATATATATATATATATATATATTTGTGTTATAGTGGAATAATTCCAGGAGGAAATCCGGGTATGAGAGCTCAATGTAGTAAACAGAGCAATAATAAAATATAATAACACGAAATCACATAATTGTCGATGCAATAATTTATTTCAACCGTTCGGTTTTTTCAAGCATCACTCAGACAATTACATTTTTGAGACTGATAGAAAATTGAATTTCCCTACCACAGTTCCAATACAATCATAGATGGTAGTAGTAGCAACCAATTTGATACATCTTTTATAGAGAGGGGGAAAATTTAAAACTTATATTTAACTATGGCGGGCGAAGGGGAGGGATCTTTAAGTTAATCAACTAAAAACTGCCATGTCAAAATTATGACACATACGACTTGGCGATATCAACCATATAGGCAATTTTACTCACGCGCATACACAAAACTAAATACGCACGCATCATATGCGCACTCACATACATAATCTCACTCGCACATTATCATAACTAAGCATAATCACATACGCAACTTTTATTCATCTCCAGCCAGAATGCGTCCGGCGAAACTCGTGTTCTCAAATTCGGTTAGAGAAAAGAAAGAAAGAAACAATTAACAGGCACAGAGAATATATAGACAGACCGCGTGTCATAAATTCTCAGTCCGTCTGGGTTGAAATAAGATTACACGCACATACATATATGTATACATACAAATCCATACGCACATACACACACATATATACACATACACACCCACACATATACATATCTATACACACATACATATACACACATATATACATATATATATATATATATATACATACATATACATATATGAATACACCCATATATATCTCTGAATCTATTTGAAATATTGACCAAATGCATACGCATGTAGTTGTTCACACATGTAAACATACATACACATACATACACACACACATATATACATATACGCACATATACACACATATACGTACGCACACATACATATATATCCACACACCTACACACAATATTTACATAACACTCTATATTCTTACTGATGTAATATGAGTTCTAAAAATTAGTCTTACCTTATTTATATTTTAGATTAATTTGATAATCTATTATTATAAATATCATGCGGGGGGGGGTTATCGTACCTAATGTTATTCAATTTGGTATCTTCACCGTTGTAATTCTAGAGGCCCATCGGATTACTAATTCAAGTCTAATAATGTCTATTGGTAATATTTGACATTTATACTTATATTAATTCAAAAACTAGTGTATTACCTGCAGAAAAAATTTTCATACCACTATCTTATTTTAAGTAAATAATAAATATCCGCGTATCCACAAATACTATATATCACCAAGTCAGTAAATCTGTGTCTATCACAGATATTATTATAAATATTATGGGGGGGTTTACCGTAAGTAATGTTATTCAATTTGGTATCTTCACCGTTATAAGTCTAGAGGTCCATCGGATTACCAATTCAAGTCTAATAATGTCTAGTGGTAATATTTGGCATTTATACTTATATTAATTCAATAACCGCAGAATTTTTTTAAAAACACTATCTTATTTTAAGTAAATAAATATTTCAAAATACCATTATATACGCATACACACAAATACTATATATCACCAAGTCGGCAATTCTGTGTCTATAGCAGATATTATTATAACTATTATGTTGGTGGTGGGGGGGTTACCTTAAATAATGTTATTTAATTTGGTATCTTCACCGTTATAAGTCTAGAGGTCCATCGGATTACTAGTCGTTGATTATTTTAAATTTATATTTATGTCTGCACTTAGCCATAAGTTCATCTCGTTTATTCAAGAGGTTATTTCGATCATATTTTAGGATTCTTATTTTTTCTTCTAGACATAAGTTGCATCTTTGTCTAAATCCATCTGGAATATTCGAAAAACATAAGATTGACCACGAAATCACCGGGGACCTGTTCTCATTTTTCAGATGCCACCATTGTTTAGCTAACTCCGTTTTGCTCTTGAGTTCTGGGTTATTGAAAGAGTGTTTGTGGTCATAAAAACGTTGTTTCCAGTTTCCCGCGGAGATGCCGATGTAAACCTTTTTATCCCTGTTGTTATCTTCCGGATGAATAGTGGCCTTATAAACCACACACTCAACTTTACAGTTACCGTCCAGTGGGCAGTTATTTTTCACTTGACAATTACATTTATTTACTGTGACCTTATTCTTACTAGGATTGTTAAGTAATTTACGATTATGGGTGCTGATAATTCTGTCCATGTTCTTGGTGCAAGAGTAGCTGATTTTAATGGTTTTTCTATTAAATATCTTCCTAAGTGGATTATTTATGCTAAAATGTTTATCTACCAGGTTCAAGAATACTCTCCCGATGTTGATGTTAGATAGTTGGCAGTAGGGAGGATTGAACCATATTATTTTTCGGCCTCTATTCCTGGATTTATTTTTATTTTCTTTCTTGGTATATTTGAGTTTTTCATTATATCCGCTTTTCTCTAGCGCTCCATTGTATAAATGCTTATTTGCTTCAAAAATGTCTCTGTTAGCCGAAAGCTTATTTATTCTAGTATTAATTGTTTTAGGTATTTGTTTAATTATGCAGTTCGGGTGGTTAGATCTAGTGTTGATATAAGATGGTGTGTGATTATCTTTATTGAAGGGTTTGTATGTCCCCTTTCCTAAGTCTAAGGTAATATCTAGATAGTTTACTTCTTTACAATTTGGGGTTATATCTATTTTAAATCCAAGGTATTTGAATGCTCTTATTAATTTTTTATGTATTTTGGATACCAGGGGGCCGTCACTATTGGGGATAACAATTAGTCCATCATCCCTATATAACCCCACTAAATTAGGCTCTACAATTCTGCTAATAGTGTACATTATAAAAATGCCCACCAGATCGGCAATCTGGGCTGAGTCAAAAGCACCCATCGGGACATCAAATTTGTTGTTGTTCAATTTAATCCATGTTTCTCGATTGTTTATAAGGATGGATTTGCGACAGGCCATAATTAATCTTACCTGCTCATCGGATATATCCACGAAATTCCCAGCATAGTTAATGCTGTTCGTAAGTAATTCCTTGGAAATCGAGGGGTAAAAATCCATAATATCGAATTGTATAAAGCAGGCATTCCTCTTATTTTCAATTGATTTAAACCATTCGATAGTATCCGCCGAGTCCTTCCAAAGATTAAATTTGGTAGCTTCTAGAGTTACATTAATAATATTTCGTAGAATCTCCCTAGATACATGGCCGAGTTCCGATTTCGTAGAGTTGATTATTCTCGCTTGTTTCTTAATGTGGAAATTTTTCTTATGGTCCTTGATGAGTATGTATGCGTTTCTCTTATCAATTTTTCCACTCTATCCTCGATATTCAGTTTGGATGCAAATTCCTTGGTATCCTCATTGATTATTTTTTCAGTGTCGTGGGTATCCTTTCTGTAATTATTACAGATTTTTTCCAGAATAGTTTTCCTATATTCGGATGGGCACATCTTGTAAATATTCGCTGACTTATCAGCCTTCACCCAAACTTTGTTCGACTTCTTTATCTCTGCGATGTCATTCTTCAGAGTGGACTGAAATTTGTTTGAATACCTTCGGAACTTAATTCTTTTGACTAGGTCAAACAAATCATTCTCGAACGGCCTTAACGCCTCAATGGGTTTGCAGGTATTCTGTGATCTGAAGTTAAAGGTTTCTTTGTGATCAGATTCCTCGTCCTTCAAATAAAAATACGCTTTCCATCTCAGTCTGTTGGTAAAGACCGTTATTCTGTCCATAAGATCCAAAGTGAAGCTATGCAAGCTGGGATAAGGTATATTTTTCAGCGAATACAATGGTGTGAATTTTTCCATCCTCAGTTCAAAATTGAAGTAATTCCGATACTAGAAATCCTGAGAGAGCTCAACACGGAGTGGAGCCAATTATTTGTGTTATAGTGGAATAATTCCAGGAGGAAATCCGGGTATGAGAGCTCAATGTAGTAAACAGAGCAATAATAAAATATAATAACACGAAATCACATAATTGTCGATGCAATAATTTATTTCAACCGTTCGGTTTTTTCAAGCATCACTCAGACAATTACATTTTTGAGACTGATAGAAAATTGAATTTCCCTACCACAGTTCCAATACAATCATAGATGGTAGTAGTAGCAACCAATTTGATACATCTTTTATAGAGAGGGGGAAAATTTAAAACTTATATTTAACTATGGCGGGCGAAGGGGAGGGATCTTTAAGTTAATCAACTAAAAACTGCCATGTCAAAATTATGACACATACGACTTGGCGATATCAACCATATAGGCAATTTTACTCACGCGCATACACAAAACTAAATACGCACGCATCATATGCGCACTCACATACATAATCTCACTCGCACATTATCATAACTAAGCATAATCACATACGCAACTTTTATTCATCTCCAGCCAGAATGCGTCCGGCGAAACTCGTGTTCTCAAATTCGGTTAGAGAAAAGAAAGAAAGAAACAATTAACAGGCACAGAGAATATATAGACAGACCGCGTGTCATAAATTCTCAGTCCGTCTGGGTTGAAATAAGATTACACGCACATACATATATGTATACATACAAATCCATACGCACATACACACACATATATACACATACACACCCACACATATACATATCTATACACACATACATATACACACATATATACATATATATATATATATATATACATACATATACATATATGAATACACCCATATATATCTCTGAATCTATTTGAAATATTGACCAAATGCATACGCATGTAGTTGTTCACACATGTAAACATACATACACATACATACACACACACATATATACATATACGCACATATACACACATATACGTACGCACACATACATATATATCCACACACCTACACACAATATTTACATAACACTCTATATTCTTACTGATGTAATATGAGTTCTAAAAATTAGTCTTACCTTATTTATATTTTAGATTAATTTGATAATCTATTATTATAAATATCATGCGGGGGGGGTTATCGTACCTAATGTTATTCAATTTGGTATCTTCACCGTTGTAATTCTAGAGGCCCATCGGATTACTAATTCAAGTCTAATAATGTCTATTGGTAATATTTGACATTTATACTTATATTAATTCAAAAACTAGTGTATTACCTGCAGAAAAAATTTTCATACCACTATCTTATTTTAAGTAAATAATAAATATCCGCGTATCCACAAATACTATATATCACCAAGTCAGTAAATCTGTGTCTATCACAGATATTATTATAAATATTATGGGGGGGTTTACCGTAAGTAATGTTATTCAATTTGGTATCTTCACCGTTATAAGTCTAGAGGTCCATCGGATTACCAATTCAAGTCTAATAATGTCTAGTGGTAATATTTGGCATTTATACTTATATTAATTCAATAACCGCAGAATTTTTTTAAAAACACTATCTTATTTTAAGTAAATAAACGACGAAGGACGAGGAATCTGATCACAAAGAAACCTTTAACTTCAGATCACAGAATACCTGCAAACCCATTGAGGCGTTAAGGCCGTTCGAGAATGATTTGTTTGACCTAGTCAAAAGAATTAAGTTCCGAAGGTATTCAAACAAATTTCAGTCCACTCTGAAGAATGACATCGCAGAGATAAAGAAGTCGAACAAAGTTTGGGTGAAGGCTGATAAGTCAGCGAATATTTACAAGATGTGCCCATCCGAATATAGGAAAACTATTCTGGAAAAAATCTGTAATAATTACAGAAAGGATACCCACGACACTGAAAAAATAATCAATGAGGATACCAAGGAATTTGCATCCAAACTGAATATCGAGGATAGAGTGGGAAAAATTGATAAGAGAAACGCATACATACTCATCAAGGACCATAAGAAAAATTTCCACATTAAGAAACAAGCGAGAATAATCAACTCTACGAAATCGGAACTCGGCCATGTATCTAGGGAGATTCTACGAAATATTATTAATGTAACTCTAGAAGCTACCAAATTTAATCTTTGGAAGGACTCGGCGGATACTATCGAATGGTTTAAATCAATTGAAAATAAGAGGAATGCCTGCTTTATACAATTCGATATTATGGATTTTTACCCCTCGATTTCCAAGGAATTACTTACGAACAGCATTAACTATGCTGGGAATTTCGTGGATATATCCGATGAGCAGGTAAGATTAATTATGGCCTGTCGCAAATCCATCCTTATAAACAATCGAGAAACATGGATTAAATTGAACAACAACAAATTTGATGTCCCGATGGGTGCTTTTGACTCAGCCCAGATTGCCGATCTGGTGGGCATTTTTATAATGTACACTATTAGCAGAATTGTAGAGCCTAATTTAGTGGGGTTATATAGGGATGATGGACTAATTGTTATCCCCAATAGTGACGGCCCCCTGGTATCCAAAATACATAAAAAATTAATAAGAGCATTCAAATACCTTGGATTTAAAATAGATATAACCCCAAATTGTAAAGAAGTAAACTATCTAGATATTACCTTAGACTTAGGAAAGGGGACATACAAACCCTTCAATAAAGATAATCACACACCATCTTATATCAACACTAGATCTAACCACCCGAACTGCATAATTAAACAAATACCTAAAACAATTAATACTAGAATAAATAAGCTTTCGGCTAACAGAGACATTTTTGAAGCAAATAAGCATTTATACAATGGAGCGCTAGAGAAAAGCGGATATAATGAAAAACTCAAATATACCAAGAAAGAAAATAAAAATAAATCCAGGAATAGAGGCCGAAAAATAATATGGTTCAATCCTCCCTACTGCCAACTATCTAACATCAACATCGGGAGAGTATTCTTGAACCTGGTAGATAAACATTTTAGCATAAATAATCCACTTAGGAAGATATTTAATAGAAAAACCATTAAAATCAGCTACTCTTGCACCAAGAACATGGACAGAATTATCAGCACCCATAATCGTAAATTACTTAACAATCCTAGTAAGAATAAGGTCACAGTAAATAAATGTAATTGTCAAGTGAAAAATAACTGCCCACTGGACGGTAACTGTAAAGTTGAGTGTGTGGTTTATAAGGCCACTATTCATCCGGAAGATAACAACAGGGATAAAAAGGTTTACATCGGCATCTCCGCGGGAAACTGGAAACAACGTTTTTATGACCACAAACACTCTTTCAATAACCCAGAACTCAAGAGCAAAACGGAGTTAGCTAAACAATGGTGGCATCTGAAAAATGAGAACAGGTCCCCGGTGATTTCGTGGTCAATCTTATGTTTTTCGAATATTCCAGATGGATTTAGACAAAGATGCAACTTATGTCTAGAAGAAAAAATAAGAATCCTAAAATATGATCGAAATAACCTCTTGAATAAACGAGATGAACTTATGGCTAAGTGCAGACATAAATATAAATTTAAAATAATCAACGACTAGTAATCCGATGGACCTCTAGACTTATAACGGTGAAGATACCAAATTAAATAACATTATTTAAGGTAACCCCCCCACCACCAACATAATAGTTATAATAATATCTGCTATAGACACAGAATTGCCGACTTGGTGATATATAGTATTTGTGTGTATGCGTATATAATGGTATTTTGAAATATTTATTTACTTAAAATAAGATAGTGTTTTTAAAAAAATTCTGCGGTTATTGAATTAATATAAGTATAAATGCCAAATATTACCACTAGACATTATTAGACTTGAATTGGTAATCCGATGGACCTCTAGACTTATAACGGTGAAGATACCAAATTGAATAACATTACTTACGGTAAACCCCCCCATAATATTTATAATAATATCTGTGATAGACACAGATTTACTGACTTGGTGATATATAGTATTTGTGGATACGCGGATATTTATTATTTACTTAAAATAAGATAGTGGTATGAAAATTTTTTCTGCAGGTAATACACTAGTTTTTGAATTAATATAAGTATAAATGTCAAATATTACCAATAGACATTATTAGACTTGAATTAGTAATCCGATGGGCCTCTAGAATTACAACGGTGAAGATACCAAATTGAATAACATTAGGTACGATAACCCCCCCCCCGCATGATATTTATAATAATAGATTATCAAATTAATCTAAAATATAAATAAGGTAAGACTAATTTTTAGAACTCATATTACATCAGTAAGAATATAGAGTGTTATGTAAATATTGTGTGTAGGTGTGTGGATATATATGTATGTGTGCGTACGTATATGTGTGTATATGTGCGTATATGTATATATGTGTGTGTGTATGTATGTGTATGTATGTTTACATGTGTGAACAACTACATGCGTATGCATTTGGTCAATATTTCAAATAGATTCAGAGATATATATGGGTGTATTCATATATGTATATGTATGTATATATATATATATATATATGTATATATGTGTGTATATGTATGTGTGTATAGATATGTATATGTGTGGGTGTGTATGTGTATATATGTGTGTGTATGTGCGTATGGATTTGTATGTATACATATATGTATGTGCGTGTAATCTTATTTCAACCCAGACGGACTGAGAATTTATGACACGCGGTCTGTCTATATATTCTCTGTGCCTGTTAATTGTTTCTTTCTTTCTTTTCTCTAACCGAATTTGAGAACACGAGTTTCGCCGGACGCATTCTGGCTGGAGATGAATAAAAGTTGCGTATGTGATTATGCTTAGTTATGATAATGTGCGAGTGAGATTATGTATGTGAGTGCGCATATGATGCGTGCGTATTTAGTTTTGTGTATGCGCGTGAGTAAAATTGCCTATATGGTTGATATCGCCAAGTCGTATGTGTCATAATTTTGACATGGCAGTTTTTAGTTGATTAACTTAAAGATCCCTCCCCTTCGCCCGCCATAGTTAAATATAAGTTTTAAATTTTCCCCCTCTCTATAAAAGATGTATCAAATTGGTTGCTACTACTACCATCTATGATTGTATTGGAACTGTGGTAGGGAAATTCAATTTTCTATCAGTCTCAAAAATGTAATTGTCTGAGTGATGCTTGAAAAAACCGAACGGTTGAAATAAATTATTGCATCGACAATTATGTGATTTCGTGTTATTATATTTTATTATTGCTCTGTTTACTACATTGAGCTCTCATACCCGGATTTCCTCCTGGAATTATTCCACTATAACACAAATAATTGGCTCCACTCCGTGTTGAGCTCTCTCAGGATTTCTAGTATCGGAATTACTTCAATTTTGAACTGAGGATGGAAAAATTCACACCATTGTATTCGCTGAAAAATATACCTTATCCCAGCTTGCATAGCTTCACTTTGGATCTTATGGACAGAATAACGGACTTTACCAACAGACTGAGATGGAAAGCGTATTTTTATTTGAAGGACGAGGAATCTGATCACAAAGAAACCTTTAACTTCAGATCACAGAATACCTGCAAACCCATTGAGGCGTTAAGGCCGTTCGAGAATGATTTGTTTGACCTAGTCAAAAGAATTAAGTTCCGAAGGTATTCAAACAAATTTCAGTCCACTCTGAAGAATGACATCGCAGAGATAAAGAAGTCGAACAAAGTTTGGGTGAAGGCTGATAAGTCAGCGAATATTTACAAGATGTGCCCATCCGAATATAGGAAAACTATTCTGGAAAAAATCTGTAATAATTACAGAAAGGATACCCACGACACTGAAAAAATAATCAATGAGGATACCAAGGAATTTGCATCCAAACTGAATATCGAGGATAGAGTGGGAAAAATTGATAAGAGAAACGCATACATACTCATCAAGGACCATAAGAAAAATTTCCACATTAAGAAACAAGCGAGAATAATCAACTCTACGAAATCGGAACTCGGCCATGTATCTAGGGAGATTCTACGAAATATTATTAATGTAACTCTAGAAGCTACCAAATTTAATCTTTGGAAGGACTCGGCGGATACTATCGAATGGTTTAAATCAATTGAAAATAAGAGGAATGCCTGCTTTATACAATTCGATATTATGGATTTTTACCCCTCGATTTCCAAGGAATTACTTACGAACAGCATTAACTATGCTGGGAATTTCGTGGATATATCCGATGAGCAGGTAAGATTAATTATGGCCTGTCGCAAATCCATCCTTATAAACAATCGAGAAACATGGATTAAATTGAACAACAACAAATTTGATGTCCCGATGGGTGCTTTTGACTCAGCCCAGATTGCCGATCTGGTGGGCATTTTTATAATGTACACTATTAGCAGAATTGTAGAGCCTAATTTAGTGGGGTTATATAGGGATGATGGACTAATTGTTATCCCCAATAGTGACGGCCCCCTGGTATCCAAAATACATAAAAAATTAATAAGAGCATTCAAATACCTTGGATTTAAAATAGATATAACCCCAAATTGTAAAGAAGTAAACTATCTAGATATTACCTTAGACTTAGGAAAGGGGACATACAAACCCTTCAATAAAGATAATCACACACCATCTTATATCAACACTAGATCTAACCACCCGAACTGCATAATTAAACAAATACCTAAAACAATTAATACTAGAATAAATAAGCTTTCGGCTAACAGAGACATTTTTGAAGCAAATAAGCATTTATACAATGGAGCGCTAGAGAAAAGCGGATATAATGAAAAACTCAAATATACCAAGAAAGAAAATAAAAATAAATCCAGGAATAGAGGCCGAAAAATAATATGGTTCAATCCTCCCTACTGCCAACTATCTAACATCAACATCGGGAGAGTATTCTTGAACCTGGTAGATAAACATTTTAGCATAAATAATCCACTTAGGAAGATATTTAATAGAAAAACCATTAAAATCAGCTACTCTTGCACCAAGAACATGGACAGAATTATCAGCACCCATAATCGTAAATTACTTAACAATCCTAGTAAGAATAAGGTCACAGTAAATAAATGTAATTGTCAAGTGAAAAATAACTGCCCACTGGACGGTAACTGTAAAGTTGAGTGTGTGGTTTATAAGGCCACTATTCATCCGGAAGATAACAACAGGGATAAAAAGGTTTACATCGGCATCTCCGCGGGAAACTGGAAACAACGTTTTTATGACCACAAACACTCTTTCAATAACCCAGAACTCAAGAGCAAAACGGAGTTAGCTAAACAATGGTGGCATCTGAAAAATGAGAACAGGTCCCCGGTGATTTCGTGGTCAATCTTATGTTTTTCGAATATTCCAGATGGATTTAGACAAAGATGCAACTTATGTCTAGAAGAAAAAATAAGAATCCTAAAATATGATCGAAATAACCTCTTGAATAAACGAGATGAACTTATGGCTAAGTGCAGACATAAATATAAATTTAAAATAATCAACGACTAGTAATCCGATGGACCTCTAGACTTATAACGGTGAAGATACCAAATTAAATAACATTATTTAAGGTAACCCCCCCACCACCAACATAATAGTTATAATAATATCTGCTATAGACACAGAATTGCCGACTTGGTGATATATAGTATTTGTGTGTATGCGTATATAATGGTATTTTGAAATATTTATTTACTTAAAATAAGATAGTGTTTTTAAAAAAATTCTGCGGTTATTGAATTAATATAAGTATAAATGCCAAATATTACCACTAGACATTATTAGACTTGAATTGGTAATCCGATGGACCTCTAGACTTATAACGGTGAAGATACCAAATTGAATAACATTACTTACGGTAAACCCCCCCATAATATTTATAATAATATCTGTGATAGACACAGATTTACTGACTTGGTGATATATAGTATTTGTGGATACGCGGATATTTATTATTTACTTAAAATAAGATAGTGGTATGAAAATTTTTTCTGCAGGTAATACACTAGTTTTTGAATTAATATAAGTATAAATGTCAAATATTACCAATAGACATTATTAGACTTGAATTAGTAATCCGATGGGCCTCTAGAATTACAACGGTGAAGATACCAAATTGAATAACATTAGGTACGATAACCCCCCCCCGCATGATATTTATAATAATAGATTATCAAATTAATCTAAAATATAAATAAGGTAAGACTAATTTTTAGAACTCATATTACATCAGTAAGAATATAGAGTGTTATGTAAATATTGTGTGTAGGTGTGTGGATATATATGTATGTGTGCGTACGTATATGTGTGTATATGTGCGTATATGTATATATGTGTGTGTGTATGTATGTGTATGTATGTTTACATGTGTGAACAACTACATGCGTATGCATTTGGTCAATATTTCAAATAGATTCAGAGATATATATGGGTGTATTCATATATGTATATGTATGTATATATATATATATATATATGTATATATGTGTGTATATGTATGTGTGTATAGATATGTATATGTGTGGGTGTGTATGTGTATATATGTGTGTGTATGTGCGTATGGATTTGTATGTATACATATATGTATGTGCGTGTAATCTTATTTCAACCCAGACGGACTGAGAATTTATGACACGCGGTCTGTCTATATATTCTCTGTGCCTGTTAATTGTTTCTTTCTTTCTTTTCTCTAACCGAATTTGAGAACACGAGTTTCGCCGGACGCATTCTGGCTGGAGATGAATAAAAGTTGCGTATGTGATTATGCTTAGTTATGATAATGTGCGAGTGAGATTATGTATGTGAGTGCGCATATGATGCGTGCGTATTTAGTTTTGTGTATGCGCGTGAGTAAAATTGCCTATATGGTTGATATCGCCAAGTCGTATGTGTCATAATTTTGACATGGCAGTTTTTAGTTGATTAACTTAAAGATCCCTCCCCTTCGCCCGCCATAGTTAAATATAAGTTTTAAATTTTCCCCCTCTCTATAAAAGATGTATCAAATTGGTTGCTACTACTACCATCTATGATTGTATTGGAACTGTGGTAGGGAAATTCAATTTTCTATCAGTCTCAAAAATGTAATTGTCTGAGTGATGCTTGAAAAAACCGAACGGTTGAAATAAATTATTGCATCGACAATTATGTGATTTCGTGTTATTATATTTTATATATATATATATATATATATATATATATATATGAGAAACATTGAGGGCAAGTCATAAAAATAATTTCTCCAGATTAATCAATACAATTAAACTAATAAAAATAATGTGCTTTAACGTTGGTATAAACCAACATTTATTGTATAAGCATGAAACTGTAGTCGTGAACTCTAAGTCAGTAGGAAATTCCCAATTATATATATATACACATGTTCAAGTACTTAATTGATTACGGTTTTTTGTTTGCGATTCGTTCATTCATTCCGTATAAATCAGATGATTCTATCGTAGGCATTCGTTTCCCCAATATCTTTCTAGGGAGAAATACATCGGGAACTTCCGTTAGTAACTACGTCATGGTTGCCAAAATTCTAAGTGAAACTGTTTCTGTGGAACGAACTGGATTCCAACTGTGCACACTCATGTTATCAGTTCGTGTACTTAGCCACCGCTACTTGCCTTTTTATCGATAATAACAGCTTTGTGTGAGCTTTATGATAGTTATTGGAAGAAAGTTCATTCCCTTTACATACACTATGCTGCCCCCTATTTTATATATATTTATAGATAAAATACTTATCCATAGACACGTGTTTCGTCATTACTGCAGCTCGTCAGCGTGGCTAACTATGGCAGGATTCGAAACCTTAACAACAGCGACTGCAGTCAGGTGCTTTTATCGTTAAGCTCTGAAATACGTGATTATATATATATACAGGGTGGGCAAAAATAAGGGTCCTACTTTTAAAAATTCATAACTTTTTTATTTATTGATTTTTTTTTTTTTTTTTTAGAATAAGTAAAGGACCCCTTCCGAAGCAAGCATGAGCCGTATTAGCCCTAAGGAACGTACCCTCATTTAGAAAACATTATTTTTGCTTAAAAAACTCAAAACAGTGTAAAAAACAATACTTTAGTTTTTGTAAGTTTTAAGAAGTGTTTTTCGGCTAAAATTTGTTTTGTTTATTTCAAAAAATCTCGGAAGGGTCAGTCTACACACACATAAAGTTTGGTGAGTTTAACTTTTATTTTGTGGAAGTTATTCAAATTCAAGTTATTCAAATTTAAAGATAGGACCCTTATTTTGGCCCACCCTGTATATATATATATATATATATATATATATATATATATATATATATATATATATATATATATACTAGGTATGTGTATTTTATATTAGCTATGTGTATATGTTTATATATTTCTATCTATTGGATTAACTCCTAAGCTAATTAATAGATCATTATGAATTTTTAAACAAAGTTGCCAGACTTAAGGGTATATAATGTGGGCAATATTTAGTTAAATTTACTTTTATGTAGAGAGGTATAAGTGGTGTTGGAGGTCCATCTTGAAAATTAATTTACATCCGATTTTTGTGAAAGTTTAACAATATAGATAAAACATAAAATAATATATATTTCCCAAATTTCAGTTTTTAGCGTATTTTAAAAGGTATTTAAGGGGCATAATAGGGAAAATTTGAACATTTAAATATTTCAGATTTTCATTATATTTGATCCATAGCTATTAGACACCAATTAAGCTATATTTTCTGAATTTCAATTTCTTCTGAAGCTTTAAATGTTAGAATTTTTAAAATTAAAATCCTGTAATAAATTTCTATCAAAATTAGAAAAAGTATTCTAGAGATAATGTTTTGTATCATTATATATTGATATAAATTTTTCTTCGGGAGACATAAAAGTTGTAGAAAACTTTTCTGTTCGAGGATTTAAATTTACCCATTCTTGGGCCGGGTATGCGTCTAGTATATATATATATATATATATATATATATATATATATATATATATATATATATATATATATATATATATATATATATATATATATATATATATATATTCTAAAATCCATCGTGCATGTATATATTTGGATAGATTGTAAAGAAATAATTTCAGACAAGTTTAATGAGATGGTTCTGACTTCCTTGATAGAAAAATGAAAAAAAGTAATGAAGAAAGAAAGAAAAAGAGAAATAAATGAAAAAACAAATAAAATTGAGACAAAATTAAAGACAGAAACAAACAAACAAATAAATAAAGGAACAATGGAAAGGAGAAAGACAGTCAGAAAGAACAAGAAAAAGAGAAATGAAGTTAGGGTGAAAGAAAGAAGAAAAGAAAAAAAAGAAAAGAAATCAGGTAATAAGAAAAGAGGAAATAAATAAAGAAAAAAAGACACAAAGAAAGGATGGAAGGAAAGAATAATGCAATGGAGAAAGACAGAGAAATAGGTAGAAAGAAAAAAAAAGAAAAAAAGACCCCCACCTTGGGAACGCTTGCCATATTTTCAAGTCTATTCGAATCAAAAGATCTAGAAAGAGCGAGTGCAAAAATGCAGAGAAGCCTCATAAAAAGCGTTATGATTTTTCATGCGATGTTTTAACCTGTATTTCATGGATCGTTAGAATGCGTGCGTGCGTGCCTTTTTCGCACGTGCGCGTGTGAATGCGTGTGTGTGTGTGCGTGTGTGCGTGTTTGTAATGTCATCTTTTTTTTATCTCAAGACCCAGTGCGCGGCAAAATACCAATTCCATTTCTCAAAAATGGTACCTACATTTTTCTTTGGCTTTTTGGCTAGGTACAATGTGTAGTATCTGTTCTGATACTACCCTTCATTTTTTCTGTGCTCGGTCAGTGAAGTAATATTTCCTTCTAGAATGAGACAATTTTATGTGTGTCCCAATCCAGTGTGCCCCTTTTTGGAGAGCTGGATTTTCACCATATTAAAAACCGACCGTATATCTAACTCTGCCCGTGTAGGGGGGGGGATGTAAATAGAGACTAATTTGGGCTGCGATTAAAGTCAAGTATCTGTTTTGATGCTACACTTCATCTGTTCTGTACTTGGTCAGTTAAGGAGAAATCCTTCGAGAATAGTGCAATTTTACTTGTGTCTAACTCTACCCTCGTGCTGAGCCAACTAAATAGGAACTCTATTGATGAAAAAGTGGTTCTTTTTTATAACTTAGTACACAAAAAATGGCGTAAAGGAAGTCTTAGATTATGCACTATTTCTTTTCTTATTTAGCATATAAAAAACTTTACTTTTTTTAGCCGCTCTATGTCGCCACTTTGGTGTGGTTCGGTTCTTTAACGGCATATCAGCTTTTGAGAGAGTTATTTGAAGCCGAAATAAAATACCTATTGTAATTATTCATTGTATATCTTTAATTGAACACAAGTTTACATTTTAGGCATAGTTGAGAGGAAAACTGTGGTTACATACATGTCCAAACAGAATGAGTGCGAACATGGCCAGAATAGACATGAGTAGATTTTAACTCAGAATACACGATTTCAAAGCCTACGACAGTATGTCATTTTTAAATGTGTGTGAAAGATAATAACGTACGTTTAAACCTGAAATACGTTAACATATTAAAACAAAAATGAGCGAATTTTATTAATTACTAGCAGGGCCCGTGCCAAAAAACCAAGATTCGCAACTCCCAAGTGTAAATTGACCGGAAAGGACCCGAAAAGATTCTCTTCACCACAAATGCTATACCTTCATCCATGATAAATAGAAATATTTGTGAAGCGAAGTATACTCACTGATTTATTTTCTTTGTCGAAAAGTTGACGTAACTCGGTATTCAATCAGTACAGACTTACTTTCCTTTCTTTGAATAAAATTATATTTAGAGAAACAAAAATCGTATTGTTCATGAAAAAGAAAGAAAAATAAATTGAAAATAAATATACAACCGGACAACGCTGAATAGGAACGGCTAGTTATAACTATAATGTAATGCAACATATGGGAAAGCCTTAAAAGCACAATAAAAATGCAAAGTGGCTGACACAAATGAAAGATGACCAACAGGAAATTAAAGAAGGAACAGAAACAGAAATTAATAAAGAAACGATAGAGCAACTGTAAGAAAAATGTCAAACTGGAAAGCACCATGCCACGATGGAAGACATGCATGCTGATTTTTAAAAGTCACTACCCTACGTGAAAGGCTAGCGCAGAAACTGAGAAGATGCATCCACAAAAGAGACATACCAGAGTGGATGACCAAAGTTAGAACAACGTTTATACACCTCTCCCTTCTCCTTGTTCCTCCGACTGTACTGACATGTAGGAATTTAAAACTAATGGAAACAGACATCTCGCTGAACAGCTCCCAACTTAGGACGTTCCTCAAAACTTACACCCTAATTCTCAGTAGCCACTTACATCTACAGTGGCGGCCTACCTTGTTTGGGGTGAGCTATGTTTCAAAAAATGCCAAAAAATGAACGATCTCAACCAACTACAGACCAATAACCTGTTTACCAACAATGTAGAAAATCCTAACAGCACAACTGAGAGAACAAATCTATTAATCCCTGAACAATCGTAAATTGCTGCCGGAGGAACAAAAAAGAATGCTGGAAAATGATAAGAGGGACACATGATCTTCTATACATAGATCAAATGCTCCTGAAGGAGGTAAAAAGCAGAAAAAAGAACATATCCATGACATGGATTGACTACAAAAAAACTCACGACAGAATACCTCAAGCATAAATAATTGAATGTTTAAAAATATACAAAATACCCGACAGAATTATTAATCTTATTAAGAAAGCAATGGAAACATGAACACTAGAAGTGACAGCCGGAAGACAACTGACCGAGATAAAAATACAGAGAGGCATTTTCCAAGGAGGTTCTCTATCACCACTACTGTTTATAATAGCGATGATGTCACTCAACTATATACTCAAAAGATGTGATGCCGGATACAAGTTTACAAGCATAGAACAAAGAATAAACCATCTGATGTACATGGACGAGCTGAAACTATTTGCAAAATCAAAAAGAAGCTGGAAAAGCTGATGAATACGACCAGAATCTTCAGTCAGGACATGCAATAGAATTCAGAATGGAAAAGTGTGCATTACTAGAGATGAAAAGAGGAAAACTGGAGACGACAGAGGGCACGGAACTCCCAAACCAAGAGAAGATGATGGTTCTAGACAAACAGGATAGCTATAAATATTTGGGAGTTCTGAAAGCAGACGCCATTAAATCTACAGAAATGCGAGAGAAGATTAGAGAAGAATATTTCCGATGAACAAGAAAACTCTTAGAAACGAAATTATATAGCAGACGTCTAGTAAAAGGAATAGTATCACTAATAAGATACTCTGGACCATTCATATGCTGGACTAAAGAAGAACTCAGGCACTTTGACCAGAGGACTAGAAAATTAATGGTCATGCACAATGCACGACATCCAAAAGACAAGACATACAAACTCTACATGAAAAGAAACGAGGGGGAAGAGGGCTGGTAAGTATAGAAGACTGTGTAGAAGACACAACAAGAGCCGGAGAAATACATAACTTAAAACACGGAAAGACTAATCACCACAATAAGAGACACCGTTCTAACGAGCAATTTGGGAAGCACGAAACCAGAAACAAAAAGACAAGAAAAGAAAAGTGCGAAGAAAAACAACTACACGCCCGCTTCATAAGACTAACACGAAAAGAAACCAACGAAAATAGCTGGGAATGGCTAAGAAAAAGAACACGTGAACACGTGAACAGAATCTTTACTTATGACTGCACAGAACAATGCGATCGGAAAAAACTACAATAAAGCTAAAATAGATAAAACCCAAGAAACAGTAAATGCAGAGTCTAGACGAAACAGTAAATCATATAATAAGTGAATGCAGCAAACTAGCCCCAAAAGAGTACAAGAACAGACATGACTGCGTGGGGAAAGCCGTACACTAGGAACTATGCAAACGATTGCATTTTGAACACGCAGACAACTGGTACAAACATAAACCAAAGACAGTACTGGAAAACGTAAAACACGAGATTTTCTGGGATATGGATGTACAAACCGATAAACTCATGCAAGCAAGGATACCGGATGTCATAATAATTGACAAGAATGAAAAATATTGCCAAATAGTAGACTTTGCCGTTCCAGAAGACAACAGACTGATGACGGAAAAACGAAGCAAATACACGGAACTTGCCAGAGAACTGAAAAGAAATATGGAGCATGAAGAAAATCAATATAATACCAATAATCATAGGAGCACTAGGAACAGTCCCTAAAAGCATGGAGAAACGACTGAGAGAAATTGGAATCAAAGGAATCACTGAGACCATACAAAGGGCGGCAATGGTCAAAACAGTTGCAATCTTAAGGAAAACCATCGAATACGGAAACCAAGACGCATAAGCCATGAATGGTAACCAGTCATATAGAATTTACAACAGGAAGAAAAAACACAGGACGTACACCACATCACGAAACAAGAAACAGAAAGTGCAAGAAACATCACATTATAAGCCCCCCTCCAATAAATTACACCGGCCTCGGCTGACACAGCACAAAAATGAACCAAATGAACAGAAAATATAAAAAGCATTATAAGCTGAGTACGCCCCCAAATGATGGCGCCGGCCATTGCTGACACTACACAAAATATTTGTAGAGAGTCAAGGAGGATGAGAAGACCGAGGAGGAACAGCACACACCAGACATCCACTGGAATAGAGCGGAGAGTGAAGGGACCTTGTGGAAGCTTATTGCCACTCAAATAACAGAGAAAACAAATGGGTTTTACCAGCGAGAAATCAATGATAAGTGGCTGTTCTGTTGCGATATCGCAAGGTTATTTGCGGGTGTTATCGAAAAGAAGTGGAGAGTACTGGAAATCTGGGGAGGCTTGTTGTCACTCAAACTCCAGGGAACGCCACCAGTTGTTGTCGGTGAGCAATCATTGACGATGAGCGGTGTGATAACTTCTAGTGTGTACAAATGATGATGATGATGATGATGATGATGATGATGATGATGATGATGATGATGATGATGATGATGATGATGATGATGATGATGATGATGATGATGATGATGATGATGATGATGATGATGATGATGATGATGATGATGATGATGATGATGATGATGATGATGATGATGATGATGATGATGATGATGATGATGATGATGATGATGATGATGATGATGATGATGATGATGATGATGATGATGATGATGATGATGATGATGATGATGATGATGATGATGATGATGATGATGATGATGATGATGATGATGATGATGATGATGATGATGATGATGATGATGATGATGATGATGATGATGATGATGATGATGATGATGATGATGATGATGATGATGATGATGATGATGATGATGATGATGATGATGATGATGATGATGATGATGATGATGATGATGATGATGATGATGATGATGATGATGATGATGATGATGATGATGATGATGATGATGATGATGATGATGATGATGATGATGATGATGATGATGATGATGATGATGATGATGATGATGATGATGATGATGATGATGATGATGATGATGATGATGATGATGATGATGATGATGATGATGATGATGATGATGATGATGATGATGATGATGATGATGATGATGATGATGATGATGATGATGATGATGATGATGATGATGATGATGATGATGATGATGATGATGATGATGATGATGATGATGATGATGATGATGATGATGATGATGATGATGATGATGATGATGATGATGATGATGATGATGATGATGATGATGATGATGATGATGATGATGATGATGATGATGATGATGATGATGATGATGATGATGATGATGATGATGATGATGATGATGATGATGATGATGATGATGATGATGATGATGATGATGATGATGATGATGATGATGATGATGATGATGATGATGATGATGATGATGATGATGATGATGATGATGATGATGATGATGATGATGATGATGATGATGATGATGATGATGATGATGATGATGATGATGATGATGATGATGATGATGATGATGATGATGATGATGATGATGATGATGATGATGATGATGATGATGATGATGATGATGATGATGATGATGATGATGATGATGATGATGATGATGATGATGATGATGATGATGATGATGATGATGATGATGATGATGATGATGATGATGATGATGATGATGATGATGATGATGATGATGATGATGATGATGATGATGATGATGATGATGATGATGATGATGATGATGATGATGATGATGATGATGATGATGATGATGATGATGATGATGATGATGATGATGATGATGATGATGATGATGATGATGATGATGATGATGATGATGATGATGATGATGATGATGATGATGATGATGATGATGATGATGATGATGATGATGATGATGATGATGATGATGATGATGATGATGATGATGATGATGATGATGATGATGATGATGATGATGATGATGATGATGATGATGATGATGATGATGATGATGATGATGATGATGATGATGATGATGATGATGATGATGATGATGATGATGATGATGATGATGATGATGATGATGATGATGATGATGATGATGATGATGATGATGATGATGATGATGATGATGATGATGATGATGATGATGATGATGATGATGATGATGATGATGATGATGATGATGATGATGGGTAAAAGAAGTTGAAAAAGAAGGAGGAATAAAGAAAGAAAACATTTCAAAACAAAGATGTTAACCCTCTAAAACCATACTCGGGAATCGTAGATGCTATGTTAGAAGCCCAGGTTTAACTCACACTAAAACCTATCTATGGATCAGTTTTCAAATATGGATATGCCCAACACAGTCTCGGGATCAAAGATATATCTATACAAGATTTCATTAATTTGTGTCGAGTAGTTTTCACGGGATTTTACGTCTAATAAATCTACGAGCGGATTTTTATTAAAGTATCAAAACATAAGCAACATTGCGACAAAGCACCAAGTTAATATTTTAAGATATATTTCATAATTGAG
>OY744516.1:134722040-134757040 GCA_963556195.1 Sepiola atlantica | reverse complement strand
TATTGGTACAGAAAAATTAGTACAAAATTCGTACCGTTGGTTAAAAGCACAGGAGGAATTAGCCATCCAGCTCTCTTCAGCTTTTGTTGTCATCTGTTTCGGAAATGTGAAATCACATGTCACTCTCGTTGGGACGCGTTATTTGCTTAGAGTGTTATGTATGTTTGTTTAAATTTAGTGTAAGGAAGGTTTAATAAGGTTTGAAAAAAAGGGGGGAGTGAAAAGTAACAGTTAAGATTTAAAACTGGAGAATATTTAAAGAGATATAAAGATAATAAAAATAAAAAATATTTTAATATAAATCCAGTGAGCCAATATTTATGAGTAGCGTATATTTGGCCGTTACTGTTTTTGGGTTAAATGATGTGTCTTCTAAAGGAATTAGGGAGAGAAAATGGGTTAAAGGATTATAAAGAGAGAAAAAGGTTAAAGAAACAACATTAAAGTCAAATTTAAATCTAGGATTAAAGGACTTTAAATCAACCCCAAAGAAATTTAAATAAAGATATCATCCGGGCGGTCTAAGGCAGCGTATTTGAATGATTGGTTTCAGGATTTAACATTATTAACTAAGGTATAATGAAGGCTTATTAGGGTAATAATGTTGGCATACTGATTAAGACAGGGTTAGAGATAAGAGTAAAGATTGGGTCGGCAAGATTGGATCTGTTTGGGAGATATGGGAGATTAGCATTATGACCGAGAAATAGTGGGGACTTATGGGAGTAATAATAATTCGAAATGGGTGTGTTTCCCTCTTAATGACTGGAACAATATTATTGGGAAAGTTATAATTATTGCTCTTGAATAGTGGTGTGGATATGGGCTGATTAAGGTATTTGTTCCTATTTTTCAATTTTATTTATATTTATGAGGGGTGATAGTTGGGAGAATTTTCCGGAGTGGAAGTCGCTATTTAGTGGGGCAATTATGGGGTTATGTATTTGGCAGATGGGGTGTAGCTAGGCCTTTATGTGTATCGATAAGTCCAATTTATGAGTAGTGCTTGTCTCCTGTGGATGCATCCTTCTGAATTCCTCCTGTGCTTGAAACCGACGGTACGGATGTTGTACTAATTTTTCTGTACCAAAATAAATAAATATTACGCTCTTAATTTTTAATTTTTAATTTAATTCTCAATTAATCGGGCACTCTTCTGGGATTTTTTCTGCTATATTACAAATAAGTTATATATATATATATATATATATATATATATATATAAGGAGATATAATATTTTATGTATCAGTTTTCAGTATTTACTTCAACAGTGCTCAATACGATCGTACAGCTAGATAGTAAGTTATGAAAATATATGTATGGCTCCTAAGCTACACAGGGGTGTCCGCATTTTATCCCCGTAAGGAATCGTCAGGCTAAAATGTGTAGCTTATTGCCATAATTTTTTTATAACTTACTATATATATATATAATATATATATATATATATATATATATATATATATATATATATATATATATATATATATACCTTGGTCTTTCTCCATCAGACAAGAAAACATACATAAAGAAAATATAAGACAGGGCTTTATCTGCATCAGCGTGGTTATGGCAATCCCACAGATTGACGACAATCTAACAAAGTCTTGTAGTATTGTGAAATATTGCGTGGGCACTCTAGGTTAGTGGTAATGATAATTCGGCCACGAAACCCTAACCCTGAACACGGAGTCTGTATCTTATTAAGGCTTGGTTGGAAGCAATGCTGCTGAACAATCAACAGCTACTGTATAAACATTATATATTTTTTTTTTAATCATAGTTCACCCCAAACAAGGCAGGCCGCCACTGTAGACGTAAGGGGCTACTGAGAAAAACGGGTGAAGGTTTTTTTTTTTTTGGGGGGGGGGGTCAACCTAAATTAGGAGCTGCGCAGCGAGATTCTGTTTACATTAGTTTTAAATTTCTGCATGTCAGTAGCGTCAGGAAAGCAGGGAGCAGGGAGGGAGTTCCAGAGTCCAGCAGCACGAGGAAAGAAGCTTTTGGAATAGAAAGCTCTTCGGCATCTGGGGATTTGGCAGATTGTCGGGTTGGTCTAGTGAATTTACGTTGTGGGGGTACCAGAGCAGCAAGCTCATCAGAGCACAATCCATTGAAGTACTTGTAAAACAGGCTTAAGGAAGCAACATTGCGGCGTTGGGACAGGGGCTGGAGCTTGGTGGATAGTAAAGGACCTATCAAGTTGGCGACTCTTTTTTGGATCTTGTCTAAGAGGGAGAGACTAGCGGATGATGCACCAGCCCAGATGTGGCAAAAATACTCCATGCATGGGCGGATGGTGACTTTGTAGAGATATAGGATAATGTCAGGTGTGAGAAGTTTACTGGCATATATATATATATATATATATATATATATATATATATATATATATATATATATATATATATATTACTAGACTACAGACATAAATATTTTAAATGTAATAAAACAAAATAAAACAAAATATAATACTGAATAAATCCTCACGTCAGACGAATTCATTAAAAAAATATTTAAAAAATAATAATAATGTAACACACTCGACAACAAATAAGAATCAATAAAAAAATCGTAGACAACTAAACTATAAGCTAAAAATATTTAAGTACGCCGTGTGTTATCATACTATACATCAAAGTCATAAATATACAACGCAGACATTAAACACGTCTAAACTACAGAGAGAACAACACTATATAAAATCAAAAATGTAAATAAAACAAACAAACAAACAAGCAAACGAGTAGCTAATTGCAGGTGAAGATGATTAACACCTCTGTCTCCGGAGTCAAACAACATCACTCTAGCCTACTAGTATTATACGTTGGCGCTACTGGCGTGCAGCTTTGGTTTACTCAATAATTTCATGGTGCCAAAAATATCGGTAATTTAAAGAATTAAGACGTAATATAACTGCATGATACAGAGACAGAGAGAGACGAAGATGAGCTTATTTGGTTTGGTTTAATCTGCTTGTTGTATGGAATATCAATTTCATGTCAAAACACAATGGTTATTCACCATCACCATCATCATCATCATCAACAACAACATCGTCATCATCATCATCATCATCGGTTTAACGTCCGTTTTACATGTTGGCATGCGTTAGACGGCTTTAAGAGATTGACTTTCAAAGTAATCTATCTCTGACCAGGTATTGTTATACCTATTTTCCTCAGTCTATTTTTATCACTTCTTCCCCTGTTTTGCTTGGGCTTCCCCTGTGAACTGAACCTGCTACTCTCTCAACTGTTCTACATCCACTAACCCAAGAGCTCTCATCCTTCTTTCAACGTAGTCATGCCAACAAAGTCTCATGTTTTGCACACATCTCCCTATACTCTCCAGAACGAATCTTCCTCCGAGGTCGTCAGAACTACACCTGTTTTAAGACTCACATTACACATCCATCGTATCATTCTCAAATCATTTTTCTCCATGCCACGCATGCTCTTAACTATTGTCCACGATTAATTGTATACGATTGGTTAAACATAATTTAGTGTTTTACCTATTCATGGTGTGTATTGAGGGGGTATATCTTTCTTAATGGTATTAGTCAGTTATTAAACAAAGTAGGTCACATTGGATTTGTAATTCGGAATAGCTGTTTTGATGGTCCATGATTTAGCCAATCACCAACTCAGTGAAAGAAAATGGCGCGCACACACACACACACACACACACACACACACACATATATATATATATATATATATATATATATATATATATATATATATATATATATATATATTAGGGTAGGTCGATTTTACACTTTTTTTTAATATTAAAAAAAGGCACGTTCCGAAAGTTGTATATAGACCTATTAAATACTCATGCAAAAAATTAGATCAAAAACTTCAGCGGTTTTTTGAGCGTTTGGTATCAAAGATCGTAGACAAGAATATACTGAAAATTCCTCGTTTTTGCAAGATTTGCTTGAATATTGGTGTGAAAACCAAATAGTTTTAGCATTTAAAAGCAGGGAATGTCCTTTTATTTTATAAAAATGATATGAATTAAAGAAATCTTCAAATTGAAAATTTGCCCCCCCCCTCATTTTCAGTATCTGCTTTTGTAAACTACCTTTTAACGTTATGAATTAAACAGTAATATTTGAATACCTAAAAAAATGATTTTTTCTGTTATTAGTGAAAATATAACAAGCAAAGAAATAAGGAAAAACCTAACACTATTTTAATGAAGCTTAATATAGAGAGTCAAATTGCTCCATATAAGACCCCTTAGACAAAAATGCTGGTCTCAATTTCTGACTCAAAACTTTGGCTGTAATGTGTTGATGCCTTGCTTCAAAACCATATACAGTTTGTGAAGCTTCTGTTATTAACTTAACTGCCCGTTCCACACCCTGAGAATGTGAGGGCAAATCTGGCAAGTCAAGCTTGGTTCCATTCATCAACGATTCTCGAAGTTCAGATTCAGTAAAATCTTCCGTCATTGGTGGTTCAAAAATGCCGCATAATTTTTAATCTATTAATTGTGTCCAATGTGTGGCATTAAAATTAATAGGTAGTATTCTTTTTAATCTTTTTCTGGTTGACTCCTCACTCCTGAAAGAACAAATTAATTAATTGAATTATTAAAAAATTCCAATCTGTACTGCTTTAATAATTATGGTGAAATTAGATAAAATCTTTAAAAATCATTCTATAAATTGGAATAAATAATTGAGTCAGAGATATATGAATAAATATTACTTACCTAATGGCCAAAATTCTTTTTAAAGTTTCTTCTCTTACTTCAATCTCCTCAGATTTAACCATGGAATATAGAAAGTTTTCAGGCAGTAAACAAAATGTATTACCTTGTATATTTCTAAATGTGATATCTTGGATTTCCTGAGGCTGCTCCTTAATCCTCTGGGTCATATTAAAAATGTGCACTTACTGATTGTGGAATTTACTATTTCTTTTAATTTCAAACCAAAAAGTGGCATACACATTTACAATAAAATTTACTACATAGTGTAGTTTTGTTGTGTGCCTTTGTGGGTATGCACCACGAGTCCATAAACACATAAGCCTGATGGCCAAAGTTAACCATCTTGCTTGGTTTAAAGGACCAATTTTCCAGGAGGCATATCTAGAGTCAACCTTACCTCTAGAAATACCTACTGTGTATTCATAAAGGAGTCTTTGGTCAGAACTAAGATCATGTATTTCATCAATTTTGGAAAATGATATTTGGGGTAAATCATATCAATCATTTGAGCATAATTTCCCCAGAGGGCTACTGAATGTTGTAGGGCCCTTTGCGCAACCATCTATGTTTTTAAAAAGGGCTCTGAAAGGTAGTTCATTATGATGCAAAGAGCAACCAATTGTGTGAAGAGTTTTAAAAAGTTTTTTTTCTAAAATTGCAACCATTCCACCATCGCAACTTGTGTTGGTATTAGTGTTGTCAACAAGTATAGCCTTGATACTGTTCTCACTGTGGAATTCATGCAAAACATCCACCACTTGATCTGCATGAACAGCACCTGTTGCACCACTATTCGGAAGAACTCTATGTGTCAGATATTTACTTTCACATGGTGTTTCTTTTGTAAAAGTTAAATGGTGTTCTGGTCCCTTAGTTTTTTTCATAATTCTCTGTCTATTTTCATCCACAATTTCCTTATACATCAATGTGTTCTTATCCATTCTCCCATCAACTCCAATACATATATTTTAGGTGGGGTAAAAACTCCTGGCTGAAATAGTTTTATTTATCTACCTCCAACAAGGTAAGATGTGACACAAGGTCAGGAAAGTGGGATTAGATAACCCTGCGCTATAGAGGTGAGCACTCTGGCCATTAAAAAATTGACTGGGCAGCCCCGTCGGCATTCCCCTGTAGGGGCGCCTCAGACAGTTAGCAATAAACTTACTCCTCCCCAAAGAGGAAAGGCAAAGCCTGGGAGGATGCACCTCCTAGAATTGCACAGGACGGACAAGCCCCAATAGACGGGCGTAAATCCAGACCCAAAGGCCCGGACGATACCGGTTTATTTGGTGGGGTAAAAACCCCTGGCTGAACTAGATTTTATTTATCTACCCCCAACAAGGTAAGATTGACAAAAGGTCAGGAAAGTGGGATGAGAAAGCCAGTGCTCGAGAGGTGAGCACTCTGGCCATTTAAAAATTGCCTGGGCAGCTTCGTCGGCATTCCCCGGTAGGGCCGCCTCAGACAGTAAGCAATAAACTTACTCCTCCCCAAAGAGGGAAGGCAAAACCTGGGAGATGCACCTCCTAGAACTGCACAGGACGGACAAGCCCCAATAGACGGGCGTGAATCCAGACCCAAAGGCCCGGACGATACCGGTTTATTTGGTGGGGTAAAACCCCCTGGCTGAACTAGTTTTTATTTATCTAACTCCCACAAGGTAAGGTGTGACAAAAGGTCGGGAAAGTGGGATTAGATAAGCCAGCGCTCGACAATTCAATATATATGTGTGATAATTAAACAGACAATCAACACGGGAAGTCAAATTCGCCCGATGAATTTTCAACCGGTGAATACCATAAAAAATATCCAATAAATAAAACGCCTATGTAAACAAATAATTATTTATATATAACATTAAATATCATAGTGTTTTATTCCTTTTTAATTTGAATATGTACATTTAATTTCTTAAGAAAAATAATAATAAACTTTAAAATATTTATTATTAAGTAATGTATTACTTTTTTTTGTTAAAACCCGGGTTTAATTTAAGGCGACACATCTGCCGGTGAAATCTCGGCAGTGAGAAAAAATCTCGATTTATTTGATCTTAAAGTTGCAATGCTCAAATAAATACAAAGTTTTGAAGAAAAATATTTCTTGTGGTAACTTTTGACATTATTTGGCAACTTTCTTCGAGTGCGATAATTTACAGTTTCAAAATCGACCTCCCCTAATATATATATATATATATATATATATATATATATATAGGCAGCATCTTCTCTTGCAGGCAAATATTGTTGAATATAGGAGACAACTCGTGTCTAGATAACTTTTGGTAGACTCTTTCAATAGTCCGAATTACGATCTTAGTTTCAGAGGGGAATTGGCTGATGAATTTGCCATAATTTGCATTTGTCTCACAAGTACTTTCGGGTCCATCTGGATCAATCTTCGGGGGAATGAGGTTAATCAGGTCTAGACCATGTGTAGTATTTATATATATAAACAGAGAAGGGGGCGAGGGATTAGAGTGATTTTATCAATTATCCGTCATTAGTAGACAGTGAATACAGTGTCCCTATTTACTTGCCTCCCCACGAGGGTAGAGTTAGACACAAGGTCGATTTTTAATGTGGAGGAAATCCAGCTCCCCATAAAAGGGCATTGGATTGAGACAAAACTAAAAATTGCCCCAGTCTAGAATGATTTCCCCTTCACTGATCGAGGACAGAAAAGATGAAGTATAATATCAGAACAGATACAACACTTTTATAAATAAATACATTTAAATTAAGCCGTCAAAAGTGTGAGGAAAATGCGGGTCGTTGGTCTAAGGTCACAAAAATGTCTGTCTTACAGTCACCACAATACTATATTTACTCTAGGGGCCATCCTACTTAAAATATCCCCAAATTTATTTTAAATGTTCTGTTTTCCATAAATATATACTACATTTTGCTCTCAGCCAAAAGGCCAAGAGCTGGTGTCAGTTATCCCATTTGCTTTCGTTCCCCTTCTATCGCTTGACATTAAAAAACAAACGATAGTGTTTTAAATAAAAACAAGACCAAACTAAAACAAAAACTGAAGCTAAAATTGAAATATGGTGTAGACATGCCATATATTTAGAGAGCAAGTAATAACAAACTATTTGATTTTGACCGTTTTTTTATATATATATTTTTTTTTTCTGTCGCTCTTTCCCTAAACGGTAAGACGAGTGCGCCTATGTCTCTCACGAGACGCCGACTGAACGAAATCTCGGACATTAATCTCGCTCGCGGCGAGATTTACAAGGAAAGGGTGTTTTTTTCGGATAATAACTACGAACTTCATCCCCATTTGTTTCCAATGGTTACATAGATCTGGCGCTTCTCATTAATGAACAATCCAGACGGATGACATTTTTTATTTATCTATTTATTTAATATTTTCCTCCTGTTTCTTTTAAAGTGGGACACTTTTTTCTCTCAAGTTCTATGCAAGAGTTGCTCTTTACTAAATATTCACTGTCTATGCATTGGATTTTGTTTCATATCCGATCTGTTATATTAAGGAATAGTAGGGATGCTCGGCGTTGCCCGGGCCCCAGAAAATATGTAAAGAAAGTGTGTGCAACATCTTTCTTTTTAAACTGCTCTTTTATATTCATAATATTATATGTGGTCGGTTTTCTGGATTTGCAGTTTAGATTGATAGGTCAGAATTCCAAGGCAGGGACACTCGCACACAAACCTACCAACACACAGATACACACACACATACAGTGAGCACCGGCCAATATCTGATGAGCTCGCAGAACCCAAACCTTATGATGGTATGCCAACATCAAGAAACCAGAGCAAGCAGAACAACCTCTATCACAAAACTGATCAAACATTTTGGACACGACTGTCTTACAAATGAGGCAGAAACAGACAACAATCCTGCTAAAGAAATAGCCCGCAAAAGCCGCCAGAAATACACCAAGACCTTCCATTTCAGAAAACTGGACGAATGGGCCAACCAACAACGTGCTAAGTATTTCCTAGGTGAATTATCCCAGGAATATATAGATAAGGAAGGCTCTGTAGACTGGCTGAAAAGAGGATCTCTCCATTATGATCAGGAGAGAATGATAATGGCCGCTCAAAATCAAGGTTTGATGACCAATGCCTTTAAAAAGATGAGTGGTCTCAGCAACAATAACAAGTGCAGGTTCTGCCACACAGAAGTAGAGAGTGTAAGCCACCTGACATCCAGTTGTAAGGTTTTCCTGGGGGATGGATATTATACAATGAGACACAATGGAATGTGTAAATATCTTCACTGAGCGATTCGTAAAAAGTTGAATATCCAGCGTAGCAGCAAGTCCTGGAAGCATATATCAGAAAGAACAGTTGGAAATAATTTATACACCATCCACTATGACTATACAATCCCTACAGCTACACATCTAGAAAACGGAGCTGTTACACCTGACATCGTACTATGGGACAAAAGGGAGAAAGTAGCAACCCTAGCTGAAGTCAGGGTCTCTAATGATGCAGGATTGAACAGAGCTGAAAGGGGAAATATTACGAAATACCAAGGTCTTATGTACGACATGAAAAGAAACTGGAATCTTAGGAAAATCTCCATCATACCAGTAATTATAGGAGCAACAGGGCTAATGAAAAAGAATTTCAGAAGTTATCTGGTGAGTATACCCGGTGAAACGAGTGCAAGAGAAATACAAACAATTGCACTTAAAGGGATGGTTAGAATCTTAAAAAGATCTCTAGACTTGAGTGTCTGAAATAGCCGGTGAATGTCTGGCATCCGGTAGGATGCCCCATCTCCAGCAAAAACGGAAAGATAAGAAAAAAAACAAACAAAAAAAACAGAGAACTTGAATGCCTACTTGGAGAGAACTTGAATGCCGACGAGACACTATCCTCGAGTGTCTAAGGTCTCTCTGTACAGGGGTTCGTCAGGACAACCTGACATGAAGACACTTCCTACTACACGTACAATCTGACTAAATATTCAAAATAACAGTGTTCGAAGCCCAAATAAGATCTCCTCGGTATGGCTAACCCACATTGGCTCATACAAGGAATGGTACACCTTCTCCAAGTAATGTTACATCAAGTAACAGAACTTAGCTGGATACTCTGCCAGACTAGATGAATTCTTGTCCTGGAATTCGGCAAGACGAAGAGAAAACAAGAAAGGTAGATAAGATAGTTAACCGGTCAATTGAGTAGAAAAAAATTAATGTTCTTAACTTTTTTACTAACTCAACGTTTGACATGTAAAGAGAACTGTAATTAAATATTCGAATATTTATGTATCTCATATAGAGATCAAGTGTTAGTCATTTGATTTCTGAGAACTTCGACCGAAGTAAAATGATTTTAAAAATAAACATGTATATTTGTTTTTGTCTGAAACGAGGCGAAAAAGTCAGTCGTGTGCGAAGAGTATTCTAAGCCTCTGCTCTTCCAACTGAGGTCATCGATGTTGGGTAGGTTATCCTTATAATTACAGAGACTAATGCAATCCCTCGCTGTCTGTCTGTCTGTCTGTCTGTCTGTCTCTCTCTCTCTCTCTCTCTCTCTCTCTCTCTCTCTTCCGTTATTTTGTTCTAGTTCATGCGCAAAATTCTTTGCAATTAAAATACAATAGAAAGAAAGAAAAAGAAGAAAGAATAAGAAAAACATCAACAGCCGACTGTTTGACTTAGTTTCAATGTGGATTATTCATACTACTGCTCTCATCTTGTATTAAAAAATTCTGGGAAATACAAAGGAAGTAGTCTCTTATATCTAAGAGCCTTCCTAACCTTTTTGTAAAACTTCAAATATATCCTATTTTGATAAAATTTATGTCATATGTATAAATATTACCGGTAAAGAAAATCAAAGTGGTCCCGAATCGCTGCGTTACCCTGTATGTGCCGAATATCTACGTGTCCCCCACCTCTATGTGACCCACGAGACAGAAACCCCCTTTCATATATATATATATATATATATATATATATATATATATATATATATATATATATATATATATAAATAGGAATAGTCGACAATGCTCAGAATTGAATGAGGATCACTACTATATACTTTTTTTACTGTGCTCATAACACCATATTATATATATATATATATATATATATATATATATATATATATATATATTAGTATTTCATGTATCCACATCAAATTTTATAAGGAAATATATTTTATGTATCAATTTTCAGTATTTACTTCAACAGTTCTCGATACGTACGTAAAGCTAGGTAGTAAGCTATGAAAATATATTTATGGCAATTAAGCTACACAGAGGCTCCCGCGTTTCATCCTCTAAACTGCCCGAAGATTCCCCCGAGGATGATACTGATAGCTGTATCAGTTTATATATATATATATATATATATATATATATATTAGAGGTAAAAGATGAGAATAAAACATTGTAAAGATAAAATATTTATTAAAAACATCAAAAGTTCAGAGCAAGGAGAATATGAGGCTCCTTGCTCTGAACTTTTGATGTTTTTAATAAATATTGTATCTTTACAATGTTTTATTCTCATCTTTTACCTCTAAAATAAATTGCTCTATTTAATATATTGAGCTTTACACTATCACGATAGATTATTATTATTAAACGATAATGTAATTATCGTTATAATTCTACACTTAAATATTATATATATATATATATATATATATATATATATATATATATATAGTTTTAAACGCCTGTAATTAACAATATATCATTCAAATGCGATGATATTTGGCAATTAGCTAACATAAAGACATTAAAATGACTAATATTATTTTATATCATTTATTGATATATTTAAAATCGATTGAGCACTAAACAGTAAGATTATACATTCAAGATCGTTACAAAGTTTTCTGAGAGTGGTTGTTTTTCTAAACAAATATAACATAAAACCATTTTCCAGGAGTTGATATTTCATTTTTTTCTAAAGACATACGTTTTTTTTTCGGAATAGCAGAATGACATTTTCGAGCAATCAGCGGGTGTTGCTGTCAATAATACAATTTTTCACCATTCCATAAACATTTGTAATTTTATTTTTCATTCTAATAAAAAAAATTTTCAAAAATATAAATGCTGTAAAACTTTCGCCTCCAGTCCAAGGCACGCTACATTTAACCAATTCATTTATTTCATAACATCGCCAGGACTACACTTATCATAACGTCTTAATAACTTGACGTCTCTTTCTGCTCATATCGTGAATCGACCTCTCAAGGTTTATCCATCAAAATAAGGAGGAAGAAAAGAAGAAAAAAAAACTATAAGACAGTCTCGCCTGACAAAGTTGTTCTACAACGAAAGCTTGCAACAAAAAAAAATTAAATAAATGAATTTTTCATTTAAATTGCACGATTGTTGATTTTCAAAATATTTCACTTTAATACATTCTAATCCGTGCTCCAAAGATGTCAATTTACTTACCTATATATATATATATATATATATATATATATATATATATATATATATATATATATATATGTGTGTGTGGGGGGGTATTAATTTTATATGTACTTAAAAGTAATCCATCCTATCAACCGTCATTAGCATGGATAACTTGATATCAATGTGTATAGTCTGGAGTTTTACCTCCGGACCAGGACTCCTCCCAAAAAATGCGTAGGATTTTTATCACCTAAATATTTTATGTATTTATGTAATTGCTTTTATTAGTGATGGTAGCGTTCAGTTTGTTGCATTTCTATATTTCGCTTCTAAGTGATAAAGAATTTTTAAAAATTAGATTAGAAAGAGATAGATTCCTCGTGTTTTGTGTTCGTTTTCGTAATAAAGGCCTCCCTCGTTCTCAGCAATTATGGCTACTTCGCCAATATTATTGAAGGTATATTTAAAAGTGTTGTACCTACAAATCTCTCTCTCTCTCTCTCTCTCTCTCTCTATATATATATATATATATATATATATATATATATATATATATATATATATATATATATATATCGCTAAGACACCCACTGACAATAATCAGTTGTTTTATTGGAGTCTGACTGACAAAGGGTCTCCCCAGATTTCCATCTCTCTCCACCTCTTATGAGTTAGAACAATCAAATAAGTTTCAATAACGGTTAAATTTTTCACCGAATCAAAACACACGATTGGAATTCACCTTAGATTTCATCTAGGACTATTTCGTTTTAGTCGACGTCACCTTCGTTACACTAGATCGCCACGGTTTAGTTGGTATATTATATATGTATAATTTACTACCATATTTAAAAAAACATATTATTTCTCTTATGACTACAAATATGCAAATACCGGTTTTTCATTAAAGTAAATATTTCAATTAGTCGTTCAATTTTTAATTATCAACTTATTATTTCGTTATAGCATTGCTCGGCGTATTTTCGTGATCAAGTCGACCGGATATTTTCGACTCTTAAAAATATGTTTATTATTTCCGTTTCTAGCCATTGGGACTACTTGAGTGAGTGAATGGATTTTATTTTTAATTAACTTGCCTAGAACTATTGCAATGTTTCTTTTTTGTTGTGTGTTTTTTTTTGTTATTTGCTTTTAACGTTGAAGTTTATTATAAGGCCAATTAAAATAAGCAGAGGATGGTAATCTGAGAGAGAAACAAGAGATGTTTCAGCGTAGGAATGGAATCGGGCCACTTCCGGCTCCTTCGTGACACTTCCGGTAAACACGGCTGTGCCCAAACAATATTATTTTAAAGTGATCGGTTTTCTGGACTTGCTGTTGAGATTGATAGGTCAGAATTCCAAGGCAGGGACACTCGCACACAAACCTACCCACACATGTATATTTGTTTTTCTCTGAGGAACGCAAGGGCGAAAAACTGGCAGTCATCGTGTGCTAAAAATATTCTAATTCTCTGTTCTTTTAACTTAGATCATCGATATTTAGTTTGTTATCCGAATAACTATAGAAATCAATCCAATCTCTATCCATCTTATATATATATATATATATATATATATATATATATATATATATATATATATATATATATATATATATATATATATGTATGTATTGCGTCTAGAGAATATATGCAAGTGCTATTTTGGCATTTATTTTATACTAGCGGTACCCGTCGCACGGCGTTGCACGGGAAAAAGTACTTCTTTATTGCATGATGTCGAATAAAAAAGAAACGGACTATTGTTCTTCCTCCCCCCCCCTCTAGCGTGTTGGCGTATGTTTTAAATTTAAAAAAAAGAAAAAGTGGCTGAGTAGAATGGGATCGAACGCTAAAACTGGCGATCATGAAATATCCCTTCTTACCGACTGCGTCACGGCTTCAAGTTAAAAGTACATGTGAAAACAGGCGAATTAAGCTAAGCTTGTTTATTGGCATGCGTGTTATGTTAACATTAAGCTTCTGTGACCAAATGTAATGTTCAACAATGCCACGGTTTAGGTCATTTGTTGATTAAGTAAATGGGTTTTGGCAAGGTTTCTATAATATGCGTGTTAAAGGTGTATGATTTTGAAAATGTAAATGTATCGGGGTTTACGAGTATCTTGGCGCTTATTGAATTAAATAGGATGTCGATTCGATCAAGAAATTGTAGCCGCCATGTTGAATGAATAAATGTTACAGGAACTGTGTTCGTTAATTTCATTCGCTTGATTCCGGAATGAATATGAATGTAGAAGTAATAGGTAGAATTAGAAATAACGTAATCTGATATTCGCGGAAAATCATCGGAGTGAACGGGAGCAGTCATTAAGTCTTTGCGTATTGCTTCATATTATGTAGTAAATTAATACCAGGCAAACAATAAATAAGAACGGGTGTTTTATGAAAATTAAACTGTGTGTATTAGTTCCCAGTGTCGATGAGTAGAGTGACAGTACAGAATTATTATGGAGTTGTTTTGGCGGAGAGACTTCATATAAAATACACACGTGCGCACGTGTGTATTTTATATGAATATCAGATATTTATGATTTAAAATGCTAAGTGTTAAATGGAGAAGAAAGGAATCCAATCTAAGTGTGTAATAAAAAAATAAAAAAGAAAGAAATAGAAGATAGAAACTAATTGAAAAAGTTAACAAGTAAAGAATGTAATACGATACTGAGCTTGACCGGTTAAAATTATAAACATATAAAAAGATTTACTTAATGGGAAAGTTTTCCAAATTCATCTCACTTCCTTGTCTTCTTTGGTCTGAAGAGATTGACTCTCTGTAAAGAGTACAACCGAAACATGCATATGTAACCAATAATGTTTGTATAAATAACAGCTCTACGTGTGATTGAGCACTTTTAATAAACACTGGAATTTCAACAGATTTACATCTACAGAAACTAATATAATACGTGTACTATATATATATATATATATATATATATATATATATATATATATATATATATATTTATTTATTTAGGTATATGTATATATACATACATAAAAATATTAACATACATACATATATATAAGATAGTGCTCAATCTTATAGGCACTGTAGTTCCATTTGATTAAAATCTAAGAAACAACAACAATACAAGTATTATATATATATATATATATAAGAAAATTGATAACATCTTTGACGCATCACATGTCTGAATATTTATATTGAAATTTGAAAAAAGAAAACGGTGCAATTTTAAGTGATAAAATCATTTTTACTAAGACATTCGATGAATACATCTTACTTAAAGGCAATACTTTTTTTCATCTTTATTTTGTTAGTATTAACCCCGAGGGGTCAGATCTACCGCAGAGGCCGAAAAACAGGTCACATTGCTAGAGACGACATTTTAAAGTGAAGTACAGTCCGGTCAATGTTTTTGCACTAGTTTGGCGCATTTTGAATAAGGAAATTGATAACATCTTTGAAGCACCACGTGTCTGAATATATAGTGTTTTTGCAGTGTACTTTGAATGCTAGTTATTGATTTGTATGTCTTCGGGGAGGAAAATAAGAATATCATCAATGTATCTGAAGTATTCGATATTAGGGTGTAGTCTAAATTTGAAAGGGCCAGATTCTAAGAATTCTAAGAAGAAGCAGGCATACTCATGAATAACCCATTATGAATCAAAACTACTTAACCACAAATCACAGCTTTACAAATTAACACAATTTACACATCCTTACAAATATTTTGATATTTAAACCCATTTTTCTCTCAATATACTCTAAAACCATCAACACATACTGAACGAAACCACATTAAAATCATTTTTCTTTCTTCGCCTGCTCACCCCCTCCTCGTCACCAGCACAGTTCTACACATTCTTTCAAACACACTTATGCTCACACATTCCTGACATAACCATCTGGTCATTACTCCTCCCTCCCTCCCTCCGGCCTCAAAACAATTTCACACCCGACCACAACAAAAAATCTCACCTCTCCCCTTTCACCTCTCCCACCCTTTTGACTATTTCCTTCACACTCTTACCCCCTCGCCCATTTTCAAGTTATCTTCATTTCTTCAAATCTTTTTCTAAAACTATGATACCACCTACATGCTAAACACACAGAGTTGTCCCCTTCCCTCCTCTTTCCCCAGCCTCTCAATATCAATGCCATACCTTACCACGACAAAAAGCTCAGCCCCCTTTCATCTCTCCCACCCTAAGGCAAATTCACTAATATTCTCACACACCCCTATTTCACTGCAGCCTTAATGGTACCCACTCAAAGCTTTCCATATCATTTCATTCTTCGCCACCACTGACTTCTCACAGCATGGACTCTCCTCCAGCGCTCACAGTAGTGGCTACTACTTTCCTTTATCACTCCATCATGTCAACCCAAAATTTCGATGTACTTGCATGACATTTTTCTTCAAATTATCATCCTGAGGAAGTCTTACAATGAAGACGAAACGTTGATAAATATATAAAAATAAAATATCTTTTTTTTTCCTTTTTCATTTCCCATTACGTCGTATTACTATCATCCTTTCTTTCTCGTATATATATATATATATATATATATATATATATATATATATATATATATATATATATGTGTGTGTGTGTGTGTGTATTGTTCTGTTTATTTTTATACATGTGAATTCTAGAACTCTTAAACTGTAAAAGAATTGTTTGTTTTACCGCTTTTATGTGCGAAGGTCCGTGTGTTCCGTTTTTCTGTGTGTTACTTTACGGGCAAGTATGTAATGATTACTGTTATCGGAGCTCGGCACCAGGGCTCATTTATTTTTTTAAACCCGCATCTTCGGCCTTGCGTGAGATGACGTTACACCACAGCATAGGGAATTATTTCGCCCAATTTCAGATGCAGCTGCCAAAGCTGACGCCGTGTAGTCCAACATGCCCCGTTAAACGTACACTTGCAAACGAGTCAACAAAAACAACAAATAAAACCGTGTGAATCCTGCTCATCATCTTCTTTATCATCAGCATCAATCATCACCGCCACAATAGACCTACCAAGAGCAAAATAAAACAAAAAGAAGAAAAACGAACAAGAATAACGCTAAAAAAACATGGCGACACTTTGTTTCCGGTGTGTATTTGCTAAGTTTTCTGAAGATCAAGACATCGGAAATAGGTTTAAAGGTCTCGCTTGTTAGTGGGATCATTTGGAAGTAATAAATTAAGATATATTTTCAAATAAAATGTAATCTATATTATGATTGAGCTATTGTAGCTGCCTGTGAGCTTCTTGGTTACGTATAGGCCCCAAGACTATTGGTATAATTGTATTAAATTTCGCATGAAGCATCCTTGAAACGCCAGGTTCGTCATAGTGGGTATAAATACTACTATTCTGCTCCGGCTACTGCTTCCACTCTTTGAATAGGGCTTGGTTTATTTCTTGGTTTATTTCTGATAACCGGGAAATCTTTAAGGATCTGTTCTTGACTATTTGTGTACCCAACCAAAGTGGCACATCGGGGGAGATGGCTATCGTCGCCTTCCAGCCCTTGTGGAACATTTTAATTTGGCGGGAAGCATGTGAATAACCACACCGTCTGCTACAAACAGAAGAGTTCAGAGCCCCGACAACGGATGAAGGTGCGCATACCTGCGTAATGCAATCATTTAGAGCGCTGCTGGGGTAGCACATATCTCCCAGCATTACTTTTCCCCCGCAAGTGTGGTAAGGGGAAGCCCAACTCTAAATGCGCTCTTCCTCGGCTGCAGTACGCAGCAGAAAGTTTAGTTCCTCAAAGAGCTACCTAGTGCACACAACCAAACATGTTCATATTGTATGTGAGATTAGCATCGTTGCTACAAGTGGTAGCCACCATCTTCATGAGTCCAGCCTAGTGGGAGATGGTTTTGGTTGCTGATAACCAAACTATGCATCAAGTAGTCTTGAATTACAGTGTACCACTATTTATTTAACGTTCTTCGATTAGCTTCTGTTCCGGACGTTATGAATCTGATGAGATTTCTTTCTACAAGTGACGGAGAAATGAATGGAACTGCGAATGAACTTGTATTATGGCGTACGCGTAAGCTTTAATAAAACATTGTATACTCTCAATATGATTGCCTTCTGGAAGATTTTAACAAAGCTTCTCTCTTAAGCATTTATGTATGAAAATAAGATATTGTTTTAGTTACGACTGACACTTATAGATTATAATCGTATACGTTTTTTCAAGCTCTCCTGGACGCTAGACCAGTCTAATAATCTTCTCTATGGCCCTTTTCTCACAGAAGAGACGTTGCTAGTCCCTATTTACGTGGCTCCCCACGAGGACAAAGTTAGATACAATATCGTTTTTTAATGTGGGGGAAAATCCATCTACCTTAAAAGAGCAACTCAAGAGTGGGACAAAAATTTTTAAAATTGCGCCAGTCAAGAAGTATTCTTCTTTCACTAACCGAGGACAGAAAAGATGAAGTTTAGTAGCTAAAAACAAAACAATGACTAGTGCTTCTCTATTCTATCATTATTTACATAGAAGATGCTCGACTGAACCCAATCTCTGGTTCCTTCTCGTAAAATAGTGACGGCCAGAACTCGTCTTATTACAACAACTGCGAATAAATGTATTTTCTTCCTTCATGAGCCTAAAATGAAACGGAGTTTCCATGAACAGAAATTTATCTCAAGAACTTCTCCTTAATTGAACACATTACCACTACACTACTTCCCTGCATCCTACAACATGGTTGTCTTTAAATCCAATGGCAATGAATTATTTTCATAAAAGTCCTAATAAGTAATCAAATATTGTCTATTACGTTCATCATTTTCAATCCTCTTGTAACACGATCGCTTGATGTGTGTGCTAGCCGTGAAGACGTCTTCGGAAGAGCTGTTACGACTTCGGCACGCCACACCAGCTCTCAAGACTAACGATTGTTATATTCGTCTTAAACTAATGGGTTCATAGTCGGCTGGGTATTTGACAGAAATTACGGAGGCGTTGTTAGACGTCACTGGGCATCATGAATTCTCTCCTGAGAATTAATTCTGGCTAGGACCATCAAATGGGTATTTGACGGGAATGTATATATATATATATATATATATATATATATATATATATATATATATATATATATAGCATAATATGAAATGAAATAATAAAATAAGGTGCGAATCAAATTTTATTAGAATTCAAAATTCAGGCAAAATATTTTTTCTGACCTAAGGTCGGATGCATTTTAGACAAGCCTCGTATATATATATATATATATATATATATATATATATATATATATATATATATATATATATATACGAGGCTTGTCTAAAATGTATCCGACCTTAGGTCAGAAAAAATATTTCAAATACGTGACGGGTTGGGACCCTAATCCCCTTAAAAGTAAGCTCATTGTACTTGCACACACTTAGCCCACCGATACATCCATTTTTAAACATTTTTACGGTACTTTGTAAATACTGCATTCTTTTAAAGAGTACATCATAAAGAAACACGCACCCTTTATACTACTAGCCCTAAGTTCGGGTGGTAAAACGAAAAATACATTTTTGTAAATTATGTATTGTATCATCTTTCGCGGAAAGAAAAAACAACAATTATTTTAGAATGCAGATTGGGGGATCAGTTTTGAACATAAAATGATCCACCATTTCCGGGCTATTCTAACATTTTAGGGCATTTAACCAATTTTCCTTTGTCAAGGGAGATAAATTTTATGCATTGTTTGTTTTTCTACTTTTTTAAAGCGATTACGTGTGGTTTTACGGTTTTGCCGGTCAGACTTAGGGTTAGTGGTAATTTTTTTAGTTAACTGGCTAAAAAGTTAGAATGGCCCGGAAAGGGGGGAATCATTTTACGTTAAATGGGCATTTATAACGACAGCTAACAACGAAAAACGGGTAAAAACAAATAAGCAACAAATGAATGTTACGAAAGGCAAGATATGTTACTCTTCTACTAACTTCGATAAGTTTATTTGTGTTTTAACTTATTTTAAAGAGTTTTTTTTGTTCAAAACAAACCTAGTGTCCACTTTTTCAGTTCGAACGAAACACAAAATGGGGACATTTATAACGACAAGATACAAAAACGAAAAGGGGGTAAAAAAATACCATAGCAAATAAAAGTTACTTTCCTACCTTTCTGGATCGTGTTTTTGTCTTTTTAAGTATTATTAAATGCTTTTTATTATATGTCAAAACAGCAAGATGGCCGACAACACACGTGACGTCGTCGTCTTCCTGTTTTTTTAAATTCGCTGTGTGTTTTAGCGCAACTTTTCGAAATTTTTTAATTTTATCGTGGGATGTTTTTTTTTTGCAACTTCCATTTTTAAGAGGGAGGGCTTCTTTTGGGGCCGGGGGGCTTCTTTTGGGGCCTGGGGTCACCTGTTATTGGAGCGCTGGGTTAGGGGGGACTGGTAATCTTTTTGGGGGGGAGGGGGGCTGCTATTTGTTGCGGCTAGTCGTATACTTCTCCACTTTTTAAGGGGGGTCTTTTGGAGGGAGCCCGGGGATGGGCACTGAGACTTTTAACTGGAAGCCTTCCACTTTTCACGGCTACCCGTGCACTACGGCCCTTTTTAAGTGAGTGGGAGGTTATAACGACAGCCGGCAGCACTATATATACCCGCTGGAGGCGCCAGAAACGCCGGAGCCGCTAGTAGCCGACTCACATGAACCAAACAGTCGCAATCATTTAAAAATAGATATGTTACCTTCATTATAAAAAATAAACACCGAATTGTCATTTTAACACTCTCCCATGAATACAATATGTTTCTTTTCGGTTTATTTTTATTTTGTTACTTTTCACAATAGAATTAACGTCGATGGATTTACCCCACATTGCTAAGTCTGCTCTCAATTTAAGTAATTGAAATTAAGGAAAGTTATATTAAAAGAAGAAAAAAAATAGGCAACAAATAAATGTTACCAAAGGCAAGATAAATAATTCTTCTACCTACCTATATAAGTTTATCTGTTTATTTTATTATTTATTTTTTATAAATGATCTTTTTAGTTATTTATTACATTACAATTGAAGAATTTGTCATTTCTTTTTTTTTCTGTTTTAAATTCAATGATCCTTTTTCAAATTTTTTTTCGTAGCTTTTTCTTTTAGGTTAAATAATTCCCTTTTAAAAAATCATATTTCTGAATTTTGTAGATGAAGATTGATAATTTTTATAATTTGGAATATTCGAACTATTGTTCTGATCTTGGTGTTATTCTCACAGACAGACAGACAGATGAAGGGGGAAGAGAGAGAGAGAGAGAAGAGAGAGAAGAGAGAAAGAGGGAGAGATATCTGCAAGTCATGTTTTGATAGGGACTAAAAGATGAGAGAAAAAGTACATCTGAACGTTTACCATATAGAATCGCTTGGTTGGTGGGCAGATCGAAGATTGAATTTCAGTGGTTTTTGGGTTTTTTTTATTTAAAGTGGGTGATTTGTGTTCAGATTGGTGATACGATAAACCACATTAAGAGATAATGGGTGTCTGGTTTATAAAGCTTACGGCCTCGGAAACTATCATAACAGGATATCTAGCCATAACAAATACAAGAACGAGTCAGTTCGACGAACAATAACATTTAGAAATAGAAATACTCGAAAAGAATGTGTATGTATATATATATATATATATATATATATATATATATATATAGTCATCCACAGACAAACTGTGTCACTGTTCAATGTGGCTAGAAACGTGCGTTCTTATACACACACACATACATATATATATATATATATATAAAATATTTGTTGTTGTTTATTATCTATGTACGTATACGTTTCGTCCCTTTTCAATCGGGACTCATCAGCATAGAGATATGACTATTCACTACCGGTCGTACGATTCGAAACCCTGGATAACAAGTATTTTTCAACTTGCATCCAACGCCTTAAACCGCGCGCCCACCAGTTGAATAGCCGATAAACAATGATAATTTAACACATATAAAAGCGGCTTGATGTCGAAGCACTCTACTTCTATTAAAGAAGGAGTGATGCATATAAAGCAAGTGACGTCATGCTGTGTTAGTACTACCATTAAGAGGGCTCTACTTGTTTTACGAGGAGCGACAAATATAAAATATTTGTTGTTGTTTATTATCTATGTACGTATACGTTTCGTCCCTTTTCAATCGGGACTCATCAGCATAGAGATATGACTATTCACTACCGGTCGTACGATTCGAAACCTATATATATATATATATATATATATATATATATATGGAAATTGATCTAGATGGGGATTGAAGGCACTTGATGTAAGGAGCTAAAAAATACTACTTCAAGGTCAAGAATTAGTCAACGATAAGTGTTATTTCATTTTTGTAAAAGTTCACATTTAGGGGCGGGTGGAGGGGGGGGGGGGGGGGGGCTTATATATAATTTTTTTAAGTTATTCATAATTTTTATGAACCGTTCATTATTAATTTTCGAATATTTATCAATCTGGTGAGTAACATAGGCAAATTATTTTTTTTGTTTTTGTAAACTTTACCCGTCCTCATAAAACTTTCAATCTCCAAAACTAATGAACGGATCATTATGAATTTTAGAATATATATTTAAAATAAATAATGTGAATAACATAGGCACATTATGTATTTTGTAAATGTTAACATTTAGGGGGTGCATATATATACTATTTTTTTTTTAATAAACCGATCATTATGAATGTTGGAATATATATTCTCGGCAATTCGATAAGTAACATAAGCACATTTTCTTTTTGTAAGATATACCATTGAGCCAGAACACGCAGGTGTCCTTAAAAATCTTTTAAAATAGTTAGATACAAAAAAAATCAACATAGAAAAGAATTGCTCTACATAAAATTTTGAGTTATATAAAGTAATACATTTTAAAATGATCGGTGCACGCGCGTGAGCATTAATAATATGCTATTTAACTATTAAACTTATCATCATGAATTATGGAATATGTATTTTAGTGTATGTAACGTGGACACATTATTCTTTTGAACTATACAATTTAGGGGGTACCACAAAAACCAAAGAAAGAAAAATATTAACATTTAAAACTAATGCTATATGCATTGCTTATACCAGTCCTGGGACGGGTAGTCTATTAGTGTTTATATATGCATATACATTTCGTCGTACAAGATAAATATACACTGTATATCAATAAACATATGCTGTGTATCAATAAAGATCTCCAACAGATAAGTACAGATGAGTTGTATTACGTTGGCAAATTAATTTCCGTTTTTCTCCTGATAATTTAAGATGACTGAATTAGCCTATTGTTTTACTTTTATTCGACCCAAACGAGGAATATTGCCACTGAAGCGAAACAGTCTATTGTAATAGGGGCCAGATTTTTAGCGGATAATTTGGGGAGGGTGAAGTTGAGCAGCAATATGTATGTTCACATTACATTTAAATTTCTGCACGCTGATGCTAGTTTGGTGGGTCGGGGTATTTTTGTTGTGCAGTAAGTTCATCGGAGCACATTCTGCGAAGTACTTGTAAAAAAAAAGCACAGGACGCAATACCGTGGCGATGTGACAGGGACTGGAGCTTAGCAGACTGTGCGGGACGTATTAAGTTAGAAACTCTTTTTTGCACCCTGTCTAAAATGGAGCGACTAATGGTTGGAGCATCAGCCATCCAGATGTCGCAATTATACTCCATACAAGAGCAAATGGTGGATTTAGTAAAAAGTGGGCTTAACTAAAGGAAATGTTTTCTAAGTCCATAAGTTCTATATATACACAATTTCCGGTATGGCAGTATATTTCACATTGTTTTGATATGTTTGGCGTCAGAAATCCTAAATTTATTAATAGCTCTAATCCTGCAGCTGCATTTTTAGATAAGTGTTCTAACTAGTAAGGAAAATGATCAATATAAAAACCGAAACTCATCCCTCATTTGGATGCAATGAAATCAAGCATTAGATAACTACATATTTGTGTATCTAAATATTAATGGGTATGTATATATAAATGCACGTATGTGTTTATATTGTATGCATTTTTTATTACATCCTCCGCCATGTATGCACATATGTAACTAATAATATTTGTATGAATAAAGATGTATACTGTATATATATATATATATATATATATATATATATATATATATATATATATATATATATATATATATATACATATATATATATATATATATATATATATATATATATATATATATATAAATTAATGTTGGATGCATTTGATTATTTTAGACTGACTGTAGAAATTGTATACACTGACGAAGCCTCTTCATGAATGTTGGTGATATTTTGTATATGATAAAAATATATGTTTTTGGAATAAGCTGAAACAATTGCTTGTATATAAAAGTGTTTTTGAAGGAAATGTTGATTGTTTCCTTGAATTACTAAAATTTACATGATGTGAAAGTAATGATTTTCAACAAGCTTCAGAGCATATATACTTTATAGTTACATTCCAATGACTAAAAGAAAAATCAATTCATAACCATAATTTCTATTTATTTATTTGTCTAAATTTCTTTAATTTCCTACTTCGATGAATACCTGTATTTTTCGTTCGTATCACAAACAGAATTAATATTTATTTTTTCTAATTATTTACCAATCTGTTAATTTGTTTATATATTACGCGCGTTTCACAGCTCAGTCAAGAAAAATATATTGTCTTTATTTTAACATCGCTGATAATCAGAGACATTGTTCATTTAATAGTAAAATGAGGAAATTGAGATAAATACATAAATAAAAATGTTTTTTATTCACTGAATGTATAATGATATATATATATATATATATATATATATATAAATGGTGCCTAAATAATATTTTCCCACTTTTTGAATCGTTATAATTCGCTCAATTTACTGATTTTGACATGAAAACAAGATTGATAGAAGAGTAAAAGAGTACAAATACACATTTAAAAATAGTGAGAGTAAAATTAACAAAAATATAGAAACTAACGTTTACTAAAGGTAAAGGCTACTATGTGTAATTTCAGAATGTTCATAAAATGAAATCTAATCACATCTCGTCTGCTCAATACACCTTTCATATAGTGAGGAAATGAACCTTTGTTAATTTTACTGTTTATATTTTTAAATGTGCATTCTCAATCTTCTACTTTTCTACCAATCTTGTTTGCAAGTTAAAATCAGTAACTTGAACGAGTTATAACGATGCAAAGATGAATACAACTTTTAGTGACATCCTGTATTATGTTATATTCTGATATTATATCTGTACATTATTCATATTATAGCAATTGGAATTAGAAATTACCGTTTTATTTTCGATAATAAGAGATAAATATGCCTTATCACTGTCATTATTGATAGTATTTATTGTTACTCTTATTAATATTGATATTATTATTTTGATTATGTTTGGAATCTAGTTTAGGTTTAATTTCATATGGATTCATATTTATCTATTTTTCAGTAAGGGTATGATTTATTTAAAGTACATATGTGAGTCTAGGGATTATTAAGGTTATTTTAACTTTTGGATTAATGTCTATGGAGGTAGGATAAGATTATTTCGAATTTTAACTTAAGTATGTTATAATTATCATTATATTTCATAATAGTTAAAGCCTAAACAATACAAAGATAAAGAATCTCGAGCCGGCCTGCTATGACCTGACCTCTCTGATAATAGACCATTCCAAATCATATGTGATATTACTATACTATAAATTCCAAATGTGTTTAGCAAATAAATTATTTTCATGATTAAAAGTATTGCACTGCAAGGGGATTGTGTTAGCAATCAGATTTCAGATTTAATGTTTTATCTTCTACATGTATTATTATTTTCAGTATAAACATTTATATAATTAGCAATGCTGTTAATCTTGCTATTGTTGATGTGAGTATTAATGACAGTATAGGTATATATATATATATATTGTTATTACTATTGTAATTGTTGCTTCTATCTGAACTATTAGTTTTAATAATACATTTGTAAATTACACTATTGTGTATACAGTTATTACCTCGGGGGCTTAGGCTCTAATTTATACAATTGCAGTTAGTTGGGGGATTTATTAATTCTGAAAGATTGGATAAGTGATTATATTTTGCTTCAAATTACGGACAATAGATTTTTATTGTATTTTTATTTAAAACTTTTTTATATCTATGCGAGGCCTGGAAGTTATTAAGAACTATTTTATAGAATTCCCTGAGAATATTTATTTGGATATTTACAAAGTATTAGAGATTAAACAAATAATGCCCGCTCCTACTGTTTTCCTTAATTTTATTTTTCTTGCTTACTTGATGTTTGTTTGTTACTGTAGTTTTAGTAGGAACCTTCTCAGTAGAAATATTCTTATTTGTGCTAATTGATGACGCCTTATTTAGAATACGATTGTTATTTTTAGTGTTTTGTTTCTTCAATCTATTATTTATGACCATATTACAAGTAAATATATTGATTTTTTTTAATGTTCATACATCATTTATGAACTTAACTTTATTCTTATAACCCTATAGTTAATGACGGCATTATTATAACAAGTAGCATTTAGAGCGAAAATAAGCTTATTAGCTGAACGTTTGAAGATTCTGTTAGACATGTTAGGGGTAATAGATCTTATGATAGAGTTGGGATGGTTTGAATTATAGTATACGTGATGCACCCTTTGAGTGGGCAAAGAGAATCAGGTGTTGGTAGCATCATTTTTGGATCTAAGAGAGTAATTATTTTCTTGCTAATACCTATCTTCAAGGCATATTGCTTTTACGAGTTCATGAAATCTCTTTTAGTCCTATCGTAAGTTCAGCTAGATGCACCGAAAGAGAATAGGGCATTATCACTATGAAGTCTCTCTGTTAATTCAGATAGTTGTGAATAGATTTCTTTTAATATATATATATATATATATATATATATATATATATATATATTTATATATATAATATATATATAAATATATATATATATATAAATATATATATATGTATATATATATATATAAATATATATATATGTATATATATATATTTATATATATATGTATATATATATATATATTTATAAATATATATATATATATATGTGTGTATATATATATGTATACACACACACGCATATATATATATATATATATATATATATATATATATATATATATATATATATATATATATATATATATATATAGGATCAAAATAAACCAAAGTGAAAACTTTTAGTAGATGGAACCTATTGTGAAAAGGATTAGCTCAATATACGGGATAGAGCAATAGTAGAGATATAAGAAAAAAGAGTGATAAATATGCGACGATTGTCCAAATTTATTTCAAATTTCAATTGTTCAATGCAAGGTTGTCAGTAATAAACTAGTGTTTATTTTTCTTTCCTTAAGCCAAGGCTTTTCAAAGATCGAAATCTTATCATCAGAGGAGAAATACAGATGGATAAGTTGGCTTTCGAAAAAACCAAAGTTCAAATATTTGAAAAATATGAGAATTATTTTTAAAAATTATTAAAATAATTTTTGTCAAAAAACGTACTGAATGAAAAGAAAATTTCGTGAAATAGATATACAATTGTCCGGGTGGTAAGTTTCCGTTGAAAAAGTTCGGTGAAATTGTAGAAAGTGAAGAAAAACACTTTGCATGGGAGCAGGTTGGAAAAGGTGCTCAAAAGTAGATAAGTCCAGATGCACTTAAAAGAGGCTGTGAAGAGGAAAACAGGCCATTTTTTTTATTTACTTCCGGGCCTAGTAAAACGGTAGGATCTCATACAAGGATTAACTCAGAATGAGAAAAAGCCAAAGTTGATGAAAGTTTCAGATTTGGGGTCAGGATGGGGGGGTTAGGAGGTGCGGGGTAGTTTAAAAAGTCGCTTTGTGAATTTGGGGGAAAAATAAAAGGAGGACGGGTTGGCATGGGGATGTAGATAAAGTGACAGGTGGGTTAAGGGTGCGGGCTAGCGGTAGGGTGTAGGTTTTGGGGGTGGGGTTAATCTTAAATGGTGAATAGGTATAGAAATAGTTGATTCTAAAAATAGAAATAAAAAATGTGAGCTTCCAAATATTTCAGGCGGCTAAAGGCAGATTAAAATGTAGTTATCAGATATGGTTTCAGTGTGTTTAAGGAATAAAGAATAAAGTAGAATTAGTGAAAGCATGGTATAATAAATATAGGAATGTGAGAGAGTGGATGATTAAAATTAAAAATTAAAAGATTAAATTTAAATTTAAAAAGCTAGGGAATAGTTAATTAAAAAATTTATTTATTTATATTTTTAATTTAAAACCAAATTAAGGGTTAGATGAATAATTTGGAGGGACATTAAATGGCCAAAGAGATAAGGGGGGGAATAAATTAATGGGAGAAGGGTTAGTGAAATTTAAAGGTCAAGTCTGTTCTACTCAGGTATATTGAAATTTAGGAGAGGGGAACAATGTAAGGGATAAGGATAGATTGTTAGAAACAATTTGTTTCGATTTCTAGTAATAGGGGTGGAGTTGGGTTGGTTCAATCAAAAATTTGAGTGCAGTGTCAATTTTATAATCTATGGTTTAAATGGTGAGTGAGTCGTAACAGGGTAACAATTAACAGTTACAGTTTAAATTTAATTAGATATATAAGGGAAACTTGCAAGGGGTTTCCAAGTAGTATGAACATATGATTTGGGAGGGGGGGGTGAAATTGGTCAAAGATAAGATAAGTTGAACAAAGAGAGAATGGGCCGATAGAAAGTGGCTCGCGAGTATTTAGAGGGATTAGGATTATTCAAAAATAGGCCAAAATAAGTAGTTATGTAACTAGCTCGGATCAATCAAAATAGTTAAAAAGATTACTCAAAGGGGGTTATGGAGGCTATTAAGGAGATAGAGCAGAAGTGCTAGTAACAGTTTATATGATATAAGTGTTATGGGCCAGGGTTGGATTGAAAAATTAAGCAGACCTGCGTTTTGAAGCTAGTGAGTTAGAGAGCTGAAGAGAATTACAGGGGGGTATTAATGGACCCAATTGGAGGGGAATTCAAATGTCGTAGTTAAAATGATAACAAAAAGAAGTTACAGGGGAATATGTTGCAAATAGGAAGAGTCCAAATATAAGGACGATATAGTGGAAGTGTAGGGGATAATAAGGGGGGGGGGAAGAGAGGCCAAGAAGGAGTTTGTAGGTGGGATTACGGACAGGAGAAACAATGAGATAAATATAAGGGGTTAGGAGTGGAGCTGAAGCAAAAGGATAAAAGGAGCTATATTGCAGGAGAGGTATATAAGTCTAGATATTAGGTATGTTAAAGATCGGTGGAAAGTAGGAGGAGTAATGTTAGTTCAATCTACTGATAGTGTTCCGGGTAGATGTGGTTGTTACGTGTAATGGTGATGAAAAATTTATTGGGAGGGTTAATTAGTGAGATTAGGGGCGTTAAGAATAGAAGTTACAAGGTTCCCCTGGGATATAGTTTAGAGATTTGTCAGATGTTAAAGAATGGGGGGAGTTATTGGTTGGGAGGAGGAGTGTCAGAGGGAGTGATGAAATTAATGTATTTAAATTTTCGTTTGTGTCTGCAATTTGAAATAAGTTCATTTTTGGAGTTAATGACATTTAAGTTCTTGTGTGCTGTAGCTATCATATAAGTTTCCAAGGTACATAGTTGGCAGAATGCAGAACCAGGAGTATATGAGTTTGACTTTTTTAATATAGACCAACTTAGGGAGTAGGGGGTATTTTTGATGTGAAAGCTTTTTATTAGGTTGGAGAGAGAGGTGCTAGTGGTACCATTACTATTGTGTTTAAAAGAGTAGATATGGTTAGAGATTCGAGTCTTTATGGGGAAAGCACTGGCACCAATATAGGTATGAATTTTGTGGGGGGTTATTGTTGTATTATTTGAGTTGTTTATATTATTAGGGGTGCTTACGGTTTGTATGCTCGGATTCAAGTCAAGTTAGGGTTATTAGTTGGGGACGGTAGGGTGTCTTGGGGGATGAGATCGGATCCATTATTAGTTGGTGGTAGTTGTTGGTCAGTGTGGAGAGTGTTATTTAGTGGAGGGGGTTGTTGATGGGGATTGTTGAGGGGAAAAGTGGGAGATTGTATGTTGGCATTATTTTGCATATTGGTATTAATCTGTGTAGTGGTGTATTGTTTAACAGTACAGGAATATATGACGTTACTTTGTATGCAATCACCGTTTAATGGGCATTCTCTGGATTTTTGGCAGTTGCAGTTATTAGTGGGGTGTATGGTAGGTGCTGTTTGTTGGGCAGATTTAATTTTTTTGTTGTTAGATGTGATGATGGTTTGTGCTATATTGGGCATTGTGGAGTAAGAAATTTTAATAGAGTTCTTGTTTAAAATAGTGCTGTATTTATGTGGGTGCTTGAACGAGTTATCTAAAATTTTGAAAAATTCCCTAGCTATGTTAGTTTTTACATTGCAATTATAGGGTGGATTAAACCAAATAATATCTTTTCTTCTAGTTTTTTTATTTTTATTTTCACTGTGTTCTTGGGGGTTAGCTGTTTTAACTATATTAATAGTTTTAGTATGTCCATTTGCATATTTCTTAGGTTTCTTGGGTATCGTGGTGCTAGTTCTTTGTCTATCTTGTGTAGCCATTTTGTAGGTAACAACATTTAAAGGTTTATTCCCCTGGAGGGGGGGATTATTTTAGAAAAATAAACACTAGTTTATTACTGACAACCTTGCATTGAACAATTGAAATTTGAAATAAATTTGGACAATCGTCGCATATTTATCACTCTTTTTTCTTATATCTCTCTCTATATATATATATATATAAAGTGAGTTGCGATCAACAAAATCTGAACATTGTTTCCAAGAATTCAAAACCAATGAATTATATGGTGGATGATCGTTTCCAAGACAATTTGGAAATATTATAATTCAGTGTTACTATTCTGAAGACTCCAAATCGCACTTCGTCAGCACCCTTTATAACATCAAATAAATAAGTTTCTCAATAAAACACCAGGTTCCAGTATTATCTAAAACATATTTTTTCAGACAATAGTGGAGACAAAACCTGTCAGCATTTAACCACATATTTTTCCATCAGACAGCTTAAAAAGATATAGCAGTGAAAGTACCTTTTAAACAGCAAATTAACAGCAAATCAAATAACAAATTAAATGTTTAAAATGTTCACAATATAAGATGAAGCAGGTAGGAAAAATATATAAATAGAAAATAATGTGGTTAGAATAAGAAAAAAATTAAGAAATGAATTAAGTAAAAAATTAAGTAAAAAATTAAGTAAAAAATAAAGACAAAACATACAATACTTATAATATTTATTTTAGTTTAAAGGAAACAAGATAGATTAAATTTAAATTAATGAAAACTTAAATTAATTGGAAAATAAAAAGTCTATAATAGAGTATAAATTTATTTAAGTACGCAAAAAAGTGTTATGTATAATACGAGTAAAGCTCTTAATTTAACATGATATAATATTAGTTTATTCAATGAACATTTTATTCACAAACAATTGTTTCTGCCCATATTTGTAAATATACATATTTATGGGTAACACAATTGACAAAATATTCACAAAAGAGGCTTCATCGATGCATAACACACTACAGTTCGGCTGGAAAACAAACAAGATACATCAAATATTCATTTAATAAAAAAATATATTTAATTTCATATTATCTTTTCATCTTCATTTATCACTCCAATCAAAAGGCAAACGTGGCCTAGATTTGATTATTGCATTTAAAAGTTCATAAAACATTATGTCAACCATATTTGTTTGTTTACTCCATTAGAATGTTCATATTTGACTAAAAAACAGGTAAACATAAGAGAACAACTAATTCATTATCTTTTTTTACCCTTTTTTATTTTAACTCCTTATTTTTATTTTTTCCCTTAAGGAGTGCAGATCTATAATATCGTTATCCATTCTTATTATGTGTCACTTCCGGTGTAATTCTGCTTAATTTCTACAGAAATTTTATTAGATGTCTAAATTTTACTAATGTTCATTTTAAAATGTTGATCTATCTCATGACGTCATCAAATAATAATTATTAAGATAATGATCATTATTTATTTAAAAACATATACTAGGTAACTTAATATTTGTTCAATCACTACATCTGGTTATAATTAAATTACACTATATTTAGTAATGGTCCTCAATTTATATTTCGATCTCATACTATTCCTAATATAATCTATATTAATTTCCAATTCAGTTATGGAAATTTTGTATCGATCATATGATGTATTCCTAGTACAATTTATGTTAAATATAATATAAGATATAAGAAATGTTGTTTATATATATATATATATATATATATATATATATATATATATATATATATATATATATATATATATATATATTTAAAAATATTTATTTACTTAAAGTTCATTATTACAATGGCTAATTTACATACGCGCATCAATGCCTACTCCACTGTGGTCGGACATTAAACAGTCGCCTTCAATAACACAAGAAGAACGGAACCAAGTGACAACATATCACGTAGAAAAAAAGTAGAAAAATATGTCTGTACTTTTCCTGATGAAGACTTTTTATGTCGAAAATCTGAATTAAAAAATGTGCTTATTTTAAATTTTTTTCATTGAGTTTATTCTCTAATCGTTATAAAATTTCAAAAATAATACCAGGTGCTGTATATGCTCTCTGCTTATCTCGGCATTGTTTCCAGTCGTCTTGTACTACTACTTGCCATTGGAATCAAGCAATGCCGACTCAGGAGAGCGGTTGTTGGGATTGCGCAACCCTTGCAATTACAAATTCACGCGCGGGCAGCCCCAGACGGGGCACTCATACGTCGAAATCGACGAGAGAGTCCATTATATATATATATATATATATATATATATATATATATATATATATATATATATATATATATATATATATATATATATATATATATATATATATATATATATATATATATATATATATATATATATATATATATATATATATATATATATATATATATATATATATATATATATTAGAGAGCGAAACTCTGATCACATGAAGTCTCTTGTTGGGATATGCTTTTCTTCGAGGCAACAGTATTTTCCAACCGAATGTAGCTGGCCGGAATTTCAGCCTTTCCTAGTTTTTAACTTATACAGTTATGCACATATGTTCCTAGGAATGTGTATGAATAAAAACATTATATACATATATATATATAGGTTTATATAAAGCATATACACTTTTTGAAAGCGTATACTCCACATATGATCCGAAATATTTCCAATTATAAGCTGAATAAATCGTGTTAGAATATTAAGAGCGTATATACTTTATTGTTGCATTCCAATGACCATATGATAATTAATCAAAAACCATAATTTTTCTTTATTTTTCAATTTCTTTATTAACGTATTTCGGTAAGTATTTGTTATACTTTCATCTTATACACAAAGAAATGTATTTCAAAATTCATAATTAATCCTTCGTTTACGTGTTTCATGGCATGTTAGGAAATATATAGTTTTTAGTCTATCATCAATTTTTTACAATTCCATAATATGTGTTACTATTCTGTGATTATATATATATATATATATATATATATATATATATATATATATATATATATAAATGATTATTTTTATTTACACAGACATCTGCAAAATCTGCGACACTCGCATGTCGATGTTATCGATCAACAGTTATTATAAACTGAGATCTCATCAGGCAGAGTTAGAAGGTTCTCTCCAAATATGATCTGAGGTTAAGATCGGATTCTAACTCTGCCTGATGAGATCTCAGTTCATAATAACTGTTGATCGATAACATCGACATGCCAGTGTCGCAGATTTTGTACATGTCTGTGTAAATAAAAATAATCATATATTAAGCTCTATTTGATATTGAGCACTTTTTATAAACCCGGGGTAAATTCTTTGGATTACCACCCTGTGGATGTTTTTACCTGGATGATTACCATTATATATATATATATATATATATATATATATATATATATATATATATATATATATATATATATATATATATATATATAAGTGTTTTAAGGTTCATATTTTTTTAGGTATTTATTTTACCTATTTCTTATTAAATTTAACAATAGATGCTTCTTAAAAAAATATGAACCTTAAAACACTTATACAAATCACGTGCGCATTCACGTTCTCATATTTGAAAGTGGGGAAACAACAGCTAAGCCCTTTGGCCCGGCTGGAACAACAAAAGCCGGTAGGAAAAAAATACAAATCCGATGACAGCAGGATATATTAAACACCGATGATGCCAAGTTTTTGGCGAAATATCTGTATCACTTTAAACTAACAAAAAAAAATGCTAGTTTATAATAATAAAAAAAGTTTTTAAAAATCGGTTTCGATTTATTATTTTTCTTTTTTTTTTTTAAATTGATATCGCAACTTTAGTGCTTTATATATATATATATATATATATAAATATTAGCAAAAACAACCCGCCCTCCCGGCAGCAATTATTGTAATAGTAGTTTCCTTTACAGAAAAAAATAAATGATTTCCATTTGACATTTTTATAATTTGGAGGAACGCAACAAATATATGATTGCCGTAGTGTTATTTGATATATTCTAATGTTGGGAAATTAACTGTGCATGAACATAGTCAAATTTTATTTATTAGAAAAAAAAGGTTAATTGATATGGTCTTAAAGATATTCAAAGTCGAGGAATTTTATTTTGTTTCAGCATAAAAATAGAAAATGAATTCCCCATTAAAAACTGGTTATATAATGAAATGAATAAATGAAAGACTGGAATGTCGATTGGTCAAATAAAACAATTTTATATTACTGAGTAATTCGAAATGCTTACTTTGTGCTTTTCGCCTTTATTATTAAA
>OY744516.1:134692040-134717040 GCA_963556195.1 Sepiola atlantica | reverse complement strand
TATTAGAATATATATTCTAGGCAACACGGTGGGTAACATGGGAACACATTTTTTGTTTTTTAAAACTTGTATATAAAGTTTGATATATATAAGTTTGCATGTATATAAAATATGGTCTATATATATATATATATATATATATATATATATATATATATATATATATATATTGTTTTATGTGATAAACTCATAGACTTATGAACCGATCATTATTAAGTTTGCAACGTAAAGGTAAGGGTGGGCAATCTGGGCTGTATTTAGTTAAATTAGTTTTATACAAAAAAGGGAAAAAGGGGTGGAGCCAGTCGTGAAAATTCAGATACCTCTGATTTGTAAGTTTTTTTTTTTTAAATGGGTAGAAGACATCCATTAATAAATATGTCTATAATTTCAGGTTTTTTGGAGCTTTCTACATAACCCTCAATTAGAGCATGCAAATATTTACGATGCACACTGAATTTGATTTCTAGTCATTGGACACTAATTAAACAAGACTTCCTGAATGTCAATTTGTTAAGAGGCCTGGTAACATTTATAATGTGATACATTTCTCTTACTACTACTAGCGGTGTTCGTGGCTCAGTGGTAAAGCGTCGGAAGTCGATCACTAGGTTTCGAATCCTGTTATGTCTAGCGACGGTATAGCTCCGGCGGGGGACTTTAGGGCTGTGCTGCTGGGCTCAATGACCGTAAAGAAATCAGGTCACAGTCGGATGCAAGCGAAACTTTTACCACCCCCTGTTGTGGCTCTGATATAATAATTATAAAATAATAAATAACAAAAAACTAAGAATATACTAGACATGAATAATTACGACTATAAACGGTGTCTATCAGGTCTGAGAATGAAGATACAATTTAACTACTATCTTTTTATTACAAGCGTCACATCCTCTACACCAGGAAGTTGCCATTTAAGATCCAAATAATTATTGTCTTGTATGTGTTAAGCTTTCTATTATTCTTTACGTTTGAAATGTATATATATATATATATATATATATATATATATATATATATATATATATATATATATATATATATATATATATATATATATATGTATATATATATATATATATATATATTATATAATCTGATATTAGACTGATTTTTTCTATTGGGGTTGAAAATGTAATTAAAATCTTCAACTGAATACCATATATATATATATATATATATATATATATATATGTATACTTAGGCAGCAATTCATTATCTAAGCAAGCGTTGTTGAACGTCATGGAACTTTTTCGTTTGTATATCTTCTTCGTGAGGTTCTCAAACCGTCGAGCTATCCTTCTGGTTTCAGGTGGCAATCCGTATAGTACTTCTCCGATTGTTCTTAATTCGGCCATTTTTTTCGAGCGCTTTCGACTTTCATATTCGTCTTCAGGATTAGGTTGCTTTTTTAAAATAAGAAGACTTGAGTTAATGTTTTATAGGTATCGTTAAGGGCGAATGAAAGAAAAAAAGGGGTGTGTGGTTGAGTTCATTTCATATATATACAAATATATATATATATATATGTGTGTGTGTGTGTGTGTGTGTGTGTGTGTGTGTGTTATTTATTCATTACTTTCTGTGGGGTATCTGTAACGCAGACAGGCGATTCATTTTTTTAATATCTCAACTTCGCCTGGCTGGTTGAACGCCAAAGGGCTAATGGTGAACGCAGCCATTTACACGCATGCGCGTAATGGTCTGTCGCGTATCATCTTGGTGCAGCACCGAGCAACACAAACATTATTCCTTCCAACTATACAGATGTAGAAACTGATACACGTCGAAGCGGGTTTGTTAAATTCATTCCAACTGCGTCGGCCTAAGCAGCAGCGGCCACGGGCGACGTGCAGGCAACACACAACGTTCCTCTGTCCGAGTTTTCAGGAACTTAAATACAGCGTCCGCACGGGTGTCAAATTACTTCACTCAAATTGTGCTATCAACAAAGGAACTCGTTGTATGCTTTTATTGCTTTTCTTTCGCCTTTTCCGCTTAATATATTTTTCTTATATTTCTTTATATAATTTATCTATATTTTTAATTCATTATCTACGCCAAGGGGGGTAATACTTCCAAGCCTGTTTGATTGTTGGTGTGTTTGGCTTCAAGATTAAAAGAAAACTACAGTCAGAGTTTCATAAAATTTGCTGGAAGGGTGAATCTCGACTCAGGAGAGACACAATTATATATATTTCTATATATATATATATATATATATTATATAAAATTTTGTTGAATGTGACAAACAATTTATGTCTGGATATGTTTGTGTGGATCCTTTCCATTTGCCGAATCGGGGTCTTTATTTCGGTGGGGAATTGGCTGAAGAATCTGCAATAACTGTAGGTGTGCCAAGTACTTTCAGGCCCACCAGGGTCAATATTCAGTTGAATTAGGCAAATACCATGGTGTTAATGCTGATATTAATAGGTAGTTTTTACAAGAATCATATTATTAATACGGAACTACAGTTAGAACTATAAATATTTTAGAATGTTATCACTAGCGTTAAAATTAATTCCGTTAATGGCTGCTTTTCTGAGTTTTTTTATGTATAACGCTTCTTATAAGGTTTTTTTTATATTATTGGTATGCTCTAATATTGTTGTTTTCTACTAAGAGTTTTCAAAGATCCTGATTCGGCAAATCGAAAAGATCCACGCATAGATATCCAGAGATAAGTTGTCTATCATATTCAACAACACTTGTATTACAGTGAAAATGTTGGCTTTATATATATATATATATATATATATATATATATATATATATATATATATATATGTGTGTGTGTGTGTGTGTGTGTGTGTGTGTGTGTGTGTGTGTGTGTGTGTTATAGAAGATAAGAAAAACGTCGGTTTCAAATTTTAACAAAGGGGACCTATAATTAACCTCTCTCATCGGAGACAGAGGCTGCTCTCCCCACTTGACGAATTTCAATTTTCTCTGTTTACAGTTCTGTTCCATGATTCTGATGATAACAATCTGTTTACTATACTTTAAAACATTTGTAAATCCGATGTCTTGCTTTTGTGTATACATTATTATAAAATCATATAATAAACCTTGTCTTTGCATATATGCGTATATTTTGAAGTTGAATTCAGAACAATAAAACTGCTCTTTCTGCTTCTCGTAAAGTCGGTTCTCTTTATCGCCCCAAACACTTTCTCACACCTGAGGCTATTCTTTATCTTTACAAATATACAATCAGACCATGTATGGAGTACTGTTGTGATATTTTGGCTGGTGAATCTCTGTCCCATTTGAGAGTTCTTGATAAGGTGCAGAAACATATCTGTAATTTAATTTCCCCACCCTTTCTTTTTCTCTGCATGCTCTCTCTCACACACACGTTACGTTGCTAGTCTCAGTTTTTTCTATAAATATATTATGACATCTGTTCTTCAGAATTGTGTGATCTATTTCCTGCTTCCTTTGTTCCATCTCGTTCGACTCGTTGGTCTAGTGGTCTCCATCAATTCGCTTTAGTGATACCTCATTGTAATACAGCGTCCTATTCCAGTAGCTTCTTTCTAAGAACTTCAGGATTGTGTAACTCTTTACGTGCTGACTGTTTTCTTCCTCCTTATAGTTTTGGTCTTTTAAAGACTAAAGCCAATGGGCATCTCCTGTTTTTGCGATAATCATCTTTCGTTCTTGTTACATCCATCAAAAGGCTTCATGCCTTGCCTGAAGCAATTTCCATTAACAAAATTAATGATCTTTATTTTGAGTTTAAGTATCTTTCGCCTAAAATTCATTTAGTTGTACCAATATTTAATCATTTACAAAGACACATTACTATATTTGACAACAAATATATTTGTGTGATAGATTTCATTTTTTAAACTTTTTCAACAATACATTTTCAATGCTCGGGTATATCTATAAAAACTAGAAATCCCATTACATATTTTGACGGTGTTTTTCACGCGAGTGTCGAGGTTAAAAGAGAAAATAAGGGATAAACTTAAACAAATATTAAGGATAAAAAATACGGTTAACTAAGCAAAATATATAAGGTGAACAGAGTAATTTAGCAATCGCTAGATTGAGCTAGCAAATCCCGTGATTTACTCGCATTTCTCATAAATGCCAAGTGTGACACAAGATTGAGTTTAAAGTAGCAAGTTCTGCTTCCCAAAAAGGGGTCACTTTGGACGAACACATCTGCATTCTCCCGTCGCAGGCGCCTCAAATAATTGGTAATAAACTAATACATATTCTAAAGGAGGAGGTACTACCTGGGTGTATAGCTTCCTGAGACCGAGTAGGCAATAGTCACCCCAACCCAGACCAAAGGCGAGGTTATGAGCAACTTGACGAGCTAGCAGGTCCCGTGAGAGTTCGTTGGTTCTCGTATTTTTATAAGAAAAACAGAAAATTCCATTCTTCTTATTTCGGCACTATTCACGTTAAATAAAAACTGCGAATAGTTAGGTACAGATAGGGAATAGCTCCCTTTGCTGTATCACGCATTGAACAGAACAGAATACAACGTACGGCACAAGCATTTCAGCAGCTGTCACAAGGGGTTCAGTTTCTGGCTGCGTGTGCGGTAGTTTATGCAAAGTTGGAGCCGGACTTGGTAATCATCAGAGATACAGACATTTAAGCGGTGGTCGGAGCATAACTGTTCGCCCCACACATATCAAAGAGAACCGGAGAGTCCATTAACTACACACATACACACATACATACATAATACAACAATTAATTTGACTTATCTGAAAACTTCTCATGGTTCTGCAATTCATCAGAAGTGTTGCAAAACTTCTGAAAAATTAGATAACGATGGAACTGCACTAAAGTTTGTAGATAAGTCAAATTAATGTTTGTATTATTATTATCATAACGCTTTCATATCTTAAAAGATATGAAACCTTTAAATGTACAAAGCTTAGTAAATGGAACTGTTATGTGATGGTCGCTTCATGTTAAGAAGCAATACAAAAAAAACTATTGTGATGAAGCTAATTTTGAGGAGTATGATGTAAATGTTCCTTATTTAAAGAGAAATATCTCACATTTTAGTATTAGCTTTACATAACTGGCGTTGTCCGGGAGTATCTTTATTTTCATTATATATTTTTGCGTTTTGTCTTTAAATACAAATGTAAAACTTACATATGATATATATATATATATATATATATATATATATATATATATATATATATATTAGCATCGTAAACTGTAAAGATTTCTGTGACAAAAAGAGGATGCCTAAAAAGGGTGGGGGTAGTCTCTTATTTCACCCAAATCATCTCACTCGTGTCTCTTTGTAATTGTATTATTTAAAAACCATAAACAACTTCTAATCTGTTTGCTTATTCCTCCATCCACAGTATATTAGTGTGGGTATTTTAATGATTTTTCAATTATTTTTGAAAATTTCGTAGGTATATTTGTTTTAACGTTATTACTAATGGGAGGTTTAAACAATAACGTTTTATTTCGTCTAATAGGTGTCCAGTAGTTTGTTTTTAAGTTAGTTGAGTTAGAGATTTAAAGAAAAATTGATCGGTACAGTATTTATCCCGGTATTTGAATGTTTAATAGTATTCAACATGTTATGGTAACGATGTATATGGGTTATATTTCTGTTATCATCATCATCATCATCATCATCATCATCATCATCATCATCATCATCATCATCATCATTATTATTATTATTTATTTATTTATTTATTTTATTTTATTTTTTTTGAGGTTTGGTTTATAGTAGGGCACGTAGGATTTTGTATTTGCGTTTAATGTTGTGTCCAGTAAAATAGAAGTTCTCGTCTCAAGATCTACTGCTATTTAAAGACTATATTTAAAAAGGAAAGTGTCCTATTATATGTCACAGAGCGAGCATTTATAGTCAAGAGGGAGAAATTTCTAAAAAAAAAACCTTTGAGAGATTTAAAATTATTATATAGTTTTCGTAGCGAGAAGAGGCCCGCCAGATTAGTCACTTGAGCTGAGACCGACACCCCCATCAGGATGTCGTAATTATTTAGGTCTCGGTCCTAGTGCAAATCTTATCAAATGAAAAGCGGGACCTTCTCGCCGATAGAACTAGTTTAATTTCGGAATCGGAGATCGGAGATATCTGAATTATTTAGCAAATATTAAAGCTTTATTAAAGAGAATATGGGGAATAGACTGGTAATAGTTATTGATATCAAATATAATGAACACTGCATAACACGTCTATAATAATCTTTTTAGTTTCACATGATTTTCAAACTAAAAAGATTATTAGAAAACTTTTAAAAATTGAAAAGTTATGTTTAACAATGTTGGCTTTTCGAAGATTCAAATCTTATCATCAGAGGAATTACATAGATGGATAAGTTGGCAGGAGAATAGCCAAAATTTTAAATTTGAAAAATTTAAGAAACAATATAAAGTAATCTAAAGAAAGAGTGTGTGTATAAAAAGGTTATCACAATATAGAGTCTTTCCAGCCTAATTTTTGCTATTCCCCTGCCAACTTATCCATCTATGTAATTCCTCTGATAATAAGATTTTAATCTTTGGAAAGCCTGACTTAAGGAAAGAAAAATAAACATGTTTTTATCGAGTACACCTTGCATTGAACAATTGAAGATGAAATAAGTTTGTCATCCGCACATCTTTATCTCTCTTCCTTCATTTATCTTTATAATTGCTCTGTCTCGTATATTGAGTCTAAACAATTTCAGTATAGGTTCAATTCTCTAAAAGTATACATTTAGTCTCATATTTACATATATATATATTATTTTATCATTATTATTTTTTTTTTATGTATATATTAGTGATATTTTAAGCTGAATTATTTCGACACTTGATTATTGGGGAAATGGTCGTATAATCAGTACCATTGGAGAGCCATGAATATTATAACTGTCCTGTTTTTAAATCTCCGAAACAGTTACATGGTAAACAGCTGATGATCCCCGTGTTAATATTAGACGCTTAAGGTCTCCTGTTTTTGTTTCACTCTTAGATAATTAACCCCCCTTTTTTATTTTTTATTTTTTTTTATATTTTCATTTTTATTTTTATTTTTATTTATTTTTTTTTTATTTTACTTATATTTTTTCATTTATTAATTTTCCAACGAATGTTAAGTCTGCAATATCTTGGATTTAGTTAGTTTGTCTGGGAATTTGAACTGCATTTTATATATATATATATATATGTATATATATTTTTTTTTTAATGACTCAAAGCTTCTTTAGACTATATATTGGGTATTTAGATCTGTATGGCTAGGTTTCCTTCCTCTTATCTAACTACTTTTCTGGTACCAAAGGTACTTAAGCTTTATTTTTTATTTATATTTTTTAATGCAACTTTGATTCCTATATAATTGTATTGCTAGCTACCATATTGCAGAATGGTTCTTGGATATAGTGTTTAGATAGTATTATTATTATTTTTATATTTTTTTATTATTGTTATAATTAATGTTATTTGATATGCAAATTACTATATCATACGGTAGTCTTAAGGGTAATATATTATTATTATTATTATTTTATCATTATTATTTTTTTTTATGTATATATTAGTGATATTTTAAGCTGAATTATTTCGACACTTGATTATTGGGGAAATGGTCGTATAATCAGTACCATTGGAGAGCCATGTATATTATAACTGTCCTGTTTTTAAATCTCCGAAACAGTTACATGGTAAACAGCTGATAGATTATCGTAGATAATTGAGAATGGGTCACCATTTAGCAAGTACTAAATTCACCAAAAGCTTGTTGTGAATTAAAGAGAGAAAAACAGGGTTAACGAACAAAACATTTTTTATATCTATAAAAATTCACTGTGATGTGAATGATATTTTGAGTCAGTGAGTTTCCCGTGTTAAATATTCTGTGCCTTGTAGAATATTCGCAAAGTGGAATCAGACACGAATGTTTGAAATGTGTGAGGTTTTTTTTTTAAGTTCGATTTTTGTGTGAGGTTTTGTGTGCTTATTTTACTGTGTCGAGCCAAATTTGAGTTTTAAATATGATTGTCTTTAGTAAAGTTTGAAATCACATCATGTCAGTAATGCCGTGGTAGACAAAATGTGTGAAAAAAGACAAACGTATTAATGTGTGTGATTTGAAATAAAATCGTTTCCAAATGTTCACTTTTTCTGAAGACGTTCGTTAATACGAACGAAACCGGTCAAATCTCTTGTTTTTGTTTTTCTCCTGCATTTTAACCTGTTTTCCGTTTGTCTTTTCACACACACATATATATATATATATATATAATTAATGTCAAAAGTATAGACTTAGTAGTAGTAGTAGTAGTAGTAGTAGTAGTAGTAGTAGTAGTAGTAGTAGAGTATAAATGGACAATAGAAAAAAAACTTTAAAAATATATGGGAACCCAGAATAAAATTATGACATACAATATTCAAGTATTAAAATTATTGAACCCTCAGATCAAGCAGAGCTATTGTAGAGAAGGTTGAGATTAATAAATTTATAACATTATTTATTTCATTGCATTATTTATTTCAATTCACAGAATTTAATATCAACAATAAGAGGATAAAAAACCGCTAATCGTCTTAGAAACAATTGTACGCCTAATCATTGTTGATCTTTAATTCTCAGAACTGAAATATATAGGGTTATAAAACTAGTTGTCTCAACCTACTATATATATATATATATATATATATATATATATATATATATGTGTGTGTGTGTGTGTGTGTGGGTGTGTGTGTGTGTGTGGGTGTGTGTGTGTGTGTGTGTGTATGTGTGTGTGTGTGTGTGTGTGTGTGAAAAACAGAAGGAAAAACAAATATGCACAGAAATAATCCTATAAAACGAGAGATTTTCCGGTATCGTTGGGATCAAGGAACGCCTTCAGAAAAAGTGAAGGTTTTAAATTTATTGAAATAACAGCAAAAACATATAAATGGGTCATATACTGCTAGATTACTCCTACCTCAAAGAAATTGCAACATTTTGTTTTTTCCGTGTTTTATGTTAGGCTGGGTCTAGTCTACAATATACAAAAAATTAGACAAGATCCGAGTATGGAGAAAGTTTCAAAATTCGAATATGACTTGTTTTGGTTTAAAAGTAATTTTCCATTTACATAGGTAACACTAACTCGTTTAGTTTTCATGATAAATCAATAAATCTTGGATTTTTACTTGTTTTCAGGGTCAATCTTTCACATGAAAAGGGTTACCGGTGATACCAAATAAACTTTTATACCATATATAGGGGTACCCGACCCCTAAACATTTCATTATATCCACATTAGTACCCGTACCCCTAAACCCCCTATTGCAGTGACCCAGGTTCACAAACAGGCATATGGATGATTATTTTTATATGGGTACCAGTGTTGAATTATTACTTTCTTCAATTAATCGGGCCCCTTAACTCCGTATATAAATGAAATTGTTTTATAGGGTATAGGATTCCTGAAAAGACACTGAAAAACTCAAAGAGACCACGTATTTTCCCATCAAAAACTGCTCTCACAAACAATTCACTAGCTCCATATACTAATAAAGTTATTGCTAACGCAGGAACTAGTGTTCACATGAACAAAAAAAAACATTTCTTTAGTCTCAAAAGGGATTATTCTGCTCGGCCAGTAAAAAGGGGCTCTCGTGTTTCTCTGGGACAATATGACAGTAAAACGCATTGCTTTTTTTGTGGAACTGATACTACGAAAAAAGATTATAAACGAAAATGTGAGGGAAAGATTTACTATGTGAAAACTGATGTATTTGCTCAAACTATCCTGGTTCATTGCAAAACAAGAGGGGATGAGTGGGCCACTGCTATTCAAGGTCGGATCGAATATTTTGATGGTGATCTTCATGCTGCAGACTGTGTGTACCACCGGTCATGTCAGGTCAACTTCCATACAATGCGAAGAATACCAAGACAGTTCACGTCAGTTGAATTAACCAAACAACGAAAAAGTGGAAGACCAAAAGACAGCAATCAGGATGAAGCATTCTAAAGAGTGTGTGTATTCTTGGAGGAAAACGACGAGGAACAGATAACGATATCGGACCTTGTGGCTTAAATGGGAAAATACTTACGATGTAGTAAATCAACGGCATATCGAAATCAGTACCTCAAGGAAAAGCAGATAAGTCGATATGGAAACTCTTTATTTGTGACCAAAGGCCGTTATGGTGTCGCAAACATTGTGACAGTTAGGAAAAAACCTGTGACATTCTTTGTGAATACTACAATTCACCTCCAACAGATGATAAGGAAGCACAGAAACGAACAATTCTCAAAACCGCAGCGACACCCATCAAAGCTTTCTTTCAATTCAACCAGACTACTCCCAGCTGGCAAGGCATGATGCACCTGATGCATAAGGAATGTGAATATATAGGATGTTGCTGGATGACAGTAGACTCAAGGAGATCACGGGACAGTATATGGTGAAAATGCCGTCGTAGACATGATGAGCGGAAAGGCAGGACAACAAGCATTTCGTGGCCATCTGCTGGTGGATCAGTGTCTCACGTCAGATTTTTGCCAAAATCTTGGAGGATAGAACCTGGTTTTCTGGACCAAATAGAGGAACTTGAGCGGCTGTACATGCTGATGGAGACTGGTGAATGTGACGTGAAGTCATTGTTGGAATCAGATTTCATCGGTAGGATTTACAATAGTCTAACTCTGATAAGGGGTGAACTGGTAAGGGCCTCTAAAACTATGGATAAACTATCAGCATATGCTAGGAATTGCTGATTGAATGGAGTATTGGGAACTGCGTCTTAGTGCTGCCTTCGCTTGCCTACTAATATTCGCAGTTGCTGGTCATCCAAGTTATCTGAAGTCGGCCTATCTATATCTCCATAAGGTGTATGCCTTGAAAGATGACAACCCTGCAGTACATCAAAGTTTGGGTTTCACGTAATCAGACGCAATAGCCAATACTGGGCTGGTCTTGGTTCCGATCTTGTCATAATGCGCTCACTCAATAGCCATGGTTGGATCACGCGGGGTAGTTGGATGCCCCAGCACTAGAGAACAGTTTGGGTCATGTCGTCCACTATGTCATCCGCTTACAACCTTGCCATGCAATAACGTACCGCACGAAGTTACACAACAAGCGAACAACATAAGAAGTTGTCTGCCTCTCGGGTGAGAAGAGATGAGATAGACCTCGGGAAAGTTGCAGAGCAACTAGACAGCTTTAAGCCGTTTTCGGGCGATGAATCGTTATGTAATATTATCACAGGGATTACTGCTAACGAGGATGTCAATGTTCAGGACCTTTTCAAAATCGGAAAAGACATTATAGAGAAAATGGATGGACAATCAGTTCTCTCCTTCTCTCACAAATGGAGTTTGAAAGCAAAGACTTTAGCATCGAGCAATAATGTCAAAGTATCTGCACATCGTAGCATTGACCCAGTACTTTTATTTCAGAGTTTATTCCAATGTACTAGACGGAGGATCTCTTCTTCGCCGTTTATAATGGAAGGAGGGGAGTACCTACAGCTCGATTGCAAATGAGTATGCCTCATTTACTGTATAACACTATGAGAGAGCAACTGTCGTGTTTGATGGTTATAAAGTTTGACCAAGTATAAAAGACTGTAACTCATCAGTGGCGAAGTCGAAAGGTGAACATTACCGAGGTAACCAAATTTGCTGGGAAAAAGTAGGACTTCTTGCCAAATGTGGCAAACAAGCAGGCGCTGATCCAGACGATCATGGAACGAATGCGGCAGAAAGGCTGTGACGTTATTCAAGAGGAAGGAGATGTCAGTGTTGAGATTGCAAAGGCAGCCATCAATATGTCAGCTTTCAAGTCAACCACCCTCATTGGAGAAGACACGAACCTTCTTTTGCTGTTCCGTGCATATGTTTCTAAATGTATTGCATTTTATTTTTGCTCTGACAAGGCGAAATCCTACATCTACAATATCAATGGTTCTCAAGCAGGTGCTTGGCGAAGCAGTTTGTAATGATTTGTTGTTCCTGCATGCCTTTACGGGATGCGATTCGGTGTCCAGAGTATTCGGAATAGGAAAGACGTTGGGATACCAACGAATCGTCAAGAGACAAAAGACAATGACAGACTATTCAAAACCATTTTATCTACCAAAGCAAAGCCAGGATGTTGTGGAAACCAATGGTCCTAAGGTCCTAAGGCAATGGTAACTTTGTTCAATGTGGATGTAGAAAAACTCTATTAGATACAATATGCTCTGCAAGAATGTTGCAAGTTAAGATGTTCGTCACGTCAGAACGACTTCCACCAACACCCCATTGCCTGTAAATTTCATTATTTGCGGACTTACTACCAGATTATGGAGTAGATGGGATGTAGTGATTAAATGGTACCATCTGAGTGGGGGTGGAAGGTGGAAGGGAGCAAACTTGTTCCACTGATGACGGACAAAAGCCCTGCTCCAGATGTACTGATTAAGATAATTCATTGCAACTGTTCAGAAGGATGCAATAACCTAAGATGTACCTGCAGGATGCATGGACTAAAATGTACATGTGCATGTGGGCATTGCCAAGACGGAAATTGTGACAATATCAAACATGATTTAGTGGAAGATGATGATGAGTTGTTAAAAGTTTTGAAAAAACACTGTGATGTAAGTGAATCAGGGTGGATACAACTAGGGTAATGGGTGTAGGGGTACCCATTGATATTGTATAAGGGTTTATTTGATATCACTGGTAACCACCTCATGTGAAAGATTGACCCTGGAAACCTGGGTAAAAATCCAAGATGTATTGATTTATCATGAAAACTAAACGAGTTAGTGCTTCACATGTAAATGGAAAATGACTTGTAAACAAAAAAAGTCATATTCGAAATTTGAACCTTTCCCATACTCGGATCTTGTCAAACTTTTAGTATATTGTAGACTAGACCCAACCTACCACAAAACCACCATAAAACAAAATGTTTCGATTTTTTGGGTCAATCAGTATATTCACCCGGTTAAGAGGAAAAACGAAGACGCACAACGGGCTGTTTTGGGCACGTGCGTAACTATTTGAAATCTAAAAATAATTATGCAGCGCGTGCGACAAAGATGTAATTTAAGAAAAATAATGGAACATGGGTGAAATGCAGGAAAAAAGAGTATTACTTTAACCGGGATCGGAGTTTTTTTATGCAGTCGCGAGATATACTGCATTTGACAAATGTTTGCTTAAGGAATAAGATCCGAGTCTAAGGTTTACGTTAGATGGTGATGAGAGAAAGATTAAGCACTTTCGATGCATTTGCGGCATGGTTCAGTTTAGAGGAGAGTGCAATTTTGACTTTACACACTCCACCCTCTCATTCCTTTTGCACACTAATACTTCTTGGAAAAACATGAACAAGCACTCCCCATGTATTTATAAAATAGAAGATAAGAAATAAAAAATCAAGTGACACATGTTGAATCTACATCACGATCTATCTTAGTGCAAAACCGAAAAAATAATTTAGAACGACTTGCAGATACGTATAAAAAAACCTTATGTTCAACCTATTTCTTTTACTAAGTATTATATTTCAAGCAATTTTATGGTCTTTAAAATTGTACTATTACTCGCTCGGATGCATTTTACTTGATTTCAACTTTTCCACAGTTTTTGAATTTGGTAATGTTTTTGCCGCTTTCTACAAATACTTTTCAAAAGTGTATAAAACATTCCCATTTCTTAATGAATATCTCATAGCACCATCTCTTTACACGAATCAAATATATATATATATATATATATATATATATATATATATATATATATATATATATATATATATATATACGTATGTTTGAATGTGTGTTTTTTTAAGGGTTAAATAATTTTCAAATTATATTGGAAATAAAAAGTACACAATATGGTATACAAGCCGTCCACAGCTGTTTTGTAGACAATGTTTATTTTTCGGTATACAAAATAACACAGAATTTATTTAGAGAGCGCCTTCCTTTAGAACGGCATTTCGGGAGCAACCTTATTTGTAACCAGTTAATTTAAATCTTAATATATATATATATATATATATATATATATATATATATATATATATATATATATATATATATATATATATATATACGTGAATGACTATATAAGCCCCGTTCTTGGGTAGAGCACTGTCGTTGTGTGATGACTTCTTTTTGCTTCTTAGCGTAATGTAAAGCTCTTTGTAAATAAACAAATTTATAGCATTATGTAAAACTCTAGGTCTCGCTTATTAAGTTCTGTTTAACAGCTTGCTTATATGTCCGCTAAATTTGGCATTTAGACGTTAATTTACTGTCTCATTTCCACGGCCATGTGTGTGGCACAGCGGTTAGAGTTCCCACTACTGAGTCAAGAATGACTTTCGTCAAGAATGACTTTCGAATCGTGCGACCGGCAAGGATTGTCTCCTCCCATTCTGATGATTGCAAGTTTTGCATGAAACACATGTGTATATGGTTTAATTTGAAAATAATATTTATTTATAAATAATTGTTCAAAACTCTCGCTACATGGAACACTGTAAGTAGGTTACAACACGCAGTCAATTATAGCATAATGCAATACTCTAGGCCACGCAGATTGAATTTTTTAAAAGCTTTCTAATATACCCGTTTATTTTGGCATTAATACATTAATTTACTCTTCCATTTCCACGGCAGAAATGCGTGTTGGTTGCAACGGTTAGCGCTCCGACTACTGAGACAAGAATAACTTTCGTATCGAGGTTCGAATCGTGCGACCGCCAGGTATTGTCTCCTCCCATACTGATGGTTGCAGGTTTGGCATGAAACACATAGGTATATGGGTCAATTTGATAATAATATTTATTTATAAATAATTGTTCAAAGATCTTGCTTGATGGAGCATTGTAAGTAGGTTGACAACAAGCAGTAATTTATAGCATAATGCAATACTCTAGGGCCCGCCTATTGAGTTTTGTTTGACAGCTTGTAATATGTTCACTGAATTTGGCATTTAGACGTTAATTTACTCTCCTATTTCCACGGCAATTCGCGTTGGCCGCAACGGTTTGTGCTCCGATTATTGAGTCAAGAATGACATTCGTATTGGGTTCGAATCGTGCGACCGGCAGGGATTGTCTGCTTCCATACTTATGATTGCAGGTTTTGCATGAAACACATATGTATACGGATCAATTTGAAAATGATATTTATTAATAAATAATTATATATATATATATATATATATATATATATCGAATTGAAAAAAAATATGACATATTATTTGTATCAAATACAGGAATTCAACGTCAACAATATATTTTGCGTACGATCCTTTCTAAGATTAAAGTTTTTTTTTAAATTCCAAGTTGTGTTTTTTGTTAGCATCGATTTTTAACATCACAAATAGAAGTTGAAAAACACATCAACATCATTCAGCCCAAAGTACATAGTTAATTAAAAACAGACACACATACATAAAAATACATATACGGGTATATGATAATACTAAAAGTAATAAAATAATGAGGAAAAATGAAAAAAATAATTATAAAGAAAATAATAATAATATAATCAATCAAAATCAGCATCAAATAATAATGATGAAAGGAATAAAATATATAAAAGTATAATGAATAATAATAATAAAGGTATAAAATAAATGAATATATTTGTATAATTTGGGTTATTCGGACTACATTTTTCCTCTTGAGTATTATCATGACAACGTTTCGGCCTTCTTCAGGTGTATCTCTTCTAACTCGGGAACAATCTGGACGGAATTTCGTACGGAACCCTTTATTTAATCCACGGGGGTAGCATGCCCTTGTCAGTGAGTACTGAGAGAAGTCTTCAATAATTCGCAATTCTTCGTATCGTCCGCATCGAGTATTGAACATTCAACCTTCAGATGATTATCACTTAGAACTGAATTTAACTTAGTACTATATCCACTGCGTCACGGGTCCTTGCAGACAAGTCTAGTATTAATTTTGGGAGCCTTAAACCTATTACTGTTGTGTTCAACGTGTAGTATTACTACTTATCACTATGTATCAGTACTTTTATTACTACATATCACTGTATATATATATATATATATATATATATATATATATATATATATATATATATAGTCTCGGAAGTTTCTCAACCATTAAAACTTTAAAAAAAAATAATAAATAAAAAAAATAATTAAAAAAAAACCCTTAAGTCTCAAGTCGTTCAGTGGAAAATCACTCATGTAAGTCAATTTAGTTTTTACAGTTATTATATTAGTTTGCTTCTAACATTATTTAAGGGATCATCAGTTGTTTACCATGAAAAACTGTTTCGGGAATATATATATATATATATATATATATATATATATATATATATATATATATATATATAATGAGAGGTAGTTTGCTTGAAGCATTGTGTGTAATACGTATATAAAGGAGTATTAGAAGGCTATCACAATGCAAGAAATGAAAAAATGTCGGCGTTGAGAAGTAAGACAAAAACAAGTGACTTTAATTTATTAATTTTTTTTTTTTAATTTTTAATAATTTTTTTACTATATATCAAATCTTACTTGATTAGGCAAGACTTAAACACTGATGTAGTCGTTGTGACCGAGTTCCAAAGAATTAGTTTCGTTCACTAAATTTACTGCGTGCTACAAATGGTATAGATCTAAACATATTTAGCCGTTAGTCATAAAATAAATTTGAAAAAAAAATAAAAATAAATAAATTACAAAACTTTTTTCTTTTTTCAAAAAAGTAATGAAATAAATATTGTTTGAATAAAATAAGATAACAACAGTATATATAAAAATATATTAAATAAATATTGGAAAAAAAAATAAATGGAACTTCATCGGTGGGTTCAAATGTAAAAAAATAAAAATTAAAAATTAAATATTCAGAGAAAAAAATACATGAATAAATAAATAATAAATAAATTTAATAAGTAATTAAAATCATTAAAAAAATATTTTTTTAAAATTCAGTTATAGTTTTAGTTCCTTTTTTTGCATTTGCTGCGGATATTAATATTTACTGCGTTATAAGCAATATTGACATTCACACGTTTTTCGAGATTTAAACACCTACTATTTGATAAAGAGGTCTTCGTCGAAATATATTATGGAACTCGGTCACACAGACTACATCAGTGTTTAAGTCTTGCCTAATCAAGTAAGATTTGATATATAGAAAAAATTTATTAAAAAAGTTTTTTTTTAAATATATAATCAAAGTCACTTGTTTTTGTCTTACTTCTCAATGCCGACATATTTCCATTTCTTGCATTGTGATAGCCTTCTAATACTCCTATATATATATATATATATATATATATATATATATATATATATATATATGCTAGCAAAATCTACTCGTCTTCCCTGCAGCAATTAATTGGGGAGGTATAATTAACTAATATATTTTTAACACTAACATTGAGTCCGACTGGCACGTAATCGCCTAAAAAAAGTGGACCCCTGCCACACGAAAAAAATAACGCACAGAATAACGTACAATTTAGGTTAAATATATGTGAAACTGATCCATCACTCTAAATTCTAAAATTAGCGTAGCAGAGTGTGTTAATCTGCAAATTTATCCATATTTTATTTTTTTAATTTCATATTTTTTAATCGTACCTTCTTTTTTATTCTAATTTTAAGCAATTGAGTTTAGTGGTGTTATTTTTTCGCGTGAAAATTAAATGAATAGCTTCTTTAAAATTATATAAATAATTAAAAACCTTATTTTTCATGTATAAATAAAAAAAATATTAAAAGTGTTTGTATTATTGTAGATTAACACCATCAGTTACCCCCCCCCCCCAAAAAAAATACGATTCTACTTTTTAGGCGACTACTTGTGGATACCCAGAAAATCCTGGCAACAGTAGAAAACAACAAAAAAATATTTCAGAATTTAGAGTTAGGCATCAGTGTCACATATACATTTAATTTAAAATTATCCTCTATATATGGGCCAATGTCAGGGGTCCACTCTTTTCGGCGATTACGTGTAGTTTACGACCTTGCCAGTCGGGCTTAGGGTTAGTGTGAAAAATTTTAGTTTACTGTCCTAATAAGTTAAAATGACGCTAAAAAGTAGAATCACATTGTTTAAACTTAGCTGAGGGTTTTGATCTACAAATTTATCAAAGTTTCTTGTTAAAATTATGGAAGTCTTTGAGTAAAAACATTGTATTAACTATACCCATCCCCAATTAATTGGTGTTTCGATGTAAAATAGTTTGGATAAATTGAAAAAAAACTTTCGCATTTATTCATTTAGAAGACACAAAAAAATGTTTTTCAAAAATATGAATCTATTTTTTTAATTATTTTAAAAGCTGAGGAGTGAGGAAGTTTTCATTTTTCTTTATTACAGCAGATATAATCATGTTTTCGACGACGAAAACGACGACGACAACTATTGAGTCGTCGTCGTCGTCGTCGTCGTCGAAAACAAAACCAAATTTAGTTTGAAAGATAAAGTATATACCTAAAGAAAAACTTTGTAAGTTATTGTGTTCAATGCGGAGTGTAATTTTTTAAATAAATTATTCCAGGTAATCTAAGTTGTTGATTCGTGTAAACACGCATACTTAAAATATGACCGGAAGTTATGCGAATTTCAAAATAATCATTACGAACGTTAAATGTTTGTCATAAAATCGTTGGAATTAATATTACTACTAATAATAATAATAAAATTAATATTAACAAAACTTTTGAATATATAAGAAAACTGTAAGACGAAAACAGTTATGAATTGTTCAGGGTATTCATTTATAGAAGGTGTTTATAAAATTATTATGCTAATGAAGCATCCTGATGAATGTGTTTACGCAGCGTTCTGTTGGCTATATATAATGTTTTAAAATAATTAAATATATAATTGAATTAAATAAACGTAACGTGTTTTGATATAAACATAGTTAGAATAAATAGAAATATATCTCGCATTTATTCATTTCTCTCTATATATATATATAATTAATGGTTCCGATATTGTATTAAAGTCTATACTAGGTCGGCTTTGTAAGTCATTGTCGCTCAATATATACGCTGCTTCTTTGAGTCGTCTTACTCTCCACGGTTCGTTTTTATCTATAATGTTTAGTTCGTCCCATAAGGATAGATAGTTTCCCTTTGCTTTCCATATGTGGTCCGCCATACGTGATTTTTCGATATCTCCACGTATTACGGCTTCCCTATGTTCTTTTAGACTTACTTTTAGTGGGTGACATACATAAGATAATAAAATAAATGAATATATAGAAACAAATATATGAAAAATAAATAATAAAATATAAAAAAAAACAATAATAAGTAAAAATAACAGGTTTATACTAGTAAATTTAACGCCCCCTCCTATTCTAAGCAATCTATGTGCTTTACCAAACATGGCAACTTATATGAAATAATAAAAATGAAACAGTTAATTATTTACAAAAATGAGACAAGTGTTTTTTCAAGATGACATCCGACTAGAACAATATGATTGATTCGAAGGGTCTGTGGTCGGATGCGACACCGTCTCTCTCTCTGTCTCTGTCTCTGTCTCTGTCTCTGTCTCTGTCTCTCTCTCTCTCTCTCTCTTTCTCTTATCATCAGCATGTATAGTACTTCTCCGATTTACTACAAAAATTGACCTTACTACTCATTTGTTTTCCACGCTTATTCTGTGATTTGTGAGTAAATTATGGGCGTTGCCTCGTAACTTGTCACAATCATTTGGTTCGGTGGCCATGAAATATGGGCAAGGCAAAGTGTTTTCTCTTCGTGATTTCATGGATTTCATGGAAACACTGGTTAAATATTTACCTGTAACATGTTTCCAACAAAGGCATCCCATAATTCGCCTCGAAATAATGTCTACTTTCTGAAGCACTCATCTACGTAAGGTGATAAATTATAACTATGTTCTAGAAAAATGTGCATCTATGTCTAGATGCTGCTGCTGTTGTTTGTTTGGTTGGCTATTAGGCAAGTACGTTTCTCTAGATTATCTGGTTAACATGAAGTCTTTCTTGTTGGTCGCAGCTATTGGTTAACCTGAATGATTACCCCGACACTGGGAACAGCAAGTATTAGCGGTTGCATGCGAAGTTAAGAAAGTTTGGCTCAGAACACACAAAGCAATAGTGCAGAAGCAACATTGATTTCTGGTTCCGCGCCTGAAACGTTTTTGCTTGCAACACTCAGAAGCAGAGATGACCAGAGGACGACAGATCATGATGTCGAGTCTTCCTTGGTGTTCACCAGAGCTCTATTAGTCGGGGAGCTCTGACACTATCATGTTGCCACTGATCAGAAAAGGTTGGACTTTAGGTTGCTGTTGTTGTTGTTGTTGTTTTGTTGTTGTTTTTTTGTTTTTTGTTGTTGTTGTTGTTGTTGCTGCTGCTGCTGCTGTTTGAATTGATATTCTGGAAAGATCTCACGAATATAGTTCCTCAGTACTGTCTGCTCTGCAAGAGTGCAGGTTTTTACTCCCGATACTCAGCGCAGCAATGTCAACCGGTGGTATACGAAGTCGAAGAAGGTTTGGGTCAGATCACACATAGGAATGAGGGTTAAACATATGCATTTGCGGTTCCGTGCCTGTCAGTTTCTTGCTTGTTAAACGAAGACAGAGAAAACCAGAGGACGACAAATCCTTATGTTAACTCCTATTTGATTTTCATTATAGGCCTGTTAGCCGGGTAGCCTTAAACTTGTAACGTTGCCATGGTTTATGGGGGACTGTTGCTATTGTTGGGTTTAAATAGGCATGTTATTTTCTGCCGAAATTTCACATATTTTTGTGGATTAATTTGAATTTAAACAGATGTTTTTTACATACAGAACCTGCTCTTTTTAAATGGTTACTCATTTAGTACTCATCAGGCTCAAGACGGCTTAATGTTGCTGTACATAGCTTACTATACGTTAAACGTTGTTGTTAAATAGAGCACGAGTGATGTAATGAATACCGACGAAAACTATAAATGTGTTTTTTGGTTGTTTGATTAGTTGGCATGTTCGGTTATTTTATGACGAAACAGTACATGATTAGTTTGTACGTGATTGATTTGTATATGATTTGTTTCTAGGTTATTCGTTTGTACATGATTAGTTTGTACGTGATTAGTTTGCATATGGTTTGTTTGTACGTGATTAGTTTGTACATGCTTAGTTTGTACGTGATTTGTTTCTACATGATTTGTTTGTACGTGATTGGTTTGTACATGCTTAGTTTGTACGTGATTTGTTTCTACATGATTTGTTTGTACGTGATTAGTTTGTACATGCTTAGTTTGTACGTGATTTGTTTCTACATGGTTTGTTTGTAGGTTATTGGTTTGTACATGATTAGTTTGTACGTGATTGGTTTGCATATGGTTTGTTTGTACATAATTAGTTTGTATATGATTAGTTTGTACATGATTAGTTTGTACGTGATTGGTTTGTATATGATTAGTTTGTAGGTTATTTGTGTGTACATGATTAGTTTGTACGTGATTAGTTTGTATATGATTAGTTTGTACGTGATTAGTTTGTACATGATTAGTTTGTACGTGATTGGTTTGTATATGATTTGTTTGTAGGTTATTTGTGTGTACATGATTAGTTTGTACGTGATTGGTGTGTATATGATTTGTTTGTAGGTTATTTGTGTGTACATGATTAGTTTGTACGTGATTGGTTTGTATATGCTTTCTTTCTAGGTTATTGGTTTTTACATGATTGGTTTGTAAGTGATTGGTGTGTAAGTGATTGGTGTGTACATTATTTATTTGTACATGATCAGTTTGTACGTGATTAGTTTGTACGTGATTGATTTGTACATGATTGTGTTTTTTGTAGACCTATATTTGGTAAACAAAATGTCTGTAAACGATAGTTTCTTTATAACCCATACATTGGAACATGACAGGTACTACCTCTTCGGGTCAGAGTTGACCTGTGAGCGGCGGTAACCACGGGTGAATCCACACTCCTAAAAGCTTCTAAATTTGGGTCTTAAAACAGGATATATCACTGCGTCATTCACAGGACAGTTGGGGAACAGCTTGAGTACTTGACAGGCTTGCGAAATAGGGTAGACAAAAATGATAAAAAATGATAGAAATTATTTATTTTGGAGTGGTGAGATGGGGTAGAGGCGAAAACCTTGCCCAAGAGTGCCCGATGCAATTTAGTGTTGTGAGAAATTGTATTTAACCCATGAATGAGATCACCACAGGTACTACAACACGGTGGTATCGTAAACCTGGAAGTAATGGTAACTAAGCCATGACTCCAAACTCGTCAAAGCTCTTCAATTGCACTTTTAGGTCCAACTAAGAACCGTTGACTATGGAACAATAATGCGTAACCATCTATTATTAAAATAACAACTTGGGTTCAATGATTTGCTTACAACGAATCATTTCCAATAGATATATGTTATCGCAACATTTTTTAATGGTTTCAGATGATCCGAAAAAAATGGATAACACCTTCCAGGAAAATTTTGGATCAGTCATTCGGCATCTAGACTAGTGATTCACATTTTTTAATTATGCAGAGACATTTTATAAAAGTATTCAGATCTTTAGTGTGACATCATTGCGTTACACTATTTCGCATTCGTGACCCCACGTTGGAGATAAGTTCTCTGTTAGTCCAGGGGCAAAATGGTTAGATTAACTCGCAAAAACGTCGCATGAAAACATCCTTTCTTAGGAGGATGTTATTGATAATATATATATTCTGTTTATGTATGCATGCCCTCGTGTGTATTATTTCGGTCTTATTTCAGTATAAGAAATTGTTACATTATTTTCTGGATCTTTTGTAAAAAGGCCCCCCTGCACACACATACACCAAAAAATAACACTTCTAAAAAAACAAAGAAAATACAGGTTATATTTTTAAAAATCTTATTACTTTCTCAAAAGGATCGAATATGTCTATGTTACTGAGTATTAGCATAAAAAATCGTTTCTTTTCTGTCTTTTTATAAACTCACACAGATAGTTGTCTACCATTACGCGATGCATTCAACAGTGGCGTTTATTTTGTATTTTGTACAGCTAACCCCTAACTTTAATCTTAACATAATCCTAACCGTAACTGTAATCCTAACTCTAACCTGACTCATATTCTAGACTGGACTCATAAAAGTAGGTAATGGGCATGTGCGCGCACTGTGTATGACTGACGTCACTGTTTTTTTTTGTTCGATATTCATGTTTCCAATAATGATGAGACTCTTCCACAAAATATCTATTTCGTGCTTCTATTTTTCCATTTATCCTTTCATGTACTTTATTAACCAAATCATATTTTCTTTCAATTCTCATCCCAACGCTGTCAATAGTATCCATACGATCCAGTTTTCATACTATAATCACAAAATTAGTTAATATAATTAAAAAAATATTTACATTAGTTGTATTTTTGATGTGCATTGGCAACTTGTTGCAGTAATCCATTAGTGCGACGATAGAGATGGACACTTACCGGATTCGAAGCAATCCTGATGTCTTGTTTGTCAAGTGGACATTTGCAAGAGGGAAAAGACGCACGCTCAGTGTTGTAGAATATTTGTAAGTCATAGTAATCTGAATGCGTAGACATCGACTTGCTTCAAAAGACAAGATATGATAACAGTGAGGCAGACTAAAAATCGAGGTGGACGTGGACAAACGGAAAAGATATTCCTGCAGTTGAGAGTGTGTGTTGTAGTCTTGTTCGTGTTGTTCCAGTGTTGTCTGAACAAAAGTTTATTTTAAATTTGAAACCGTTGTTGAGACTTTATTGGGCCACTAAGGATTTTGCAGTTCTTACTGTTTATTGGGATGAGCAATCAAGTTGTTTGTTCCCCTTGAAATACTTTTCTAAGTGACCATACTATTTATGCCTATTTAAAATGTGTAAGCATTCATCGAACCGCCCATATAACACCTTTCACAGGGAAGCGACATGCTAGTCTCTTTCTACTCTATCCTTATTTTTATGAAAGGTGTTCGACTGAGCTCTAATCTTTGGTTTCTTCCTTTGTAAGACATTCACAGCCAGAACTCGTCTGTCTACCACAACGAAAAAACTTTTCTTTCTCCCTACATATGCTTAGCGTCAGACGGAATTTCAATGGATTGAGCTTCTTTGCAGTGGAACATATTACTGCAGGACTGATGCCCTGTTGATAACAACTTAGTCGTCTTCAAATCCAATGTCAACAAAGTCTTGTCATGACCCCCCCCCATAAGTAATCAAATAGTTCATACTATTGATCAAGGTTAGTAATTCCATAGTGTTTCTCAATTTTGGTTGCGTGTCATTAACCCTTATCCTGGAGTGGCTCTTGGCCTGGATAAGTAGTGTCCTCAATAGTAAACAAAAACACTTACACGGCGGTACCAACATGAACGGAGAGCTTTTTAAGGTCGGAATTATCTTTTGTTGATTTCCAATACGCATTGCTTACCCCAAAATAGTCAGTGGTTACAATCTAAATACTTGTCGAGAGCTTTTTTCTTCTTTTGTTTACACCAAAACAAGGCATACTGCCACTGAAGCGTAAGGGGCTACTGTGATAGGAGCCAGATTTATAGGGAGAAACCGACGGTTGAGAGTTGCGCAGTAAGATTTCTGTTCGGATTACATTTAAATTTCAACATGTTGGTGTGGTCGAGAAAACAGGGAGCAGGCAAAGAATTCCAAAGGCGAACAGTACGAGGAAAGAAGCTATTAGAGTAGAAAATCTTCCGGCATCTAGCGATCTCTAGCGACCTTTACAATGAAGGGGTGTGATTTTGCTGCTGGGTTGGTCGGAGGTATTTTCGTTGAGGGGGCGCAAGTGAAGTAAGTTCGTCGATGCACATTCTGCAGAATCACTTGAAAAAAAAAGCACAGAGATGCAACATTAAAGCGATGTGATACTCCTACTTCTCGATTTAATAAAACACATTTGGTAGTTAAAATGGGCAGGGCCCGATTATGATTTGGCCAAACCCTACAGCTCTGATACTGTGTCCGTCTCAGGCGCGATAAAAGTGACAGTGATTCGATCGG
>OY744516.1:134677326-134684340 GCA_963556195.1 Sepiola atlantica | reverse complement strand
TCCTAGCGCACGGCAGGTTTTTAAATAAATGGTCTGTAATGGAAGACCCGTATGTGTTGTTTTGAACGTCCGTTGATCGGAAGGTTCCGTTCCTGATCCTACTCGGAATGTGCTGTTGGACTCTACTATCCAATCTTAACGTCGTCCTACCCACGATCTGTAGGATTATGGCTTTTTTTCTTTGTGTTTTTCTAAATATATTTTTTGCCAAAATAAAAAATTAATGAATCTTCCATATGTACCACTAGTAGTTTCTATTCTTCGTCTAATCATCTTCAAGTGATAAAAACAAATGAACAAAAAATGCAAAGAAAAAAAGAGATTTTTAAAGCAGCCGAGAACGCGCATGTGAAGTCAGTTAGACGTCATTTTAGATCTTGATATTTATTTATTATGTCATGTTCTTTCTCCTGCACTCTGGTATCGAAGGAGAAGGCTATATCAATGATTAAGAAAGTTCCATTGCTTTTGTTTAGAAAGATTATGTATCTTTCTAAACATAGGTTTGTGTAAGGATTTGAATGTTCAAGAAACTTAGCAGTTTGAATGCGCATGCCCCAAAGAAGTTTGACATTGTCGTTCTCCTATAACACTTCTCTTTGTTGTCCAATTCATAAAGTTTGTTTATGTTTCAGTGTAGTAACTGGGCAACTTTGTCGTGCCTCCATTTTTTATGTTAATGATGTGCATTCAGATGCAATATACGCTAAAGTTTCTTCTCTTTCATTACGCAATCTGCACATCGGTGATTCTGCAGTTTTGTCAATTTAATGTTCGATTGACCTACTGCGAGTGGCTTGTTCCTTAGCTGCCATTAATGTGCTCCAAGTAGATATTTTGAGATCTCCCCTTACCAACCAAATCCAGCTGTCATTATCTCTAAATTCAGTATTCTTAAAGAATGCACTGTGTAGTTTTTTCCCAAATTATTTTAAATCCCTATTTTGCAACATGTGATTCTTTTTACTCCAGTTCTAAGTATTTCCTCTCTTTTCACTTCCCGTAGAGAGATCTCATTACTTTCAGAAATATATTTATATAGACAACCTTCTTCTATATTCACGGCATCTTCAACACGAACTAAACATCGACTACCTTCCTTTCTGTGTAGATGTAATCAATCTGCATCTTTCTTTTGTGCAAAAGCTCCATAAATTGTAAGCATTTTCCGTGTTTTTGGTGTCCAAACATTTTAATTCATCTACATTCCAGTCAAGTATACCAACAGTATGGCTCTGGCATTTATAGCATAGATTGTATTCCATCTGTGGATGTTCGATCTAAGAATAACCCTTACTCTTCTGTTATACTAAACTGTCACCTGTTTTTTTTTTTCATTTCCTTGTTTTTAATACTATCTGCATCTAATATTCCCGGGCATCTGTAGCCCTTCTCACTGTCAACATCTTTTATTGTGTCTGTTGTTGGAAGTTCAAGAACATCTGAATGGACAAGTTTACCTCTTTTATAACAGGAATAGCACATTTGGTGATACCAAATTCCATTCGTATGTCGTCACTTAATAATCTGACCGTATTTAAGGAAGTCCTTTCTAAGTTCATATCTTGCCATCACATTATGCAAGAGAAGTGTCTCTGAGACCAAACTAATGATCAAAAAACAAAGAGGAAAGACTATCACCCTGGAAAACTCATCTCTTGATTTTTACTTTACCTAATGCAACACCTCCTGAAGTTAAATTGGGTTCCCACTTCTTCATGCTCTTCTTTAAAGCTGTTTGAATAATGGCTGCTATTCCGAAAATCTTCAAGCATTTGTGGATCCATGAATGAGGCACCATGTCAAATGCCTTCTGTTAATCTACCCACAAGGCAAGGTTAATAGTTATGGGTTTGCAGTTTCCCAGGTACATTTTATCGATCAAAATCTGATCTTTGGTGCAATGTGATCTTTTTCGGCAGCCTTTTTGTTCCTCATGCAGCAAATTGTTTTGATCCAAATGACCATAAATACTTTCAGACAATATTCTTGTGAAAAGTTTCCACATAGCTGAGAAGCTATGTGGAAACTTTTTACCAAGTGATTAGTTTAAAGTTTGTCACTTCATCCCCTTTTTATCTTATCTTTTATGATCAAGACTTTTATAACCGTGCTCTATCTCAGCCACTTAGTGAAGCTACCTGTCGTTAAACAGTCATTTATCCTTGCTGCAAGAAATGGGTGAAGAGCCGGAAGGTTTTTAAAAAAAGTATTCATGAACTCCGTCAGGTTCGAGTACTTTCCAATTTGAAAACCATTTAACTCTCTACTTAAGCATATCAAAGGTGATTGTTATATCCGTTTGTCGTTCTACTCTAGAAGGCACCCCTCTTTAAATATCTTTGATACATTCTGCATATCTTGATGTTTTACTTCCTTTTCCTAAATGTCTTTCCAGAATGCACTAGATTGGTCAGTATTAGGTATAAGTTATTCCTTCTTTCAATTCCGTCTAGTTGTTCAAAAATGAGTTTCTGGTTGTTCTCAAACAGTCTGTTTTGCCGATACTGCTCAATTCTGTCGCTGTAACACTTTAGTTTGGCAGTTTTAGCTATGACACACTGTTTCAGTTGTTCTTCAATTACACACTTGAAACCTTTTCGGTGTATGTCGAACTTACGGATTAGTATTTAACAAGCACTCTGCCTTTTTAGTTTGCCATTTCCGACAGTTTGCACTTTACTTAAATCCTTTCTAAGTTGTTTTATCTACCCATTTAAACGCTTCCACTACCAGGGACATTCATTTACTTCTTTTTTTCCGTCTTTCTATTCTGAGTAGCTTTGACACAGTATTGACAACAGCTTTAATACCAATCAGAATTATTTATTAATAAAAATGGCTAGACTTCATTCACTTTAGTTGTGACAATTTCCAGTTTTTCCTATTGAGAAATCACAGGTTCGGCAGCTGTTCTGAACTGTCAGCTCTCAGTTTCTCGTCTTACAATATGAACATACCAATCTCTTCTTTCTGTCATCCTACGTTCTATCATACGTGTTACGATTACATCTGTGTTAACAGCCTGATTACTATTAGTTGCAATATTTCGTTTTCAGAGTAAGTTGCTGCTTCTACCCTAGACTTTTCTTCAACTGCATCAAGTTTATTTATCTCTACAAGCTCATCTTAGTCTTCTCTATAAATTTCTTTATTTAGTTCTTCAATTTCAATAGCATATAACAATTCATTTGTTCCAATCACACGGGCTTGTTCTGAAAGTTTTTGTTCTGTTAATTTAAACAGGGTTAACTCATTCAAGCGTTCTGCATTCGTTGTTTATATCGTCTCTTAGGATGATCACTCTTCAAATAAAATCTTATCACAATTCTATTTAAGTAAAATTAGTTCTAGTTTTAGTGTTAGTGTTTCAAGGGTTTCGCTGGATAACGACCTGGGACGCCTCGTTCGTTTTCCTGTTGGACTTGGACTCTGTACTTGACATTACGGAACTTCTTGCGTCGTTTTTGGTTCGATAATTTTGAACACTCATATTGGCATAATACAGAGAAATGGTTTGTGTAAGGTATTCATTCCCTAATATTTTTATTGAGATACCATCTCTCGGAGAGTTGCTAACCAAAGCTTAAGACCCAATCCTGGCCATGAAACGCAGTTAAACCCCGCTTGATGTCAACCTGGTATTTACAACTGCTGTTGCATTCCATCAGGTATTTATTATCCTTACTTTAGTTATGGCTTACTGGAGATTCTTTACCCCTTATGCAATTTGACCCATCGCTGGGAGTATTGTTATTATTATCATTATCGTTATCACAATTACTATGATTATCATTATTACTACTAAAACTATTATTACATTCCATTTGTCACCGTCATGTTTATTACTATTATTGTAAATATAATTATTATTATGGCCTATTATTATTATAACGAACAAGTCCACCGATGTTATGAAAAATAGTAGTCCGAATAATCCCAAGAATGCAAGTAGTGGATGGTGTATGACTGATTTATAACTATTTTTCTAGCATATGTTCCCAGAACTTGCTGCTATACTGGATGTTATTTTTGTGACAGATAATCCAGTAGATATAATTACACACACCATTGTGTCGCATTGTGTAGTAGCCGTCCTTTAGCAGAACTTTGCACCTGGAGATCAGATAGCACACACTCTCCACTTCGTTGTGGCAGAACCTGCACTTGCTGTCGTTGATCAAATCACTCATTTTCTTATCGTTTGCATTCTATTTTAATACATTCAATTGAAATCTGCTATTATACAGTATCCAAGTTAAATGTTAATACATATTAAAATAAACTTAAGATGTATTAATCGATTCAGTTAATGTGTATTTGTTTGCTACTACGAACACGGAGCATTGGCTGCTTTGTCTATTAATAAAACCATTCTTTATAATCTGTTATGCCTCTCGAACAACCGAATCTCGTCTTACATTTATTTCAACTATGTCAATATTATTTGACATTTATATCATACTATGTTTTGACATTTATATTATACTAGGTTTTCAATTTTATACTTTTATACATTCATATTATACTAGGTTTTGACATTTATATTATACTAAGTTCTGATATCTATATTATACTAGGTGTTGATATTTATATTATACAAGGTTTTAAAATTTATATTATACGAGGTTCTGATATGTATATTCAATTATGTTTTGACATTTATATCATACTAGATTTAAGAATTATACTAATTTTTAAGTTTTATATTATAGTAGATGTTAACTTTTATATTATACTAGATTTTGACATTAGGATTATGCTAGGTTTTTACATTTATATTATACTATGTTATGCATTTATATTATACTAGATTTTTAAATTCATATTACACTAGGTTTAAACATTTATATTATACTAGGTTTTGTCATTGATATTATAGTAGGTCTTAACATTTATATTATACTAGGTTTAAACATTCATATTATCTTACATATATATTATATTATACTAGGTTTTTACATATATATATATATATATATATATATATATATATATATATATATATATATATATATATATATTATACTAGATTTAAATATTCTATAATATACTACTGTTTTACATTCATATTATACTAGGTTTTGGCATTTATATTACACTAGGTTTTGGCATTTATATTACACTAGGTTTTGGCATTTATATTACACTATACCAGATGTTAACATTTATATTTTAATAGGTTTTAATATTCATACTATACTAGGTTTTGACTGTTATAATATAGATTTTCACATTTTTATACGATGTTTTGACAATTATATTATGCAAGGTTTTGATATTCATATTATACTAGGTGTTGACATTTATATTATATTATCTTTTTAAATTTGTGACACATTCAATGAGTGGACCTTTCTGGGGAGCTGATGCGCTCCTTATGTTCAACGATCTTTGTGCCAGAATCGAACAAAGCAGGAAGAATCAGATGTGTGTGTTTAAAATATTAGTACCCCATTTTAATCTGTCAATGTTAACTAATACAGATGTTAACTATAAATATTGTACCCCGCGACCACCAATTCAAAAATCAACGACTTGACTTATCAACCTTAAAACAAAACATGGTTGTTAAATCATAACAAAATATTTATCGTAACTCAGAACAATGTATGTGTTGTATATTGTGCCTTTTTTCTCTATCCCTATCTCTCTCTCTCTTACCTCCTCTACCTCTCGCTTAATTCTACAAGCGAAGAAAAGTTGGCTTTTCAAACCTGAACGAGGAAGACGCGTCGGCTCGTGTGAGAGTCGCACACGCGCCCAGAACATTCAAGTTTCTTATTATGTTTTTGGGGGGCATAAATGAATTATTTTTTTATATTAAGTAAAATGGTTTTGTTCCATTATTACATAACGTTCATTTCTAGGTAAGTCGTCCGAGCCAATTCAGCATGCCAGCTGACCAAACAGCTAACGAGACGACGTTGCCACTCTGGGAGCTTGTTACTGTTTCAGGACGTTAATAACCCTGCCAAAGACGTATCCACGGCGCCAACACACCAAGTCACACTCCCCGGCCGTGACTGTCGTCCAACGATAGTTGCTCACTGGCGATAACGACGAGTACATTTCGTCCCGTTCCAAAGATCCCCCCGGCAAACGACTTTGTTACACATTTATATTATACTAGGTTTTGACATATATATTATACTAGGTGCTGACATTTAAATTATACTAGGTTTTGACTTTTGTATTATACTAGGTGTTGACATTTATATTATACTAGGTTTTGACTTTTGTATTATACTAGGTGTTGACATTTATATTATACTAGGTTTTGACTTTTGTGTTATACTAGGTGTTAACAGTTATTTTATACTAGGTTTTGACTTTTGTGTTATACTAGGTGTTAACATTTATATTATACTAGGTTTTGACATATATATTATACTAGGTGTGGACATTTAAATTATACTAGGTTTTGACTTTTGTATTATACTAGGTGTTGACATTTATATTATACTAGGTTTTGACTTTAGTATTATACTAGGTGTTGACATTTATATTATACTAGGTTTTGACTTTTGTATTATACTAGGTGTTGACATTTATATTATACTAGGTTTTGACTTTTGTGTTATACTAGGTGTTAACAGTTATTTTATACTAGGTTTTGACTTTTGTGTTATACTAGGTGTTAACATTTATATTATACTAGGTTTTGACATATATATTATACTAGGTGTGGACATTTAAATTATACTAGGTTTTGACTTTTGTATTATACTAGGTGTTGACATTTATATTATACTAGGTTTTGACTTTAGTATTATACTAGGTGTTGACATTTATATTATACTAGGTTTTGACTTTTGTATTATACTAGGTGTTGACATTTATATTATACTAGGTTTTGACTTTTATATTATACTAGGTTTTAACATTTATTATACTAGGTTTTGCTATTTATATTGTGCTAGGTGTTGACATTTATATTATATTAGCTTTTAAAATTTATATTATACTAGGTATTAAAATTTTTATAACACAATGTTTTGACATTTATATTAT
>OY744516.1:134654826-134672326 GCA_963556195.1 Sepiola atlantica | reverse complement strand
AGGCCATTCGTGAAGTCTATTAAGGGATAGAGCGCTCTCGCGCCTCCCTTGATATATATATATATATATATATATATATATATATATATATATATATATAAACATATATATTCACCTAGTTTGTCGATGTTTTCGTTCATGCCTTAATAAAGTTGTTTAAGCATTGTGACGAGATCTGGTAGTCATCCAAGTTTTCCGAGGATTGTCCAAAGTGTTGCTTTATTCATAAACTTGATATAATTCTAATAGTTCTTTGATGCACGTTTCCTGAAGTTGTCGGACAGAACAAATCATATCCATTTCGTCACAACCAGATGAAATAGCGCCCTGGCATTCCGATATAACCAAGGGACATGTCCATTTACTAAGCCAGTAAAGTAAAAGCTCTGCTAATAGCTTACCCACTGATTCAAGAAGGCGTTTCCGACCATAGCTGCTATAAGCCGACTGTGCGCCTTTTATTTTGTATAGAGAAATAAGAATCGCGTCTATCCAGTCCTAAGGTTACAGGAGCAGCCATCCATACATCCATCAGATATCAGACGCTGGACTGCTGCAGCGATACTATCACTCACATAACGGAGACTTTCAGCAAGGGTACCATGAAGGTCATTTATTTCCTGATATTAATCTCCTTTATTGTTTTGGGAATCTCCCAGATGGTCGCATCATCCATCATTTTACGGTTGGTGTTCTTCTTAGGAAAGCTGTTGACGACATCTTTATCAACCCTTCAGGGTTGTAGAAAAGATTCATATGTTCAGTCACCGTTTCATAATGTCCTCGGGACTTTTATGGGGAAGGGATTAATCTATGGACCTCAGTGGTACCATAGATGAAGATTGAGGCCAGAAAATCTGCCTAATCGAGTAGTACGCATATATATATATATATATATATATATATATATATATATATATATATATATATATATATATATATATAATGTATTTTTATGTAATTATTTTTATTGGTGATCGTAGCCTTCGTTGTTATTTTGCTTACTATTATTTCGATTGTCTCACTTTCCTAAGTGATTAAGATGCAGAACATTGCATTATTAGTCGCCCTTAACTTCATAGGACGTATTCTTTCCGTTAATATATAGTTTATTTATTTTATACGTACATATATATATATATATATATATATATATATATATATATATATATATATATATATATATATATATATATACATATATATATATAGTAAATACAGTTTAACCTTACATAAAATTTACATATGAAACAGAAATTAATTACTCAATAACTTTTTTAGAAACACTCATAATAAAATCCAATAACAGACTGTCTTTCAAAGTACACCGCGAAACCACCAACAAAAAACGACCGTATACATTTCTATTCACACCGTGACGAAAAAATCAAAGCAGGCATGATAATTGGCTTTTTTCCTTCGTGCTCTTAGAATCTGCACTCCTCAATATATAGATGAGGAGATCAAATACATCACAACTTCTTTAAAAGCACTGCAATACCCCACACATTTCATACTTAATGCTAAGAAAAAAGCCCTAAAAATGAAATCTAGATCCAGACTAGCCAGCCCATGCCACATTTTCTCTACGTACATCTCGCTGAAATATCTATATAAAATTATATGATTTCAAGTAATTACTTTCATAGTTATGCTATTATTTGCTCGTATACATGCATGTATATATTTATATGTTTACGTACATGTATTAAAAAATTAGTAATAATTATAAATACACTATCTTTAAATTATTTTGATAATATATTTAAATGTATCCTTTCCATTTTCTTTCTTAACTCATCACTTTTTCTATTTTCTCCTACTGTATTGCCAAGTAACTATATTGTTTTACACGTGTATACATGCATACAGGTGTAGGCATGTATATATATATATATATATATATATATATATATATATTAACGTAGTTCACCCAAACAAGGCAGGCCGCCACTGTAGACGTAAGGGGTTACTGAGAAGAAAGAAAAGGGGAGAAGGTTGGTAGGGGGGGAGGGTTCAACCTAAACTGGGATCTGCGCAGCGAGATGTATGTGTGTATATATATATATATATATTACATTTACATGGGCTTATACGCTTATGAATATTATAATGATTAATAAATAGTTTATAGTCAATAAATAATTATTTAAATAATGAATAAATAAATACACTCACACATAAATATATAAATATATAGATAGTATTTCAGTGCTTTTCTTTTTTTCGTTAAACCCTTACATTTTCCATCTAGCTGGGGATTTAGACCCATCTTAAAAAATATATAAACAGAGCCATACTTTGTTTCTTCTCATAGCTTTTTGGTTTTTACTTCTCAAACGCATAATTCGCACAGGAATAATATTCCCCCCCCCCACACACACAAATCTTTTTCCTTTTTCTTTTTCTGGTTTCATAACATATGTATGTTTATGTATTTATATGTTAACGTGAATATGTGTTTTGTCCTCATATGTATAGGGATGTCATATGGGAACAGTCTACCGATCCCTGACCATGTTTTGCTCGCCTCCTCCCGCCCTAGTCCATCTTCACCTCCTACACTCACCTAACACATAACCCAGACAATCTTTGAACCCGACGCTTTTGTTTTCTCTTTCAAAGATAAATTAATAAATTGATTTAAATAGCATTTCGCCCCCCTCCCCTTCAAAATTTAACTTAACCCCGGTTAAACGACGCTCGCCTCCTACGTTTTTCCATTTTAACTATATGCACCTCTCCCACTTCGTAATAATCCTACTCTCTTATTGCTACCACTGCCACCATCTAATTGTTTCTTATATTTTGATTTTCTTGCTAATATCGGCCGCAAGCTCTGAGCCTGCTGGGAAAAAAATTTTTGTACGTGTATGATTTTTTCTTCAAACAAATCATCGTGAAGAAGTCTGACAGTAAAGACGAAACGTTGATGAATACATAAATATTCTTTTGGTTTTTTTTTTCATTTTCCATATATATATATATATATATATATATATATATATATATATATATATATATATATATATATATATATATAGGTTTTTTTATATTTAAATATTAATTTTATAACATAAAGTAATTGTAATAGCTCAATAGTGTGAGGCTAGAGCTATGCCATTAAATATTTTTATTTAATAACTACGTAAAATGCTAGGAAAGACAGATTCACATCATTTTACAAAAAAAAACTGTTTTATTTTCAGCATACAATTGTTTCAGCTTACCACCAAGATATTTGTAAGATGCTCCTATATCCTATGCATTTCTTTCCTGGTATGGCTATCCTCAGTGCTCATATGTAAAACAAACAAAGACAAAGAAAAACAAGGCTAGCAATGCCTGAATTACAATCCGTACTCATTATCATCATCATTTATTTTTATTTTATTTTATTCCTAATGGAGCTATTGCCTCCTATGTGTCCTACTCGCGACATCCACACATCATGTGCGTTTCGCTATGAGTTTTTAATCGTTCATCACAAGCTTTAATATTCACCCCAAAGCACATGAATTAAAATATATGTTTTTACTGACCGTCTTTTGTTGTTTCGACCTATTTCTTTCCTTTTCATCCGAGTTTTAGTCATTGATTTTACCTTATTTTATATGCCTTTCTTACATGTGTATATCCGTGCGATGGGTAACTTCCGTTTTAAACAAAAGAGAGTAGAGCGTGGTGTCGTCAGAATACAATGTCATCAGGTAGGTCGTTTATGAAAATCAAGAGCAATAAAGGTCTAAGGATCGATCCATATGTTGTTTGGATGAACGGTTATCGAGGACAACATAGATCTTTCTTTTGGATAGAAAATAATCTAATTATATAAAATATTCGTCCAGTAATATCATATGGATTAATTTTCATGAGATTTTCTATCTCGAGAATTCTTGAAAGCTGGTACAACAGAGGTACTTTTTCAGCTATCAGGGAAGCAAGATTCGACAAAGCATTTGTTGTAGAGTTTATAGAAAAAAGGGGCAAGTTCAGCAGAGCATTTTCTTATTACTATTACTAGTATAAGATCAGGCCCACATGCTTTGGAAATGTCAAGGTCTTTTATGATGTCTCAGACACGAGATGGGGAAATTGTCAGGACATCAAGTGTGGCTTCAGTTCGCAATGGGAAATTTGGGAAGGAGTGGTTTGCGTAGTCCAAAGTGAAGTTTAAGGCGAAACGCTGGGCAAGTAGTTCAGCCTTGTAAGTTGCCGTGCAAACGACATCATTGTGCTTGAATAGCAGGTAAATTGTTGATTGTCCATTGTTTACCACACTAAAATTTTCAAGAAATCACAAGTATCTAGGTTATGTGACTGAATACGTTTTCTGTTCATCTCTGTATCTCTGTCTCGCTCTCTCTCTCTCTCTCTCTATATATATATATATATATATATATATGTATATATATATATATATATATATATATATATATATATATATATATATATATATATATATATATATATACGTCAGCATGTGTGTGTGTGTGTGTGACTAAAATTCGTTTCTTTTGTAAAAGTGATCTGTTTCTTCATATTTTATAAAGGAAAAAAAGCCTTATGGCAAACATAAAATCATGAAAAATTATAGGTGTTGTTATTATTTACATTTTAATATTGCAAAAATAAAATGAATGAAATTGAAACCATTGAGAAAAACTGGACATTTTAAACTTTGTGCGGCGTCATTCTTTGTCTTAACGTGCAAATCCGTCCATGCGAAGTCTCTCTATCGAATGCCAAAGAAAACAGTTGTCTTTAAAAATAAAATTACACAATCAGACAACGCCGCAGCCCACACAAACCGGCCAAAACACCAGTCTTGGACTTTCGGTCTGTGGTTTTCATGGTGTGTGTTGTCTGTGGCGTTGTCTGATTGTGGAAATAATTATATAGTATCCTACACTACATCTAATATATATATATATATATATATATTCATATATAAATATGTTCATTTTTCACACGTTTTGTCCACTACATCATTTAATTTTCATGAATTATCATGTACCTTACCCCATATATACATATGTATATATATATATATATATATATATATATATATATATATATATATGTATACATACATATGGACTTTTGGTTTTGGATTTTTATTACTCTTTAGAAACCTAATGTGTGACAAATTAGCAAACCTATCCCTGATTCATTCAGATTAAATCTTTGGGTCTTAGCATCCAGTGTATCAATTTCATGCCCACTCCCATTTGTTGTCTATCCTGGCAGCTCCTCTTTATCTCTTCCCTCTTATCACCTTTCCCCCTCCTCCACTATCTTCTCCATACTAGCTCATTAGGTGTGAAAATAAAAAGAAAAAGAAAATAAATAAAAATGTAAACAGAAGAATAAGAAACAGAGACGAATGTGTCACCTACTTATCATATTCCAACATCACTTAATGTCTTCTCATATGGTCCAATCAGATCATCCTTCCTTCATCCCATGTGGGTGCCTTCAAAATAAAATTATTTCCGATTCTTCATTTCTTAAGACGTTCGCCAACAGAACGAAACCGGTCAAACCTCTTGTTTTTGTTTTTTCTCCTGCATTTTAACTTGTTTTCCGTTTGTCATTTTTCACACATTTTGTCCACCACGACATTTAATTTTCATGAATTATCGTGTATCTTACCCCATATATATATATATATATATATATATATATATATATATATATATATATATATATATATATATATAGTCTCTACCATTCCGGACCTTTAAATATTTATCAGTAAGCCCATCAATTTTACAATTTACTGTCTTGATATTTAAAGTTTGAAATATAAATGAATTGATCTGAGATTTACCATCTCTTGTCATTTATTTTTGTTCATTCTTATTCCACCTTCCTGTTTTCAACATTGCATTGCTCCTGCCGTGGAATTCTCACCTTCATGTTTACACACACACACACACACACACACAAACACATACATATATATATATATATATATATATATATATATATATATATATATATATATATATAGTTTATAGGAGAGAACCCTAGCAGAGTGTTCGGCCAAGAAACATTAAAAAGAATAAGAGCGTAATATAATATTTATATGTGCAATTACAAAAGATCCAAATCGCAACAAAGGCGACCTATAGTTATCCTCTGTTTATGACTGTCTTCCCCCATATATATATATATATATATATATATATATATATATATAACTATATATATATATATATATATATATATATATATATATATATGCGTCTGTGTGTGTAAATATAACGCTGATTTTTGGTAAACACTCGTGCTTTCGTAGCTAATACAGCTATCAAATGAAGTGAAATGGTAATTTATCTGCGGGATTCCGAATATAGAACTTTGAAAAGAGAACAAACATGAGATCCGTAGAGGATTCAGACCTGCGCCTATGAAGAACATTTAGTTGACGCCGCCTACCGCTTGTCCAACAGACCAAAAGTGAAACAAACTCCGAATTAGTACATAAAACCCAAAGCTCTGTGGCAAGTGGTACAACCGGCACTATCTGAAGGCAGTCTATCTCTGTAAATTGAGCGTCCAAGAACAAGCAGAGTTCTACATATTATCGGAAATATATTCGATTGTTCATATATAGATTGTTCATGAACTACCAACCATTCTAAGAATTCTCCATATTCACTTGGCAAGAACATTTCACTGCAGTCTGTCAGATTCTTTCATGAGCACTCATTGAAATTTGATTCTTAGGAGCTAGTTTTTATCATTTGTAACGTTAAATATAACAGGACATCTCAAATTTCTGTAAGTTTTCTTATCAATGGTCGTCAAAGTCTAAATCAAGGATTTGTATATATATATATATATATATATATATATATATATATATATATATATATATATATATATAGTAATAGAAAGAGGTGATATAGAGCGAGAGAGAGAGATGATGCTGATGAGAAACTATACCCCCCACCTGTTTATCCAAAAGATGGCGTGTGTTATGTCAAGATATATTAACGTGTCAGACGAGGACAATCTGGTGTAAATACTGTGCACTGGTGGGAAGAAGAAGAAGAAGAAGAAGAAGAAGAAGAAGAAGAAGAAGAAGAAGAAGAAGAGACAGCGCGCCGAAAGATTAAATGACATTTCATATTTCTGTTTCACTCGAAAGTGTTTTTCTCGGTAGACAGTGTCGATCTTAAGATAACGTACAAAGCCATTCCGTTTTTAAAAGTCTCGCGTTTCATGAGATTTCTGAGACTAGATAAGTCGGGTTCAAGGTTCAATAACGTGGGGAATGTCATCTAACCTAGCACAAATCAACTTGCAAATCTGTGTCCTTTATCTGACCTCGAATGTTTTCCCATTTTGCAACGCTGGTACAGAATGACAATTTTGATAATTTTATTAAATTGTTCGTTTTTCTAATGAGTCACCAGTGTTCAAGGCCAAAAGCCACTCGAGGATAAAAGTTAATGAGATGGAACGATTGTCGTTTTAATGATGAAGAATATTACAAGAGGATTGAAAATGATGAATAGAATGAGCAAAGTTCGATACTGGGTTTGAAGACGAGCGTGTTGTAGTATGCAGGGAAGCAGTAATGTGCTAGTACGTTCCACAATGGGAAGTTTTAGAATGATATAGCCTTATATAGCTACATTATTTATTTCGATAACACATATATCCTTTTAATTTGGTATTACCCTTGATCTGTTGGCTAGGAGCAAAACGTATTTTTTTCTGATATTACAAGTAATCTTTTCTAACCTCGGTAAGTGAAAAAGACATCGCTCTAGATTGGGACAATTTTTATTTTTTGTTCCAATCTAGCGTGCCCATTTTTAGGGAGCTGGATTTTCTCCACATTAAAAACCGTTGGGAGGCCAATAAATAGGTATTATTTCGGCAGCCTATTCGCTAATATGTGATATTATTTCAATATGTAATATTTGAAACTGTTATCGATGCTAATTGTTGCTTGTAAAAATAGGTAAATTTCTACCTTATCGTAAACATCTACAGAATAATTTGTTAGGTAATTTTTATAATAGTTGATATTTCCACGGCTAATATTTCAAACGATTATTATGGCTAATATTCTAGCTTTCTTTTCAATACCCAATGTTCTAGCTCGTTTCAGTAGCTAGTATTCTAGCCCATTACAATATTTAATATTTTTACTTGTAGCAATAGGTATTTTACTAACTTATCTTAACATCTATTTTATACTAATGAGTCACCACTTACCAAGGCCAAAAGCCACACGAGGACAGTGTAATATGATACTTGAAAACGATGAATGGAATGGATAAAATTTGATTGCATTAGAGGACGGCTTAACAAGTATTTGTTGACATTAGATTGAAGACGGCGATGTTGTAGTTCGCAGGGATGCAGTCCTGTGGCAGTGTGGCATAATGGGTTTCAAAGATGTGAAGTTGTTGGAAAGAATCTATGTCCATGGTAATTCTGTTTGGTTTTAAGTACAGAGGAAGAAAGAAAAAATTATTTGTATTGGTTGTAGCTAGACGTGTTTTTTTTTTTGCTGTGAATGTTTTATGATGAGGGAACAAGGATTATAACTCAGTCGCGTACCTTCCATAAAAATAACGATATACAGAAAGACTATCAACGACTCTTCTGTGCCTAATATTCCAGCTTATTGCAATAATTATCATTTCCGCTTATACAAATATGGGAGTTGAAAGTCGCTTTCGGTTTACTTCCGGCAACCTCGTAACTCTCGCTTCCCTTATTTTGTCCTGTAGTCTTCACATTCCATGGGCGATGTTTCTGACAAAGGGGGAGAATTGCTGCTTTTTGGGTTGGAATCTATCAATCTAACACTTATGCTTTTGACCGTGAAGCAGTATTTTCTAACTCCTTACATTAAGTGGCTTCATGCCTTGTTAAGAATGATTTCCATTAAAAAATAGGCAATTCTGTAACTTATCTAAATATATATATATATTAATATAATTATATATTATAGGTATATTTTGATAAATAAATACGGTAATAACTTATACTAACGGGACCTGTGGAAATTCCACGATTGTATCCGATCTAGATTAATAAACAGTTTATTCCTATGCGATGGGTATGTAAATAAGCTATAGACGATAGGAGGGGATATGAGCTATGTACATTTGACTGAGTTCAACTATGGAAGTCAGAAAATCAATAAAAATTATCAAAGAAGCAAACATACATAAAAGTTGACATCAAATCAAAACATTGCATTGATTTTTTTTAATGTAAAGCTAGTCCATAAAACTGGGGAAGTGATGGAGTCAGAATATGATAATAAATTTAGGTTGACCTTCGCACCAAATCCTATAACTCAGAAAAGGCGACATTTAAAATATGCAAGTCTATATTATGATGCTTATGCATTGTTAGCAGCGGAGGATGTTTCTGTCAATGCTTTTCTTGTGAATGGCCTATATAAATTGTGTTTTTTGGTTTGTACTCTATTATTAATACTGAATACATATATCTTGTGCTTTTTTATCCATGAATGACTAAAAACATTTGTTCAACATATATATATATATATGATTGGGGGGGGTACAATTTTTTCATCGCAAGCATGAAGGGAAGATGAGTTTTCTCGTTCATGATTAAAAGTTAAACAAGAAAAAAAAAAGCCAGCTGACCGGTTGCACCGTCTCTTAACAAAGGATGTATCGGGGGATTTAAAATAGGGGGAGTCAGAAGCGGGAATAGATAGAAGAAAATAATAAAGCAGCGTCATGTTAAATGTACAATTGAGGAAATATATCTTAGAGACTGATCACGTCTAGTCAAAATAGACACTCGCTTTGTTTACAAAGAGAGGGACGTGTTAGATGAACGTGGATCGTCCTAAAGATTTTTAGATGATATAGTGAGTGAGCTGTGCCACATTTTGTAATATTTTGCAAATAATATTTATTTGCAAAATATTACAAAATGTGGCACAAGGCCGAAAAAAGAGAACTGAGGAGAATGAGGACTTAACAACCATTATTTAACTTATAAGCCACAATCACCTAAACAAATACACTTACTATAAAAACAAAAATTACAATATTAACATGAAATAATGAGTGGGTAAATAAACCTTTTATATGTAAATTAATGAAATATATACAATGACAAAAAATGGAAGTGTTAGTATAAGAATCCACACTAAAACATGTGGCAGATAAGTAGTTTTGCCAGTCCAAAAAAGGTGATGCAGACCCCAAAAGCTTTATTTCTTACACCTCTTTCGATATTACCAAAGCAGATCTGCATCTCTGACAAAACAGCAAATCTGTCACCTAATTGGGGTCGGGAATGGGAATTATAAAATAAAAGTGGGGAAAAGAAAAAAAAACACGGGATGGGAAAGGACAAAAAATAAAAGAGGCCCTACAACATCATACATACACTAGTTAAGTTTTTTTTAAAGTGAGGGACAAAACATAACTTACTCCAGTCTAACCAGATCAAATAAAAGGGTCAGTGTTTGTTCCAGAATCCAGCAGCACGAGGAAATAAGCTTTTGGAGTAGAAAGCTCTTCGGCACCTGGGGACCTCCACAGTGGACCTCCACAGTGTATGGATGAGATTTGGCAGATTGTCGGGTTGGTCTAGTGAATTTACGTTGTGGGGGTACCAGAGCAGCAAGCTCCTAGGAGTTCTTCTCTTCGAACAACGATGCGTTGAACTTCCAGTAACCAGCCATTCTAGACTTAGGGTTATCTAAGTTTACCCAAACCCGGACAAGCATATGATCCAAATTAACTATATTATAACAAGTTGGACAATCTAAAAGCCCTACGTCCATTATGCTAATTAAGAACCGATCGACTTAACTCGAAAGTTGCGCCGAATCGGAGCCGCGACAAACTGTGTAATTCCATACTACTTCACGGTTTTTTTTTATTCCAGAATGTATTGACAAGAACAAACTTGTCGACAGAATCCCAAAATGGTTTTACATCCCTGCTTATGTGAGTACCCCATGAAGTATTTCCCAAGCGATCTAAATCGGGATCCAGGACCGCGTTCCAGTCTCCCGCTAGAATTATCCGAAGAGTCGAATTCATGAAAGGCTCGATCCGCCGAAAGAAAAAGAACCCGCTAAGAATAGTCATTGGGCGCATAACCCCCAGTAAGCCGAAAAGCCACATCCTTTATGGAAACATCCAAAACGCGCAGCCTACCTCCCGGATCCGCACAAATGGGGTCACACGACGCATTCAAGGTACGCTTAACTAGCCAGGAAACCCCCCTTGAATGACAATCAAAATATGCTGAATAGAGCTGACAGCACACCCTGATAATCACTCGGAATAAAGTGAATCTCCTGAAAACAACATCTATTCACACCGAGCCGTTGAAGGTCACATGCTACTCGAAATTTACGAGAGGTGCCATTCGAGCTCGCTAATATGAGTGCCATTATAATGCTTTAGGGTTGGGCACCCGAAACGAACATCGACGGTTTCAAGACACCGACGGCCGCCCCCAGAGAACCATGTCCCATTTCAGTAGTTATGAGACCGTCTGGGGACACATCGCCGATGTCTTAGGGGAATGTTAGTGTTATCACTATAAAGGCATGGGTACATTCCTACCGGGACCCTCCCAACACAAAGCCTTTTCAATTCGATTACTTCTTCAATTTTCTTGTTCGCGTCCAAATTGTCCTTTATTATTATTAACTTTTAGGACTTTGGAGAAGATTTCTTTGAAGTGACCAATGTCTACTCGTTCTTTTTTCCTGTGATTCACAAGTGGAATCGAATATAGCTTCGAAATCGTCTGGGAAAATGGTCGATTTGGAGGAGGTGGTGTAGACTTTGGTGGTGACTTAGTTGGCTGGTCTTTGTTTTTCTCACCAACTTTTAGAGTCAGGTGCTCTAAAACCCTATTTTGGGGGTTGGGTGGTGTCGGCTTATTTCTAGAGAGGCAGGTAAACGTCAGATGACCGACCTCTCCACAGCTTCATCAAGTGGGTGTCCTTCCAGTCACCACAACAGGCAGTTTTTTCGCCCCTAGCTTCTATGTAATATGGGATATTTATAAAGGCATCGTTATTTAACAATACTTCGAAGGACCAAATGGCATTGAATTTGTCAACGGTTATTCCTGATACATCACCATATTTTAGAAGGAAAGCACAAAGATACTCGCCCGGTACGATTCTTGGAACTTCAAAAAGTGATGTATATGTTACTTTAAACGTCTGTTGAACGGAAGGCTTCATTCCTAATTTTACTAATTATGTGTTGCTGGACTCTACTATCAAATCTCAACGTCGTCCGACCCACGTAGCTGGCACTGCAACCACATTTAAAATAATAAATTACATTATTCTTATGGTGGGCAGGTAAAACGTATTTTCGAGAGGAAGTCAATAAAGGTTTTGAAGAGAAAACAACACGCACATTCGAAGCAAAATAGCAATTTTCAACTGTTGAGCTGATTTTCTTAGCGAATTTCTCACTTACTGTACCTGACCAAGGAAAACGAATATAAATCGGACATTTAGTCCCCTTATTTGGTTTTATTTCGGAAAAACATTTATTTTTCTTTTGATGACTCACTTAATCACATCAAGAGGATAACCATTACTGTGCAAAGTATTCGTTATAGCTTTTATTTCTTCGCCGAATCTTGATTTTAAATAACTCATAAGGACTGTGTGTGTTAGGGTTCAAATTAAGTTTACTTTTCGTTTATTAGGGCAAAATGAATCCAAGTGGGTATATAGTCCTGTAAACGTAGGTTTACGGTAGATTTATGTAAGGTAAGCCGATAGGGTTTTCGTTACGAATACGTCGAGGAAAGCTAAAGTTGAATTGCCCTATCCTTCATAGGTATATTTTAATGCGGTATGCATGCTATTGAGTAAGGAAAAGTATTTATTTGCTTCCGTTTATTAAAAAGGCAAAGTATGTCGTCTACATATCGAAAGTAGACTAAAGGTTTAGTAGCTCCAGATGATAATTCGTTCTAATGGAAACCCACAAAAATATTCGCCATTGTCGGTCCCAGAGCTGAGCCCATAGATACATCGTCTATTTGCCTATACATTACATCGTTAAAACTGAATTCAACGGATGTAGTGACAAATTTTATCAACTGCACGAATATGCTTTCAGTTATTGAAGGGGACGAAAAATGGCTATGATATAAAAAATCAGCACAGATATCTATTGTTTTCAAAATAGGAACACAAGTAAATAAGTTGCTAATATCGTAGGAACACATAAATTTATTAGCGACCTTACAATTTCGAATGTTATTTGCAAAATAAAATTAATCTTTTAAGCAGTATTTACTATAGTACTTCAATACTGGCTGTAAAATAGTAAAGATCCGTTTTGCAACCTTCTGCTGTGATGGCCCTACAATAGAGAGAATGGGCCTTCCTGGGATATCCGCTTTGTGAGTTTTTGGTAATCCATATAAACGTCGGCAGATAGAGTCCGAGGGTCTGATCTCACTGGCTACATCGGCAAGGAGTACACCGCTTTTCACATACTTAACCATCTGTTCTGGAATTTAGTTTTTAAGGTAGTTGTTGCATCATAAGTGCCCAATTTAACAAATTTCTCCGTGTCGTTTAATATCACCATCATTTGGTCGACGTAGTCTTGATGATTTATTATAACAACCCCTGAAACTTTATCCGGTCTTATTTTGTTGTAGAGTTTTAATGACAGCAAAATGTTCTTTGTGCCATTTAAACTCTTAATGGGATACTGGTGTACTCGCATAGCTTTGTTCATGGTAATTCAATCTAGCATTTAGGTTCCTTACTTTGATCTCAGAAACACGTGGAAGTCTCACTGTTTGAGAATTGAGAATTTCAAATTCTGAAAATAATTCTTCACGTCTAACACCAGATGGTGGAATACAGAATTTCAATCCATTAAAAGTTCAACAACAGACAACTTCAGAGTAGATAGATTAAGGACGTTTTACCTACATCTGAGTTAGTAGAGCAACCAAATCTTTTGTATATTAAATGTTTCAACTTATTATTAAACTGAAGCATCAATGTTTTACGACTGCTCTATTGTAAAATTGCAACATACCGTGAGAAACGAATTTTATCGCAGCACAAACAATGCTCACTGTTTCCATTTATACTTGTACATATTTGGTATTAAACGTTTGGAAATCTAACGCCAATGTATCCAAGAAATAATGGATAAATGCATTCTCTATTTTATTTGCCGGGTGCAAATTCGCTTTCTTTATTTTAAGTAAAATAAACAAAGGACATACATTATTACTTAAACAGGAATGTAGAAATTTCTTGCGTTAACCATATTTTACTCTTAATACAAAATGATAGAGTTTTATTTTTAATTAAACTTGAGTTGTGCCTAGTCTTAAGATATTTTATGATTTCGGGGGGGGGGTACAAAATGTTATCATCGCAAGAAGTTCATTAGACTAACTGATCTTCGTAAACAATAGAACACTGTAAGTAGCCTGTTATGCATATGCAAACATATGTACGCATTGTAAATTCCTTTCATCCGTAGTGAGTGTCGATTGAAACATATCGTTAGTCAAGCCAAATTGAACAGCTGTGATACAATGCGGATTATTATATACATATACTAGCAATACCCGTGTCCAGGCGTTTCTCGGGGAAAATATAAAATATTGATTTAGTTTTAAAAATCTATTAATAATAGAGAGTATATATCTGTCTGTCTGTCTGAAACCAAAGTATATTATTAGTTTTGATCGCTCTCTTTTTATATCTACTTATCAGCTCCTATATATACCCATTCCAAAACTTCCACAAACATGACGCGTCTTTCAAACTTACATAATTAATTTGTTTTAAGCTTCTAATAAATTAATATTCGCAAATATACACTCATGATATCTACTGATCAGCTCCTATCTATACCCATTCCAAAACTTCCCCAAACATCACACGTCTTTCAAATTATATTTCGAACGCATAGAAAGCTCTATTTCAAGAAAGAGAGAGATGGAAATAAATAGAGAGAAAGAAAGAAAAAGAGATAGAAATAGAAAGAGAGAGAAAAAAGAGAGAGATGGGCGCAAGACAGAGGCGTGTTATTTGATTAATAACATTTAAACAACACATTCTCTGAGATGTATTGTACGAACCGCTCAAAAATGATATATTTACTTAGATTTTCTTTTATTAAAACGTTTTGGGTTTGTTTATTTTTTACATTTTATTAGAAATTATGTTTTAAAGCACAAATTTATTGAATCAAATTGTTTAATTTAAAAAATAATTGATTTAAAAATTACTATTTTTTAAAAAAAGAAAAACAAACACATTTTACTGAGGAATTAAATAACTGAATTTAGAATCGTGTTCATTGTATTTCATTTTTTAATTGCTGATTTTAATTTAGGTACCCCTTTTTTCGATTTGAAAAACTTCAAATATTATTATCCGTTTACGACCTTAAGTAAGTTTAGGATTTTTTTGTTTTACATTTTACACCGTAAAAGGGTAAATGTTTTTTAGAAACTATATTTTTATTTTTCTGTGTTTTATTGATTCAAATAAACGACGGGTGATTTCTTTCTTTTTTTGTATAAAAAAACAAACACATTTTACTGGGCAATTAAATAAAACAACTAGCAAAAATATGCGACCGGGGGGAGCCTATACCTGCTATTAAATATTTCAAAAATTTAAATAACAGAAAAAAAAAGTAAGCGCAATTGATTGTTTGTTTCGCGTATGTTTGGGTTATTCGAACTACGTGGTTGTTATATTCAAAACGTTTCAACCGTTGTGACCCCCGACCTTCTTCGAAGCGTTGTGAATATAACAACGAAGATTAGAATAGTAGTCCGACACATACAAATATTCAATCCTCATCTAAAAATGTTGTTGTTACTTTTCTCTTTCTTTAGCAAATCTGAGAAATAGAAACCACTGAATATTTGCTGACTTGAAATAAGTAAAGTTTCAAATTAAAATGCTTATCAAAAATAAATGTTTAAAATTAAACCGCTAAAACGTGTTCATCTATTTGTTTGTTTCAATACTATATTGAGAGGAATTGCTATTTTGTATAAACTTATTTTTACTTAAAAACATGTTTTACTTAAAAAGAAATACAACATCAAATAGACTCAGTTATAGATGGTTTCAAGTGTAAATATGGCTTTATGTTTTTTTTTTACTAAAATTTTTCCTAAAACATGTTTTGTAAACTTTTAAATAAAATTAAACCGGTTTTTGTACCAATAGCACATAAAAGAGTTGTTCATCTGATTAATTTTTTTTACTTAAACATTTTTTTCGTAGCCGATAAAGAAGTTGTTGTTTTCCAAATTTTGTTGTTACATAACTCATATGATGCAAAACGTTCGAAAATATAAACTGAAGTGTAATCTGCTATTCCCGAATAAAACCCGAGTTTTAACAAGTCAGCTAAATTTGCTTAATTTCTCTGAAGTGTCCTGGTAATGTTAGTATTTTTTGTTACATAAATCGTATGATGTTAAAATGCGAAACGAACGTAAAAAAAGAAGTCTATATGTATGTATTAATAATAGAGCTTGTATGTGAGAATTACAAAACCGCTATTCTAATATTCCATGAACCTGGAATATAGAAGAAGAACGGAAGCAGTGATTATTTTGATCGAAAATGTACAGTAGGGTAGGTAACAGAGAAACATAGTAGTGTGGTAATTTAAGATTAAACAGTATTCATGGCATTATTAATCAATGGATAATTAGACTCCATTTTTACTGGAAGCGGTATAAGTAGATATAAACATGCGAGTAAAAATGGCTTCAACCTTTTTGTTTCGAGAATCAGCTTTCCCGCAAAAAATGTATGAAATTTTGAAATAAAAATGAATGCATATTTTATGCAAAGACGCATAAAGACTTGGCCTAAGTGGCTGGCAGAATAGATTAGTATATGAAGCGTATGTTATTAACCTAACATGTCCGAAGATACAGGAGAAAAATTGAATTTACTTTATATATATATATATATATATATATATATATATATATATATATATATATACATTGTGATTGACATTTTATTGTCTGATGTCCATCGTCTTTTTCACAGAAGAGACGTTGCTCATCTCCCTCTTCCTGTCCGTGTTACACATTACCGCTGGACTGCTTCCCCGCAGATTACAACTTGGTCGTCTGCAAAGTCAACGTCACCAGATTCCTATCTAGAACCGTTCTCACAAATATTCGAACTGGTCCTCACAATCTTTCATTCTAACTCTTATCTTCTAGTGTCATCTGATCCTGGTGACCATTTATAGTAAAAAGAAATCATACTTTTGTTTTATGTAAACAATGTGATGTCTATATTCTTCAAAGTCTGAAAATATATTGACAAATTGATTTTTATATTCATACCAGCAGTATTACACGGCGATGCCCGAGTTAGATTGTGGAATAGCATCATATGCACCATCGTATTAAAGAAAGTTTATTGTAACAACAGCCTTGATATTGCCAGCCAGATATCTAACCC
>OY744516.1:134647326-134652326 GCA_963556195.1 Sepiola atlantica | reverse complement strand
ACTAACTAGACCAAATGCAGTCAACCGTTTCATGATCCTCCATGAAAAGTACAGGAAAATTGTTAAAAACAAGGGAAGAAATAACAAACCAGAGGAAGAGAAACGAGCTAACTTTCTGAAGGACTTAGACAAGTTATTTGATATTGGAGCAAAGGATGTTGTGGAGGAGATAAGAAGCAACAGGCTGCTCACAAAGGAGACCAAGGAAGAGGACGTCAATTTCTACTTGGACCAACACACAACTCGCCTGGCACACATGTCAGGTCATGATAAGGTGTTTGAGAATAAGTCTAGAGAGAAAAGCTTCCGAGAAGAAAGAGAAGAGAGAATGTTATCATCAGTGACTACTGCAGCAGCAGAAGTTGGGAAAATTTCAAGTGATGAAGACCCAGAGAACAGTCAAGGCTCTGGTACTAGTGAGGGTTCAGAATACACTGAGACAACACCAAGCTGTTCATCAAAACCAAGTACGATAACCTTACACTTTCCACACTCAGTTATGACCAGTGAAGAGATTTGTAGCACTGCAGATCGGTTGTCACTCTCTGACAACCAGACTACAGCCATGGTGTCTGCAGTGTTGAAGGCAGGAGGCGCAGATCTTGATGACTTTGTTATATCAGCCCCTACTACAAGACGAAATAGGATAAACACTCGTCATAACTTGTGCCAAAGTTACATGAATAACTTCAAGGAAAGTCCGCCAGATTACTGCACACTACACTGGGATGGAAAACTTCTACGGGATGTTCTTGGTGAAAGATACCCAGTGGAAAGTCTTGCAGTGCTCGTCTCTGGTACTCCACAGTATGAAGAAGGGAAGCTGCTTGGTGTGCCCTTCATAGAAAGTTCCACAGGAATCCAACAGTGTAATGCTACATTGGAACTGATAGAAGCATGGGGTCTCACAGACAACATTGTAGGCTTGGTATTTGATACCACAGCAAGCAACAGTGGCATCAACAAGGGTGCAGCGAAGCTTATTGAAGAAAAACTAGGCAAAAAGGTATTCTACTTCGCTTGTCGCCATCATATATCAGAGGTAATAATTGGAAGTGTATGGGAGGCTGTGTTCAGCAAGATCAAGAGTCCTGACAACCCAATGTTCAGCAATGTGAAAGAAAAGTGGGACAAGTTGGTTAAGGACTGCCCAAGAGTTCTGGGCCTAGTTGAACAAGACTTGAAACAGAAGAAGACAAGCACAATTGCAGTCTTAAGCAATTTCCTTGAGGAAGCAAGTCCGAGGGCAGATTACAGAGAGGTGGCAGAGCTGTGCCTGATCCTGCTTGGTGAGGAACCTCCTCGAGGTATCCACTGGGCCAAGCCAGGTGCCATTCACCAAGCCCGCTGGATGGCCAGGAACATTTACTGTATGAAGATGCTCATGTTTTCCAAGGAACTAAAATACAACACGGACACTATCTTCAAGCTGGAGAGGATGAACAAGTTCCTGACCTTATTCTACACCAGCCACTGGGTGACCACCACATCTGCAGCTGATGCACCTATCCATGACCTCCAGCTTATGAAGAACATGCTGCAATACAAGCAGTATGACTATGAACTGGCAACCTCTGTTCTCAAGAAAATGAACAACCACCGCTGGTATCTGACCCAGGAACTAGTGCCATTCACCTTGTTCAGTTCACATGCCAGCATGACCAAGTCTGCAAAAGAGAAGCTCGCAGTCAAGCTGTCAGAAACAGAGAAACCTGAGAGTTACAGGAAAGGCAGGCCAGTGTTTCCTGTCATCAATGCAGCTACAGTTCTCACAGACCTGGTAGGGCCAGAGTCTCACTTTCTGTTTGATGCTCTTCGAGTGAAATGTGACTGGCTCACTACTCCTGCTGACACCTGGGAAGACAATGACAGCTACAGGAATGCACAGAAGTTTGTGAGGTCAGTGAAAGTGACCAATGATGTGGCTGAGGGAGGTGTGAAACTAATGAGTGACTTTGCAACTCAGATCACAAGTGACCCAGAGCAAAGAAGCTGCTTACTACAAGTTGTGGAGTACCACAGGAAAAAATTTGACAGTTTCAAAAAAGCCACATTGAACAAGTGATAATACATGTATTAGTAACATCCTATCTGACAGTTTCTTATGCAATATATGTGTCAGTGCAGTGCTATCATACTACCAAACTGATTTTTTGTAGTGTCCCAGCTGTTTGTGCATTAAAATTAGTTAAAATTTACACAGGTGTTCATGTGTTTTATTGTGCTTACTACCATATGCAAGAAAATTTTATTAGCTTTCATTTGGTACCACTTTCAATGCTATAGCATCAACCTCTGGAAAGCTACAATGAAAATAAGGACATAATATCCCATATTTTGCAGCGTTTTTGAAAAACGTCAACAATAAAATTACATGGCTCTTGAGGCAGGCATAGCCAAGGTCGAAGATCACAATAACTGGTATATTTAGCTAATTTAGACCTTGGAGAATGGGAATAATATCAGTTTCCATATGTTTGAAGAAAAAGGTCAATTTTGAAGAGGTCTAATATATATATTTATATATATATTTAGATATATATTTAGATATATATATAGATATATATTTATATATATATATATATATATATATATATATATATATATATATATATATATATATATAGAGAGAGAGAGAGAGAGAGAGAGAGAGAGGGGGGGGGGGAGATATATGTATACTAAAATTCTTCACTTACACTTTATTATATTAAACAAAAGAAAATATATATTCTTTTATTTCATATAATTTTATTCAAAAAGAATCGGGCGGTAGAATCGAAAGTGCACACTCGATGTTTTCAGTCTGAGATTATTTAACTAAACTATTCAAACATAATAAGACTCATGAAAACAATCGGATGTACGTATTTGAAGTTTTAATGAAGTTCTGTCCCCGTAATTCACTTACAGGTGGAACACGTAGATATTTGGCACATAGAGGGTAACTTAGAGATTCAGGACCACTTTATTTTCTTCCCTCGGAGATTTTCTTTACATATGATATAAATTTCATCAAAATGGGAGATATTTGAAGTTAGTTTTAAAAGAGATTCAGCCCCATAGATCACTTAGAGATTCGGGATCACTTCTATTGTCTTCCCATGAATTGTTATGCATTGGATTTCAATTTCATAAAAATACGAGATATTTGAAGTTTTAAGGGAGTTATTCCCCTAAAGCACTCGTAATGGTACACTTAGAGATTCGGGAGCACTTCCATTATTTTACCCTGTAAATTATACATAAGAATGCACTTTTATATTTTATGTAGATACTCTAACCTTTCTTGCTATAGGGAACACACACATATACACAAACACTGAGTTTATATAGAAATATACATGATGATGTCATTACGTTTTTTATTGTTTTAATGTGAATAAATTTCATTTTTACATACAAATGTTAACTTTATTTCTAATGCTCGATCGATATTTTCGGAAAATTCAACATCGTCTCTCTCTCTCTCTCTCTCTCTTTCTCTCTATCTATCTCTCTTTCTCTCTCTCTCAGAACAGTTATTTTATCTATAACTTAAAAATTGAAAATTATTGAAATAAAAAAAAACAAATAAAAATGGTAATATTGAGTTTAGGGCTGAGAGTAGTAATATACAGGGATACTCATGTATTACCGGGCAACGCATGGTGGACCTCCATATATAGACTCCCCATAAGTAGGGCAGTTTGGTTAGGAAATAATAGTTTCCACTGAGCATTAAAGCAATGTTATACCGTAAAAAATTGAATACCTTTTAATTATGAGGATCGTAAATGAAAAATATAAATAAATTACATAATTTATAATGCGATAAATCTCTCCCACTACAACTAGGGAGTTCGTCGCTCAGTTGGTATAGTTACTCGGGTTCCGGTTTCGAATCTCACTAGGTCCAGCTTAACTGATGAGTCGTAGAGACGACGAAATACGTGTCTGGGTATATATATATATATATATATATATATATATATATATATATATATGCATTCTATAGACCATGGTGAATTAATGCACAACCATAATTTTCAGTGGTTTTAAAAACTTTTTTGTTTTTGTACTTCGATGTGTTTTTATGCATCTCATTTTACACACAAAAGTAATTTATTCAAATGTAATATTATTTCTTATCTTTTACGCGCGTGCCATGGCAAAATTCGGATAAGTGTATTTTTTCAATTAGTCCAGTTTTGTCAATCTTAAGAGGGTTTCAGTGTATGTTGTTGTATAGCGAAAAAAAGATGTTATAACAAAAACACCGAAGGGGAAATACGAAGAAAATACAAGTTGATTTCTAGGAAAAAATCGGCAAACTGAAGTATATAAAATCAAAACACTCACTAATAAGACTATTATCAAAACCAGAGATGGGGTGCGAAACCTCCATTGTTTTGACCCTAAACTATGAGAATTACCAGTCCCGCGGCAAATCGAGTGCAAATATATGAAACATTAGTATCGGGGAATTAAAGTCTCAAAAACAAGTCTCTCTTAATCATTTGTTTTTATTTTTATTGTTAAGTTAAGGAAAGACAAAATGTTATTGGATTTATAACGAGAGTTGGTTTTATTTATCTATTTAAAACTACGAGATCGACCATCAACTCATCGAGATTTTCAGCCACACGGTAAAAGGTAACTCTCATTTATAGAATTAAAGAGTCATTCCCCTGTGTTCAGAAATTTTATTAAACCTCAGAAAGATATAGATGGGCTCAGTTGCTAATTCGCTGAAGAGTTAATTTACTTGTTATAAGGCAGTGACTCTAATAGTATTTAGTAATTCAATGAATTATAATGCAACTTATACGGATGAAATTGCCTTGTTAAATTAGGATGCAAAATCAATTGTGAAAACCCTTTCTTAAGTTACCTCTCTATCCCTCCCAAAATCCATGTTTAACCCCGATAGAACATAGATTAACCCATCCTCCCATTTATTGAGTTAAATCGAACCCACCCCCTACAATATAATTACCAATTAGGATGCCACAGTATCAAGG
>OY744516.1:134612326-134642326 GCA_963556195.1 Sepiola atlantica | reverse complement strand
TTACTTATTATTACTTATTATCACTTATTATTACTTATTATCACTTATTATCACTTAGTATTACTTATTATTACTTATTATTACTCATTATCACTTATTATCACTTATTATTACTTATTATCACTTATTATCACTTATTATTACTTATTATTACTTATTATCACTTATTATTACTTATTATCACTTATTATTACTTATTATTACTTATTATTACTTATTATCACTTATTATCACTTAGTATTACTTATTATCACTTATTATCACTTATTATTACTTATTATCACTTATTATCACTTATTATCACTTATTATTACTTTTTATTACTTATTATTACTTATTATCACTTATTATCACTTAGTACTACTTATTATTACTTATTATTACTTATTATCACTTATTATCACTTAGTATCACTTATTATTACTTATTATCACTTATTATCACTTATTATTACTTATTATCACTTATTATTACTTATTATTACTTATTATCACGTATTATCACTTATTATCACTTATTATCACTTATTATTACTTATTATCATTTATTATCACTTATTATTACTTTTTATTACTTATTATCACTTATTATCACTTAGTATTACTTATTATTACTTATTATCACTTATTATCACTTAGTATCACTTATTATCACTTATTATTACTTATTATCACTTATTATCACTTATTATTACTTATTATCACTTATTATTACTTATTATTACTTATTATCACTTATTATTACTTATTATTACTTTGTATTACTTATTATCACTTATTATTACTTATTATCACTTATTATCACTTATTATTACTTATTATCACTTATTATTACTTATCACTTATCATTACTTATTATTACTCAAACTCCATTTATTGTCAGTGAGAAATCACTGATAATGACTCGTATTAAAACTACTTGTAAGTAGATAATAATAAATGGGACCCGAGAAAGAAACGACCCCAAGTCTGCCTACGGACTATGTGGAAAATCATAACTTCACATCTTAGCGAATAGAATTACAACTCCCTTAATAGCCGTTGACTTCGCAAAGGCTTTCCATCCGTTGAACAACATTGCCGTGGAACTGTTTCCCTGCAGATTACAACATAGTCGTCTTGAAATCCAATGTCAAAAGATTCCTGTCATGTATTATCCCCCCACAAATCGCCAAACAGTTAATTTCATTAATTATCCTCAATCCTCTCATGACTTTCTTCGTCTTTCACGTAACTATCATTCTATCTCATAAATCTTTATCCTCAGGTGACCTTCGGCCTTCAAAAGTGATGACCCTCCAGAAAAACAAAAGAAAAACAACCATACTAAGATATCTTCCTGAAACTGAGAGAATTATGAAATATAAAGATGGCGCTGAAATAATAACATAACGTTTACATAGATTGTTACCACATGCAAAATTGGATGAATTTAATGGGTTTGTTTAGTTTCTTTTGCGGCATATCAACATTAGTGGGTCATTTAATGCCGATGAAAGTAAATAAAGAAGAAAATTAAATGTGAAGAAAACCATGTTACAACTGTTAACAAAAAGAGTTTTAAGAAAGGAATGTGATACAAATCAAGGCGAAAAATCGATGAACATTGAACAAATTCGGAATAAGCTATTATATTTCTAAAAAAATAGGAAAAATTATCGAGTAGATTTTGAATAAACGTAAAAATCAATTTAATCCATGGGTCCTCGCGTGGGCAGGTAATATTGAAGACTAAGGTGATACAAGGGAGATAAATCGGTCTGTCATTTCGGCATAGGGCACAACTTCCATGAAAATGGATATGAACGATCCGCCCAATGCAAGATACGATAGAATAGATTTTTACGTTTAATTAAAAATCTACTCGATAATTTGTCAAAATTGTTTTTACGATACTTATTCTTGCATGTTACGTAAGTATGAAAAACAGTTTTATTTGGAAATGCGTTTTTCATATGTGCATTCATCTGTATAAGAACCATTTTTTCGATAGAATAACACGTTTAAATGCTCCTTTGGTAGATTTTTTTTGAAAAAACAACTTTCACAGAGTAGAGTGTGGTTTCGACAAGAGATAAAACACTCAACAAAATTGAGTATATGCCAAGCGCTAATACGAACAATACTACCGTACGGCTGCGAGACCCGGTCCTTGCGCAAAAAAGATCTTCACACACTCAAACTTTTCGACATGAACTGCGTACTGCGCATCCTACGCTTCCACCTCTTCGACCAAATCTCAAACCGCACCATCCGTGCAATGGTCAACACCAACCTGAGGAGGAATTCATCCGCAAGTTGATAGTCCTAATTCTATCCGCTAGGGGAAAACGCAGAGGCGGTTAACTGAAGACATGGATTAATTTCTAAATTGCAAGTGACAAATAAAACTGATTTTTTTCTTTTCCTTTCTTTACGGTCAGGTTAAAAAAAATGAATAAATGTGTATCGAAATTACGAAAATGTTAATGTGTATCCTTGTATATGAATAAATGAGAAAGATTTTGTTTCGTGTTTACAAGAATCTTATGTGTGACAATATTAAGCGGATGCGACAATATTAAGCGGATGCGACAATATTAAGCGGATGCGACAATATTAAGCGGCCCTGCGGAGGGCAGAGCCTAGAATACAGCACTAGTATGAATTAGCCACGAGCTTATTCAAAATAAAGCATCATATTAGGTTTCCAGTATAAATAAAGAACAGGGTTAAAAAGCATAGTTGATCGCCCTGGTAAATAAATTCCTCATCTCAATTTCAAACAATTCTAAATCGTATTTTGGTTTTAATTGTTTTAGTATTGACCTTTCTGCCTTCGAATGTTAATTGCACTTTAGGTCAGATCGTATTTTAGGTCAGAGTGAAATATAAACTTTTTTGTAAAATTATAATCATTTTTCGCTTATGACACGTTGCTCTCATATGGTTGTTCTCGTGGCGTGATCTTATTGGATGCTGACAAGAATTCGCCCCCCCCCTCCTCACCGTAGAGGTCGGCGCATTCTCAATAAAAGAGAGAGAGAGTCGAGACAAAAAGAGAGTTCTCGAGCGGCTGGCAGAGAAGGCAGTCGGAGCTGGGATTCGACCGTGTAGGTCGCGATCATGCTCGTGTTGGCCGGACCCCCCCCCCCCCGTGCTCAGTCATCGTTTTCCAACAGAGATTAATGTTTCAAGTAAATTAAGCAGTCATAAATAGATTCACACACACACACACACACATATTAGAGAGAACAACGGCGAAATAGTTTAGTAAACAAAGACACTTTACCAAAACAATACACTTTAGTTCGACATTTTAAAAACAGTTGTTATCTTGTTAAATAATTATTGATACAAAAAAAAACCGCTGAGTTGTTTGAATTATTCCTATTGTCGATTTGTTCTGCTTGTGTAACATTGCCTTCACAGAATCACGAAATTATCATCATCGCATTCATCCCGACTTAGAGGAGATTCGGCCGACACCTCTTGGTTTTTACTGCCACTATTGGCGATCATCGGCCCAAAGAGGGTGTTCACAGTCTGGAAAAATTCCTGCGCAGAGAACCAGACGTGTGAGAACGGAGATAGAGACACGAGTGGACCACCTATATTACAAGTGGTTCAGTGACACCGGATCGGAGTGAGGTATCTGTTTTACTCGACACCGCGACCGGGATACCAACCACCTGTGCGTGAATGGCCGACAACGATACTCACGGGGTCAAAAAGAAGCGCGTGCGGTGCCTTTACAAATGGTGCCGTCACCAGAAGGAAGAGTGTGGGGTACCTTTATATAGGAATGAAATGTTTATTACTTTAAAATAATGTTTTAAATATTCCAAGTAGCGAAATTTGCGAAGCGATAGCGAACCGGTAAAGTCAGTTAGTTAGCTATACGACCAGTTGTCTTCGGACAACATGCGAATGAATCGAATAACGACAGGATACGTTTGCACATATAAAAAGCTTAGCGACGGAAGATGCTGTTATGATGGTGTAAGGTGACGTAGATGAATAGAAAGAAAGACAATGTCGATAATGGTGGTTCGCGGCTAAGATGACGACCGGCGTACATTCCAATATAGTGGAGAGAAGAAAAAAGCGTACTGATACGCTTAAACGAGTTTACTACAAAGCTAGTTTGTTTAACGCGGCCATTGACACCCCTTCTCCGCAATCGCTATGTTCTCCGCTTCAACGTTTTCAATTGCATCTTGCAACGATTATCTTTTCTGCTGTTCGTTGTTTGCTTGTTTTTATTCTTAAATTTCAAGTTACCTGATATCTTCAGTCGGATGTCTTAAAAAAAAAAAAAGAAATCCATTCACCGTTTATAAGTAAAAGTACAAATACGACGGTGGGAAATTTAAAACTTCCTCCAAAGAAAATGACATTATTTATTAAACAGACACTAGATAGATTTAGTTGCGAATTTCACACACAAAACACGCGAGCACACACACTATATATATATATATATATATATATATATATATATATATATATATATATATATATATATATATATATGGGAAATGAAAAAGAAAAAAACCAAGAGATATTTTTTTATATATTCATTAACGTTTCGTCTTTATTGTAAGACTTCCTCGGGATGATAATGTTAAGAAAAATGTCATGCGAGTACATCAAAATATTGGGTTGACATGATGGGTTTATGAGAAAAAGTAGTAGCCGTGGCTACTAAGAGCGCTGGACCAAGGTTCGGGCTGAGACCTTGGTCAGTGGCAGAGAGTGAATATATATATATATATATATATATATATATATATATAGTCCACATTCCCGCAACAACTACTAACAATTAACGACCTTAACTTAATAATAAATACAAGAACTAAATTAATCACAACTAGTGTTGAGACTATTACTAGAAATCAGAATCGGGAATCGAAAAAACTAGAACTTTTTGGGGTATCGGAATCGGTATCGGAATTGGTATCGGAATCGGAATCGGAAACATTTTAGCCTTATTTCTGATTCCAAAAACTATTCTTATAATGTTATTATTGTTGTTCTTGTTTAAAACTTAATTTTCTATTGCTAGTAATAATAAGAAAATGATAAATATTTATTGATTTTAAATCTACCAGTACAGCTAACATTTATAGATCATAATAACGAATGGAACCAGAAAAAAGGGCCCGGTAAAAATGGCAAGACTGGATAAATAGGAAAAAATAACACAAATGAAAAATGTAGATGAAAATCTCACAATAAGTTTATCAAAGTCTTGGATATAATACATAAAGAGAAAACATTAAGGTGTCTGCCAAATTAAAAAGAAAATTATATCTACATTTAAAAGGAGATGGGGACTCTCCGCTAAATACCAACGTCCACAAAATAACATTCTACCTTTTTAGACGATTAGGCAATTTTAGAATCGGAATCGGTAATTGTATCGGAATCGTGAAAAATATTGAAATTGTCCCATCACTAATCACAACAAATCTAAAGTAAATAAAAACATCAGATCGATTACCAAACACATCTTATCCTAATAAACATAATTGTTGATGAGTTCGCCACTTCACGATCTAAAAAAACAGACAACGTAAAAAATAAATAAATAAATGATTAAATTAAATATTGTAAAAACAGAACATCAGTTATATCACCAACCAATCAAATAAGATAAAACTACAAAAATAGAAATAGAAAATAGAATAATAATTGTAATCTGTGAATAAATAAAGACTTAAGACCAATTAAGCGTTAGCCTGGAGAATATTCACTTTAAAATAATAATGTTTACTTTTACATTGCATGTTAAATAATTAACTTAATAAATAAATAAATATTGAAGGTATTATCGGCACCTTTAAGAACAATAAATCTTAAACCTTAAATTACGAATCTTAATAAAGAGTGGCTTCCCTTTCCTATAAAGTCCGCACTCGAAATTAATTTTAATTAATTAGTTAAAATGAAGAACTGAACGTAAAAACGTAAAAAAAGACAAACAAAACATTTGAAACAAATTATTTACATTTTTTTTAAATTCAACTCATTTTTTGCTGAACTATTCAAAACGATAATTGTCTTCCTATTCACTTTTGATATAAAGTTGAAGACAAACCTGCGGATTAGAAATGTTTCTGAAATAGTATGTTTTACGGAACCGCACTGGCGGCAAGTAAGATTGAAATACAAATCAAAAAAATATATTAATAAAAGGTGGAAACTGCAAAACTCATTCAACCTGTATATGGCTTAATTTAATTTTAGGGCAGCCATAAACATAATTGCCAAAAATCGCTAAAGTTGGGTTTGCAGAAATCTTGTCTTTTTCTAGCTGTACCATTCTGTGTTCATACATAATTACAATCTGAGTAGTTTGCTTTAAACCATGGCAATAGCTGGTATCCCAGAGTCTTGTGATAAGTATTAACATCTTTTCATCAGCTTTGTAGAATTTTATAGGCATTTCTTTTCCAATGGAATCCACAACACGAAAAGCCATGAGGGGAATATTTTGTTCTGAATTTGCACTGTCGATTTTGCGATAACTCTGTCATTTCTACAGTTCGAAACATCATCGACAGTGAAGATATTTTCATTCGAAAATATCATTACAGTCGAGGATTTTTTCTTGAAACATGTAATAATTTTATTGCGCTTTTCCAATCTATTTTCCTTCATAGCTGTTGTCAAAAAGTTATTTTGTGTTCTTGTGTAAAATTGTAACTTCAACCTATATGTCACTGCATTAGAGATGGTCTTGTTGTTTACCTCAAGTTCAATTGTCATGTTTCTCATGGATTTGGTTGGATCATGTAGGATCTTGGATTTGAGAGTTAAATAAATTGGTACGTGTTTTTGTTTATTCCTCTACTTCAAATCATATTTTACTGCATTTCTAATGGTCTTGTTGTGTACCTCAAGTTCAATTGTCATTTTTCTCACGGATCTAGTTGTATCATTTAGGATTTTGGATTTGAGAGGTTTTGTTGATTCCTCCACTTTCAGGCTCCCTCGTAATAGTTCTGCTCATAGTCATCCTATTCTTTACATTATAAACAATCTTTATGGAAACCCCAAATATTTTTAAAATCTGTTTTGGTGTGATGGTACATTCAGAAAATATTTCTGAATGCACTCATTTCAAATAAATCAAATCATCAGGAAACAATTCTCTTAAAATTTCCAATGACCGCCTTGAACTTCCCTGATCATTTGATTTCTTTGCGCGGTGATATTGGTTGGCCCCCAAGATCTCCTGATTTGAACCCGTTTTATTTCTTCTTGTAGGGCTATTTAAAATCAAAAGTATTCAGTCATCGCCCTCGATCTATCGATTACTTTTATGAACGTCTCCAACAGTGTATTGACAATGATGGGAAGCATTTTGCTGATTTAATTTTGTAAAATTACTGAAATAAAATGACATTATATGTATATAATTTGTCTATTCTTTATTTCTTTTTCTGTGCTTTTATTAAGCCTCCAAATGTTTCCAGATCATTTTGACCCACCCTGTACAACGGACCAAAAATAAGTAAATAAACCGAAAGCATATGAAGAAGAAGAAATGGACCACACGGAAAATTGGTCAAGGAATCCTATTACAAAAGCAACTACATCGAAAGATATTGTTTTACATATATAGATCATAATTCTAAAGTTATACAACGATTTTGAAAGCATCTTCCTTGGAATCCGTCTCTATCGCCATTCATAAACATTTTTATGCCGGCAGTAGAAATCCATCAGATTGTTAAATCTCTTCGGGGAAATTTTAGCCCTCCCTCAATATATATATATATATGAATGAAATGAAACATAGCCGCATCTGTGTAGCTTACTATTAATATTATATATATATATATATATATATATATATATATATATATATATATATATAAATGTTATCAGACTGTAACCTATATATATATATATATATATATATATATATATATATATATATATATATATATGTATATATATATGAATTATTCGAATTGAAAAACTGTTATGGGGTAAGCTGATCCACCTAGTTCAGGAATAAATGGACATACCCAAAACACAATAAATACAGAAACCCATAAGCGTCAGCGACAGCGAAGAGTGACAGTTATTCCCCCAAGCTTATTACGCATACTTATGTAACATATTACTGTTAATACACTTTTGTTAATTATACCACTGTGTTTATTTTCATTATTACCGGTCTGCAAAGCCACACTACTAGCAACGAAAGATTTCGAGACTTACATTGCCACATCACTGGCGACAAGGATTCTAGAATTACATCTCACAACACTTACGTGTAGGATTAATTCGGACATTACCCAAATCTGTTTCGCACACACTGGAATCAAGGATTCGAAATCTACATTCACAAACCTGGAGACAATGTATTTGAATTTATTCCATCCTACCTTTTTATTTCGAACGATTTGAATTGATTAAAAACACGAAAATACATCAGACGTAAATTGCATGCAAACGTTAGCAACGGAAACTAAGGTGTTTGTCTAAAATTTGAATTGTCGGATTTTGGAAAAAAGAACTTTCGAGTTATTTGTTTAACAAGAAAGCCAGAAGTTAAAGTACTGAATTTTTACAAGCAACATGTTTTTCTAAAAAAAAATCTCCAACATCACGAACAAGAATTAAATCCTTTTCTAGGGACGAATTAATTTCAAAACGAAAGTTTTGAAAAGTCAATTTTCAACTGTGACAGAAAAAGCCAGATAAATAAATGAAAAACAATGTGACGATTTTTTTTTCCAAATTAGATAAGTTTTGTACGAACTTATTGTTTTTGTTACTTTTCACCAAGTTGTTTCAAACTAGACTCGTAAGGAAGAACTGCAAACTGTTTTGATTAAAAGAAATATATATATATATATATATATATATATATATATATATTATAGTTATACATGGGAAGTCAGTTACTGGGAGTGGCCATAAAACAGTTTCAAAAGATAATCATAGAGCTCTTTAAACATCAGCAAAATGAACAACTATGGTTACAGGCTGAGCAAGCGTCTTACCGAAATAAAATTACAACAGAAAGATTAGAGGTACAGAGAGAACAGCTCGCACACAATAAAAGATTCAAGGTGATGTACATATATATTCAAAAACAACAGCAGAAATTATTTGAATTGTCAAATGAGCGGCAAAATAGTACAGACGAAACTGCGTTCTTTTAGACTACAATTTAAAATACCATTGAGATTTTGTTGTACTACGACCCGGACATAAGGTTACTTTTTCCTCAAATTTCAGGCGTTATGAAGACATATATAATTCAGACTGTGAAAACTGGACTGATTGCAAAAAGGTTCGGTTACTGTTAAGGAAATTGGGCACAGTTAAACATACGAAATTTGTAAATTGCATGTTACCTCAAAAGACCAGCGTGCTAAAATTTAGTAAAGCAATACAATTGTTGACGAAATTATTTAGTCCAAAACCATCTCTCTACCACAAAACGCGAAAGTGTTTTAACCTTACAAGAAATGATAATGAGAACTATACGACTTTTGCGAGCATAGTAAATAAGCACTGTGATGACTTCATGTTATCAGAATTAAGTGCTAATAACTTTAAATGTCTCATTTTCGCACAAGGATTAGTGTCGAATGCAGACTCTGAAATTAGAAGGAGAGTCCTTAGCAAACGGGAAAATTAATCAGATCTAACACTTGCCGAGGACTGCCAACGGTCTATTAGCATGCGTCAGGATTCGAAATATATAGAGCAGTCCGAAGTGTCCCACATCAGAAAAATCCGCAACAAGAAAAAGATGACTTCATCAGTTAAATTTGATGCATTGGTACAGAGATTGTCCCTATAAAACTAAGAAATGCTTTAAATACGATCGCATAGGGCATAAAAGTACGCTTAGTAAAACAAAAACTAAAACAAGAAAGATTTTTAGCAGAATCATCAAGTGCAGCGAAGTTGAAAATGTTGGGAAATTTGCTCAAGGAAAGATATTAAATAGAAACATAAAATGCAATTACACTCTGGATCCAATTAATCAACTATTAATCGTCACACATAGAGGAAAATCGGCAAGTCAACTTTATTGAGGACTAACACAATTGTAAAATGCGTAACCGAGGAGAAAATCAAATTCGAAGGCGAACTGATAGCAACAGTTACACTTCAATGAAAAGCACAAAAACTAAAACTATTTGTGATGAATAACTCAATAAATTTACTGAGCACAGATTTCATTGATAAATTTCAACTATAGGATTTACCAATAAATTCTTTTTGCCGGAATGTAAAAGGTAAAGATTCTGCAAACAAATTTTTAAAAGAATTAAAAGAGAATTTTACACAAGCTTTTTCTGGTTGGTTTAGTGGATGCAAAAAGGAAAAGAAAACATATCGAAGTCAACTCCACGAGAAAAGATATTGACTGCTTCCAGAACATAGGCTTAAAAGCGCGTTGTTATGGGGTAAGCTTATTTACCTATTTCAAGAATAAATCAATCTATCCACACACAATGAATACAGAAACATCTGATCGTCAGCGTCAACGGCAGCGAAGTGTGGCAGTTATGGCTCCAAGCTCATAACGCGTACTTCTGTAACATACAACTGTTAATACATTTTTGTTAATTATACCACTGTGTTTGTCTTCATTATTACTAACCTGTAAAACCACAAGAAAAAGTAAAATAATTCTTGAATTCTAATGCTCTTTATATATTTTTCTTCTTCGCCTGACCAGGTTGTTCTACAACGAAAGCTTTCAACAAAAAAAAATTAAATAAATGAATTTTTTATTTACAATGGCACGATTGTTGATTTTCAAAATATTTCACTTTAATACATTCTAATCCGTGCTTCAAAGATGTTAATTTCCTTCCTTAAAAAAGCGCCAATTTGCGCATAATATCGCCAGGACTACACTTATCCGAACGTCTTAAGAACTTGACGTCTCTTTCTGCTCGTGTCGTGATTCGACACCTCAGAGTTAATACCATCAAAATGAGGAGGAAGAAAAGAAGAAAAAAAACTATAAGACAGTCTCGCCTGACATGGTTGTTCTACAACGAAAGCTTGCAAAAAAAAAAAAAATTTTTCATTTAAAATTGCACGATTGTTGATTTTCAAAATATTTCACTTTAATACATTCTAATCCGTGCTTCAAAGATGTTGATTTCCTTACTTATATATATATTAGTAGACGAGAATAGCTCCAAGAAAAAAGGGTCTACTTAATGCAAACTTGCGTCATAGTTAATGGCAATAAAAGTGCTCAATATGGAAAAAGCAGAGTCGAATTATAATAAGGCAAATAAGCTACAAAGTGAAAATGTTAATACTATTTAAAAACTCGTGACTGACGCCAGATGTTTTAAATATATGAAGAGTAAAAGGATAAGATGGAATTCAATATAATAATTCAATATGGAAGTCAATACAATAACGAGATGACTCTAGCAAAAAGAGTAACGAGAGTGCTCGACTGAAAACGTTTGACAAGTCGATTATAATTTGGCCCAGCCATGGTCGTCGAAATAGTAAACTAAGAATTAGCAACTGAGTCGAGATTTTCTGGTGATGTCATCGGTCGGGTGTTTTTCAATCTACTAGTAATCAAAAACCGGAAGTGAGCCGTAACTAAATGCGCATGTGTCTATCTGTAATCAGATTCAGATACTCAACTGCATGGGATTACTCATTCACTTGGAAATCATATTTAACTTGTTCCTACTATTGTGACGTTATTCTCATACCAAGAACACGACTACTCTCCTAAGGATTATTCATTCATTTGGGAATCATTGTTAAGTTGTTCCTTTTTTAAAACGTATTTTCCTTTTCTAAGCGAAATACATTTTTTAATCCATCATAGCGTTAAAAAATTAAGACATTGTATTATATTACGACAGCCGTGATTAAAGTCCGAATTTCCAATTTAAAAAAAAAATAGAATTTTATTTCGAAATAAAAAATTCAATTTTAGACTAATAAATAAGTTTCATCTAAATCCCTCACTCCAAAGAACATGACTTTTAATTTATTACAAATGTTTACTATATTGTGAAAAAACTTCGTTTTGTAAAAAACAAAAAAAATACACATTTTTATTTATTTCAGTAATTGTTCTATAAAATATTTTGAATTATTGATTTTGATTCTAAAATTTATGACAATGCCATTTTATTAATTATTAATTTAATTTATGATGTCTAGCCTAAGCAAATTACACGAAATAATACATTTGCACTAAGATTTCTCATCAAGTAATGGGTTAACTATCTTTCGTGATCGTTAATTAATAAATACTGAAAATGTCATTAAAATTGGTTGATTTCCTGAATTTTGGTGATTTTTTTAGTGAAGGCAGGAGTCAAAATGCCGAGGGTCTAATTGTTCGACAGCTCTCGCTTGTAACTATATAGCATGAGATCATTTACCAGTGAACATGTCTTAGTTTACTATTAGGATGGCCACGGCCCAGCACCGTTGTGTTGTAATGGGGGTGGGCCCATCTTTATATTTACAAAAGGATAAGTAAATGATTAAAAATCCATTTACGCATATGCATAATAAAACCACTTAATTAATTTATTAATTTCCTTTTGAAACATAATTGCCCATGACATAGTCGCGAGACCCAAAACTACAGTTATGTTTTAAATAGAAAGTTATAGATATATACATATATATATATATATATATATATATATATATATATATATATATATATGCAAGTACACATATATACATGTAATACGTATACATATATATATAGCTATACATGCATATGTACATAAAAAATATACAGAAAAAACAGAACCAAACCAATCCAAAAAGAACAAGGGAGCGACCATTGTATCTTTTTCTTTTTGGTTTGGTATGGTTTGGTTTTCCTCCCCCCCCCCCCAGCCTAAAGGATTTTTGTTTATTTTTTTCTTGTTTAATATTCCTTCAATAAGCCTTCTACGTTAAAGGCCCCACTTATTTAAGTATGGAAAAGAACAAATATTTTCTGTACAATTATTTACGGTTCTCTCTATTCCATTAATGCTGTCTACATGCTTTTAATTTCGTGTCAATATCCTGTGCTGACGATGATATCTGGTATTTATTATAAAAATGCATGGCCTCAGAAACGATCGTACACAATTTATTGTTATGTTGAATTCTTAGAAACGTAAATTAATCATGTAATTGACTTTACATAAATCTATGCTATATATATATATATATATATATATATACATATATATATATATATATATATATATATATATATATATATATATATATATATATATATATATATATATATATATATATAATGGTAATAATCCAGGTAAAAACATCCAAAGGGTAGTAATCCAAAGAATTTAAACCGAGTTTATAAAAGGTGCTCAATATCAAATAGAGCTTTATATATGATCATTTTTATTTACACATTCTCTCCAAATATGATCTGAGGTTAAGATCGGATTCTAACTCTACCTGATGAGATCTCAGTTTATAATAACTGTTGATCGATAACATCGACATGTCAGTGTCGCAGATTTTGTACATGTCTGTGTAAATAAAAATTATCATATATATATATATATATATATATATATATATATATATATATATATATATATGTATATATATATATATATATATGTGTGTGTGTGTGTGTGTGTGTGCGTACGGAGTTATCTCCTAAACTAATGAACAGATCATTATGAATTTTGGCGTATATATTCCAAAAATCGCACATTATTTGTTTGTAAATGTTAATACTCATTCAATACATAGGACCTATATCTTACCATACACCGGAATCTTTGAATCTGATTTTACGAACTCTCATGCATCTTTAACGGTGAATTGTTTCCTACATCCTCACCACATTCTGTTATATTCTTTTATATTTTTATACCTTTTCAAATTTAAACATCATGCTAAATTTCATTTTCCAACTGATTTGTCATTTATTCGTATCTAACAGTGTTTTCTACCAAACTGCATGTCAACATAATTACATAGAAATATACATTAAAATACTTGGGTGATAAAAATCGTACATATTTCTACACAGAGCGTCTTGACCCAGTGGTAGAACGCTGGACTATAGGGTTCGATCTCTGTGTAAGTTAGCCATGCTGATGACGGCTGTGAGCCAGAAACATGTGTCCATGGATTACTTTTATGTACGTATAAAATAATTATATATATATATATATTAGATTTCTTGAATGTGAGATGATATATATAATTATTTCCACAATCAGACAACGCCGCAGCCCACAACCTATGAAAAGAAACAAACCGGAAGTCCTAGACTCGAGTCTAGGACTTCCGGTTTGTTTCTTTTCATAGGTTGTGGGCTGCGGCGTTGTCTGATTGTGGAAATAATTATATATATATATATATATATATATATATATATATATATATATATATATATATATATATATATACTAACGAAAAATACGTCCTTTAAGTGTAGTGCAGTTTTCTGCATCTTAATCACTTAGGAAGTGAAACAATTGGAATACTAGTAAGCTCAATAACAACGAGCTGAACCTCACCTATAAAAATAATTACATAGAAATACATTATATATTTATATATATATATATATATATATATATATATATATATATATATATATATATATATATATATATATACATATAATTGTTAATGTTGGCCCATATTCCATTGATGCAGTGTATCTGCTTTTAATTTCGTGTCAACACCCTGGCGATGAGATCTGATATTAATGATGAAAAATACATGGTCTCAGAAACGATTGTACACAATTATATGTTATGTTATATTCGTGGAACGCAAATTGATCATGTAATTGGGTTCACATATATATATATATATATATATATATATATATATATATATATATATATATATATATATATATATTCTTTGTAGAATGGTAGGAAAAATCCCAGCAGAGTGCTCGATTAATTAAGAATCAAAGTTAAAAATTAAGAGCATAATATTTATTTATTCTGGTACAGAAAAATTAGTACAACATTCGTACCGTCGGTTTCAAGCACGGAAGGTCTTACCCATCCGGCTCTCTTCAGCTTCTGTTGTCATCTGTTTTGGAAATGTGAGGTCACATGACACTCTTGTTGGGACGCGTTATTTGCTCAGTGTGTTGTGTGTGTTTGTTTAAATTTGAATTTAGTGTCATAAGACCGTTGAGATTTAAAACACGGGAGAAGAAAGAGAATTCGAGATTAAAGGGAATAAAAAGGGGAATAAAAAAGGGGGGTAAAAAATAAAAAAATATATATATGAAAAAATATATATATATATATATAAATAAATATAAAAAAAAATATAAAAAAATATAAAAAAACATATATATATATAAAAACATTTTAATACTAAGAATAAAGGAATAAAAAAGAAAAGAGAAAAAGAGTATAAAAAGGTATAAAAAGAAGAAAAAAAGGGGGTTAAAAAATATATATATATATAGAGAATAAAATGTAGAGAATAAAAAAGAGCGAGAGAGAAAGAAAGAATAAAAATAGAAAGAATAAAAATATATAAATAAAATATATAAATAAAATAATAATAAGAAGAAAATAAAATTAAAAATTAAAAATTAAAAATTAAAAATTAAAAATTAAAAATTAAAGATTAAAAACAAAAATAATAAAAATAATAAAAATAAAGAAAGGGTTTCTCTGAAATTCCCGTGAGCCAAATTATGAATTTGTATCATTAGCCGTTATATTTTTGAAGGTATGCGTTCTAAAAACCGTTGGTGTGTAAGAATCTTTTCTCCAGAATGGAGTGATTTTTAATGAAGAAATTCGGAACTAAGGGAGGTAACTAAGATGGAAATATGAAATATTTGAGTTTGTTAAAATGGGTTTGTATATTAATCTGGTGGTTGATAAAAGATAAAAAATAAAAAATTTAATATTTTTGCATTTTGGTGAAAGTCGAAGTTTTTGCTCTTGGAATTTATGTGGATATAGTTTCTTTAAATGGATTTGTAGAGTAATCTAGTGATTGATGATTAATTAAATTAAATATTTTTGTATTTTTGTAAAGGTCGGAGTTTTTGCTCTTGAAGTTTAAGTGGATATAGGTTGATGAGGTGTTTGTTCGTTTTTATTGTGTTTATATTAGTAGAGGGGGGTAGTTAGACATTATGTGAATCGGTCAGACCAGTTTATAAGCAATGCTTGTCTCTTGTGTACACATCCCTTGAATATTTCATCGCGCACATTTTAACAGGCTGTATTCGGATCGATGATGGCTTTTGAAATGTGGTATTTTTCAGCGTCACATAGAGGACATCTGTTTATGGCTGGAGAGAAGGATGGTTTTCTCTCAATTATTTTCCATTTGATGGTGAAGGGTGTGTTTTCTTCTTTAAGCTGCCATATTCGGGTCGCGAGTGCCGTATTAGCCTTGTTTTTGTATCTGAAGGAGTTTCTGTGTGCATATAGCCTTTGTTTGAAATTTCCCTTCGTCATCCCAATATATTTTTCTGCATTACTGGTATTCTGGTCTGTGACGGTTGCTTCATAAATGATTGAATTGATTTTGCAATTTCCCTCCAGGGGGCAGTTGTTTTTGTCTTGGCATGAGCAGCCTGCGTTTGTAATTGTTTTGGGTTCTGCAGAGATAATTTTTCTTATTGAAGGGGCAGTGGAATAGCTGATCTTAACAGAATTTCTGTTAAAAAGTTTGTGTAATTCATTTGTGGGTGGGAAGTGTTTGTCGAGCAACTTGAGGAAAAGTTGGCCTACCTTTGTTTTGGTATTGGTCGAATAGGGTGGGGAAAACCAGATCACCGATCTCCTTCTATTGCGGGTCCCCCGTGGTTGGTCTCGGTTGGGGGTGTATGAGATTTCTTCTCTGAACCCGCTGTCGCGGAGCGCTTTGTTGTAATATGGTGCTGCTTGGTTGAAAATTTCGGGACTGGATGAAAGGTTTGAGATTCTTTGGCTAATATTATTGATTAAATTTTTAAAGATGGTGGGGGGGTGGCAGGATCCCTTGTGTATGTATTGGAGTGTTTCATTGGGTTTGTGGAAAGGTTTGTGTGTATTGTTTTTAAGGTTCAGTGTGGTATCTAGGAAGTTTACTTGGTCTAAATTTGTTTTAATGGTAATTTTGAAGCCGAGATTATGGAAGGTGTTTGTTAATTCTTTTCTAAATCTATCTAATGTGTTTCCGTTGAGGTTGCGTGACAGACAAAGTCCGTCATCTCTATAGAGACCAAAGAAATGGTCTGGAAATTTATTTTGGAGTGTATTTAATATAAGCAAGCCGACTAAGTCACAGATGTCTGCACTGTCGTAGGCCCCCATTGCAACATCAAATGGGTCCTCTGGGTTTGATTTTTTAACCCAAGCCCTTCCCTCGAAGAAGAGAAGGGTTTGTCTTGCTTGCAGTATTGTGTCTCTTTCTAGTTGACTGATGTTTGTGTGTGAAAGTGCAAATGTTAAGGCCTTATCTAGGGTGTCTTTTGTAATGGATGGGTAGAAGTCTACTATATCTAATTGTGTGAATTTGCATCTGTGTTTATCTTGTATGTTATGGAACCAATTTAGGACTGAGTTAGTATTGCCCCACAGACTTAGGTTTATTTTTTCCTTAATTTTATTAACTATATTTTTAACAATGGATTTGCTTGCTAGTCCTAGTTCGCTTTTAGCTGGGTTGATAAGTCTGCATGAGGGTTTATTTGTGAAGTTTTCTTTGTGGTCTTTTAAAGTAACAAAGGCCTTCCTCTTATCTAAATAATTAATTCTATATTCGACGCCTAGTCTAGTAGCTATTTCAGTAGTATCATTATTAATAGATTTATATGTATCTGCCTTGGCTAATTGATATTTATCGGTAATGGAGCTAATTGTTAGGTCTGTTTTTTCCTTTTTAGTCATTTTATAAATATTTTTAGTTTTGTCGGAGAATACAAGTGCATTATTTTCTCTTTTAAGTTTTTTTATGTCGGCGGTAAGTGTCTTCTGAAATGGATTTTGCTTGTTTGTAAAAACTAGGTTGTGAGTAATGTTGAGTAGGTCTTTTTCGAAATTGTCTAAGGCCTCTACTTTTGGCGGGTATTTACCAGATTTTAAGCCGTAGTAGTTTTTTTCCGTTTGCCTCTGTTCTGTATTCAACACTTTCCACCTCATTCTTCCTATGACGTCCACTATTTTTGTCAGGAGTATCCTGGTATATGTTTGTTTTTTGGGGGTTGGGATATTTTTGGTAGAATATCCGAGAGTGTATAGTTCCATTTCCCAGGGTATAGGTGGTAATCCCTGTTAATTAGTTTTTCCCGTGGTGTTGGTAGTTTTCCCGAGAGTGCTCGACTACAAGGCTAACAGGGTTTAACTGTAATTCCTGGTAGGGGCTGAGTAAATTCTTTGTAGAATGGTAGGAAAAATCCCAGCAGAGTGCTCGATTAATTAAGAATCAAAGTTAAAAATTAAGAGCATAATATTTATTTATTCTGGTACAGAAAAATTAGTACAACATTCGTACCGTCGGTTTCAAGCACGGAAGGTCTTACCCATCCGGCTCTCTTCAGCTTCTGTTGTCATCTGTTTTGGAAATGTGAGGTCACATGACACTCTTGTTGGGACGCGTTATTTGCTCAGTGTGTTGTGTGTGTTTGTTTAAATTTGAATTTAGTGTCATAAGACCGTTGAGATTTAAAACACGGGAGAAGAAAGAGAATTCGAGATTAAAGGGAATAAAAAGGGGAATAAAAAAGGGGGGTAAAAAATAAAAAAATATATATATGAAAAAAAATATATATATAAATAAATATAAAAAAAAAATATAAAAAAATATAAAAAAACATATATATATATAAAAACATTTTAATACTAAGAATAAAGGAATAAAAAAGAAAAGAGAAAAAGAGTATAAAAAGGTATAAAAAGAAGAAAAAAAGGGGGTTAAAAAATATATATATATATGTAGAGAATAAAATGTAGAGAATAAAAAAGAGCGAGAGAGAAAGAAAGAATAAAAATAGAAAGAATAAAAATATATAAATAAAATATATAAATAAAAATAATAATAATAAGAAAATAAAATTAAAAATTAAAAATTAAAAATTAAAAATTAAAAATTAAAGATTAAAAACAAAAATAATAAAAATAATAAAAATAAAGAAAGGGTTTCTCTGAAATTCCCGTGAGCCAAATTATGAATTTGTATCATTAGCCGTTATATTTTTGAAGGTATGCGTTCTAAAAACCGTTGGTGTGTAAGAATCTTTTCTCCAGAATGGAGTGATTTTTAATGAAGAAATTCGGACCTAAGGGAGGTAACTAAGATGGAAATATGAAATATTTGAGTTTGTTAAAATGGGTTTGTATATTAATCTGGTGGTTGATAAAAGATAAAAAATAAAAAATTTAATATTTTTGCATTTTGGTGAAAGTCGAAGTTTTTGCTCTTGGAATTTATGTGGATATAGTTTGTTTAAATGGATTTGTAGAGTAATCTAGTGATTGATGATTAATTAAATTAAATATTTTTGTATTTTTGTGAAGGTCGGAGTTTTTGCTCTTGAAGTTTAAGTGGATATAGGTTGATGAGGTGTTTGTTCGTTTTTATTGTGTTTATATTAGTAGAGGGGGGGTAGTTAGACATTATGTGAATCGGTCAGACCAGTTTATAAGCAATGCTTGTCTCTTGTGTACACATCCCTTGAATATTTCATCGCGGACATTTAAACAGGCTGTATTCGGATCGATGATGGCTTTTGAAATGTGGTATTTTTCAGCGTCACATAGAGGACATCTGTTTATGGCTGGAGAGAAGGATGGTTTTCTCTCAATTATTTTCCATTTGATGGTGAAGGGTGTGTTTTCTTCTTTAAGCTGCCATATTCGGGTCGCGAGTGCCGTATTAGCCTTGTTTTTGTATCTGAAGGAGTTTCTGTGTGCATATAGCCTTTGTTTGAAATTTCCCTTCGTCATCCCAATATATTTTTCTGCATTACTGGTATTCTGGTCTGTGACGGTTGCTTCATAAATGATTGAATTGATTTTGCAATTTCCCTCCAGGGGGCAGTTGTTTTTGTCTTGGCATGAGCAGCCTGCGTTTGTAATTATTTTGGGTTCTGCAGAGATAATTTTTCTTATTGAAGGGGCAGTGGAATAGCTGATCTTAACAGAATTTCTGTTAAAAAGTTTGTGTAATTCATTTGTGGGTGGGAAGTGTTTGTCGAGCAACTTGAGGAAAAGTTGGCCTACCTTTGTTTTGGTATTGGTCGAATAGGGTGGGGAAAACCAGATCACCGATCTCCTTCTATTGCGGGTCCCCCGTGGTTGGTCTCGGTTGGGGGTGTATGAGATTTCTTCTCTGAACCCGCTGTCGCGGAGCGCTTTGTTGTAATATGGTGCTGCTTGGTTGAAAATTTCGGGACTGGATGAAAGGTTTGAGATTCTTTGGCTAATATTATTGATTAAATTTTTAAAGATGGTGGGGGGGTGGCAGGATCCCTTGTGTATGTATTGGAGTGTTTCATTGGGTTTGTGGAAAGGTTTGTGTGTATTGTTTTTAAGGTTCAGTGTGGTATCTAGGAAGTTTACTTGGTCTAAATTTGTTTTAATGGTAATTTTGAAGCCGAGATTATGGAAGGTGTTTGTTAATTCTTTTCTAAATCTATCTAATGTGTTTCCGTTGAGGTTGCGTGACAGACAAAGTCCGTCATCTCTATAGAGACCAAAGAAATGGTCTGGAAATTTATTTTGGAGTGTATTTAATATAAGCAAGCCGACTAAGTCACAGATGTCTGCACTGTCGTAGGCCCCCATTGCAACATCAAATGGGTCCTCTGGGTTTGATTTTTTAACCCAAGCCCTTCCCTCGAAGAAGAGAAGGGTTTGTCTTGCTTGCAGTATTGTGTCTCTTTCTAGTTGACTGATGTTTGTGTGTGAAAGTGCAAATGTTAAGGCCTTATCTAGGGTGTCTTTTGTAATGGATGGGTAGAAGTCTACTATATCTAATTGTGTGAATTTGCATCTGTGTTTATCTTGTATGTTATGGAACCAATTTAGGACTGAGTTAGTATTGCCCCACAGACTTAGGTTTATTTTTTCCTTAATTTTATTAACTATATTTTTAACAATGGATTTGCTTGCTAGTCCTAGTTCGCTTTTAGCTGGGTTGATAAGTCTGCATGAGGGTTTATTTGTGAAGTTTTCTTTGTGGTCTTTTAAAGTAACAAAGGCCTTCCTCTTATCTAAATAATTAATTCTATATTCGACGCCTAGTCTAGTAGCTATTTCAGTAGTATCATTATTAATAGATTTATATGTATCTGCCTTGGCTAATTGATATTTATCGGTAATGGAGCTAATTGTTAGGTCTGTTTTTTCCTTTTTAGTCATTTTATAAATATTTTTAGTTTTGTCGGAGAATACAAGTGCATTATTTTCTCTTTTAAGTTTTTTTATGTCGGCGGTAAGTGTCTTCTGAAATGGATTTTGCTTGTTTGTAAAAACTAGGTTGTGAGTAATGTTGAGTAGGTCTTTTCCGAAATTGTCTAAGGCCTCTACTTTTGGCGGGTATTTACCAGATTTTAAGCCGTAGTAGTTTTTTTCCGTTTGCCTCTGTTCTGTATTCAACACTTTCCACCTCATTCTTCCTATGACGTCCACTATTTTTGTCAGGAGTATCCTGGTATATGTTTGTTTTTTGGGGGTTGGGATATTTTTGGTAGAATATCCGAGAGTGTATAGTTCCATTTCCCAGGGTATAGGTGGTAATCCCTGTTAATTAGTTTTTCCCGTGGTGTTGGTAGTTTTCCCGAGAGTGCTCGACTACAAGGCTAACAGGGTTTAACTGTAATTCCTGGTAGGGGCTGAGTAAATTCTTTGTAGAATGGTAGGAAAAATCCCAGCAGAGTGCTCGATTAATTAAGAATCAAAGTTAAAAATTAAGAGCATAATATTTATTTATTCTGGTACAGAAAAATTAGTACAACATTCGTACCGTCGGTTTCAAGCACGGAAGGTCTTACCCATCCGGCTCTCTTCAGCTTCTGTTGTCATCTGTTTTGGAAATGTGAGGTCACATGACACTCTTGTTGGGACGCGTTATTTGCTCAGTGTGTTGTGTGTGTTTGTTTAAATTTGAATTTAGTGTCATAAGACCGTTGAGATTTAAAACACGGGAGAAGAAAGAGAATTCGAGATTAAAGGGAATAAAAAGGGGAATAAAAAAGGGGGGTAAAAAATAAAAAAATATATATATGAAAAAAAAAAAATATATATATATAAATAAATATAAAAAAAAATATAAAAAAATATAAAAAAACATATATATATATAAAAACATTTTAATACTAAGAATAAAGGAATAAAAAAGAAAAGAGAAAAAGAGTATAAAAAGGTATAAAAAGAAGTAAAAAAGGGGGTTAAAAAATATATATAGAGAGAGAGAATAAAATGTAGAAGAATAAAAAAGAGCGAGAGAGAAAGAAAGAATAAAAATAGAAAGAATAAAAATATATAAATAAAATATATAAATAAAAATAATAATAATAAGAAAATAAAATTAAAAATTAAAAATTAAAAATTAAAAATTAAAAATTAGAAATTAAAGATTAAAAACAAAAATAATAAAAATAATAAAAATAAAGAAAGGGTTTCTCTGAAATTCCCGTGAGCCAAATTATGAATTTGTATCATTAGCCGTTATATTTTTGAAGGTATGCGTTCTAAAAACCGTTGGTGTGTAAGAATCTTTTCTCCAGAATGGAGTGATTTTTAATGAAGAAATTCGGACCTAAGGGAGGTAACTAAGATGGAAATATGAAATATTTGAGTTTGTTAAAATGGGTTTGTATATTAATCTGGTGGTTGATAAAAGATAAAAAATAAAAAATTTAATATTTTTGCATTTTGGTGAAAGTCGAAGTTTTTGCTCTTGGAATTTATGTGGATATAGTTTGTTTAAATGGATTTGTAGAGTAATCTAGTGATTGATGATTAATTAAATTAAATATTTTTGTATTTTTGTGAAGGTCGGAGTTTTTGCTCTTGAAGTTTAAGTGGATATAGGTTGATGAGGTGTTTGTTCGTTTTTATTGTGTTTATATTAGTAGAGGGGGGTAGTTAGACATTATGTGAATCGGTCAGACCAGTTTATAAGCAATGCTTGTCTCTTGTGTACACATCCCTTGAATATTTCATCGCGGACATTTAAACAGGCTGTATTCGGATCGATGATGGCTTTTGAAATGTGGTATTTTTCAGCGTCACATAGAGGACATCTGTTTATGGCTGGAGAGAAGGATGGTTTTCTCTCAATTATTTTCCATTTGATGGTGAAGGGTGTGTTTTCTTCTTTAAGCTGCCATATTCGGGTCGCGAGTGCCGTATTAGCCTTGTTTTTGTATCTGAAGGAGTTTCTGTGTGCATATAGCCTTTGTTTGAAATTTCCCTTCGTCATCCCAATATATTTTTCTGCATTACTGGTATTCTGGTCTGTGACGGTTGCTTCATAAATGATTGAATTGATTTTGCAATTTCCCTCCAGGGGGCAGTTGTTTTTGTCTTGGCATGAGCAGCCTGCGTTTGTAATTGTTTTGGGTTCTGCAGAGATAATTTTTCTTATTGAAGGGGCAGTGGAATAGCTGATCTTAACAGAATTTCTGTTAAAAAGTTTGTGTAATTCATTTGTGGGTGGGAAGTGTTTGTCGAGCAACTTGAGGAAAAGTTGGCCTACCTTTGTTTTGGTATTGGTCGAATAGGGTGGGGAAAACCAGATCACCGATCTCCTTCTATTGCGGGTCCCCCGTGGTTGGTCTCGGTTGGGGGTGTATGAGATTTCTTCTCTGAACCCGCTGTCGCGGAGCGCTTTGTTGTAATATGGTGCTGCTTGGTTGAAAATTTCGGGACTGGATGAAAGGTTTGAGATTCTTTGGCTAATATTATTGATTAAATTTTTAAAGATGGTGGGGGGGTGGCAGGATCCCTTGTGTATGTATTGGAGTGTTTCATTGGGTTTGTGGAAAGGTTTGTGTGTATTGTTTTTAAGGTTCAGTGTGGTATCTAGGAAGTTTACTTGGTCTAAATTTGTTTTAATGGTAATTTTGAAGCCGAGATTATGGAAGGTGTTTGTTAATTCTTTTCTAAATCTATCTAATGTGTTTCCGTTGAGGTTGCGTGACAGACAAAGTCCGTCATCTCTATAGAGACCAAAGAAATGGTCTGGAAATTTATTTTGGAGTGTATTTAATATAAGCAAGCCGACTAAGTCACAGATGTCTGCACTGTCGTAGGCCCCCATTGCAACATCAAATGGGTCCTCTGGGTTTGATTTTTTAACCCAAGCCCTTCCCTCGAAGAAGAGAAGGGTTTGTCTTGCTTGCAGTATTGTGTCTCTTTCTAGTTGACTGATGTTTGTGTGTGAAAGTGCAAATGTTAAGGCCTTATCTAGGGTGTCTTTTGTAATGGATGGGTAGAAGTCTACTATATCTAATTGTGTGAATTTGCATCTGTGTTTATCTTGTATGTTATGGAACCAATTTAGGACTGAGTTAGTATTGCCCCACAGACTTAGGTTTATTTTTTCCTTAATTTTATTAACTATATTTTTAACAATGGATTTGCTTGCTAGTCCTAGTTCGCTTTTAGCTGGGTTGATAAGTCTGCATGAGGGTTTATTTGTGAAGTTTTCTTTGTGGTCTTTTAAAGTAACAAAGGCCTTCCTCTTATCTAAATAATTAATTCTATATTCGACGCCTAGTCTAGTAGCTATTTCAGTAGTATCATTATTAATAGATTTATATGTATCTGCCTTGGCTAATTGATATTTATCGGTAATGGAGCTAATTGTTAGGTCTGTTTTTTCCTTTTTAGTCATTTTATAAATATTTTTAGTTTTGTCGGAGAATACAAGTGCATTATTTTCTCTTTTAAGTTTTTTTATGTCGGCGGTAAGTGTCTTCTGAAATGGATTTTGCTTGTTTGTAAAAACTAGGTTGTGAGTAATGTTGAGTAGGTCTTTTTCGAAATTGTCTAAGGCCTCTACTTTTGGCGGGTATTTACCAGATTTTAAGCCGTAGTAGTTTTTTTCCGTTTGCCTCTGTTCTGTATTCAACACTTTCAACCTCATTCTTCCTATGACGTCCACTATTTTTGTCAGGAGTATCCTGGTATATGTTTGTTTTTTGGGGGTTGGGATATTTTTGGTAGAATATCCGAGAGTGTATAGTTCCATTTCCCAGGGTATAGGTGGTAATCCCTGTTAATTAGTTTTTTCCGTGGTGTTGGTAGTTTTCCCGAGAGTGCTCGACTACAAGGCTAACAGGGTTTAACTGTAATTCCTGGTAGGGGCTGAGTAAATTCTTTGTAGAATGGTAGGAAAAATCCCAGCAGAGTGCTCGATTAATTAAGAATCAAAGTTAAAAATTAAGAGCATAATATTTATTTATTCTGGTACAGAAAAATTAGTACAACATTCGTACCGTCGGCTTGCTTATATTAAATACACTCCAAAATAAATTTCCAGACCATTTCTTTGGTCTCTATAGAGATGACGGACTTTGTCTGTCACGCAACCTCAACGGAAACACATTAGATAGATTTAGAAAAGAATTAACAAACACCTTCCATAATCTCGGCTTCAAAATTACCATTAAAACAAATTTAGACCCAGTAAACTTCCTAGATACCACACTGAACCTTAAAAACAATACACACAAACCTTTCCACAAACCCAATGAAACACTCCAATACATACACAAGGGATCCTGCCACCCCCCCACCATCTTTAAAAATTTAATCAATAATATTAGCCAAAGAATCTCAAACCTTTCATCCAGTCCCGAAATTTTCAACCAAGCAGCACCATATTACAACAAAGCGCTCCGCGACAGCGGGTTCAGAGAAGAAATCTCATACACCCCCAACCGAGACCAACCACGGGGGACCCGCAATAGAAGGAGATCGGTGATCTGGTTTTCCCCACCCTATTCGACCAATACCAAAACAAAGGTAGGCCAACTTTTCCTCAAGTTGCTCGACAAACACTTCCCACCCACAAATGAATTACACAAACTTTTTAACAGAAATTCTGTTAAGATCAGCTATTCCACTGCCCCTTCAATAAGAAAAATTATCTCTGCAGAACCCAAAACAATTACAAACGCAGGCTGCTCATGCCAAGACAAAAACAACTGCCCCCTGGAGGGAAATTGCAAAATCAATTCAATCATTTATGAAGCAACCGTCACAGACCAGAATACCAGTAATGCAGAAAAATATATTGGGATGACGAAGGGAAATTTCAAACAAAGGCTATATGCACACAGAAACTCCTTCAGATACAAAAACAAGGCTAATACGGCACTCGCGACCCGAATATGGCAGCTTAAAGAAGAAAACACACCCTTCACCATCAAATGGAAAATAATTGAGAGAAAACCATCCTTCTCTCCAGCCATAAACAGATGTCCTCTATGTGACGCTGAAAAATACCACATTTCAAAAGCCATCATCGATCCGAATACAGCCTGTTTAAATGTCCGCGATGAAATATTCAAGGGATGTGTACACAAGAGACAAGCATTGCTTATAAACTGGTCTGACCGATTCACATAATGTCTAACTACCCCCCTCTACTAATATAAACACAATAAAAACGAACAAACACCTCATCAACCTATATCCACTTAAACTTCAAGAGCAAAAACTCCGACCTTCACAAAAATACAAAAATATTTAATTTAATTAATCATCAATCACTAGATTACTCTACAAATCCATTTAAACAAACTATATCCACATAAATTCCAAGAGCAAAAACTTCGACTTTCACCAAAATGCAAAAATATTAAATTTTTTATTTTTTATCTTTTATCAACCACCAGATTAATATACAAACCCATTTTAACAAACTCAAATATTTCATATTTCCATCTTAGTTACCTCCCTTAGGTCCGAATTTCTTCATTAAAAATCACTCCATTCTGGAGAAAAGATTCTTACACACCAACGGTTTTTAGAACGCATACCTTCAAAAATATAACGGCTAATGATACAAATTCATAATTTGGCTCACGGGAATTTCAGAGAAACCCTTTCTTTATTTTTATTATTTTTATTATTTTTGTTTTTAATCTTTAATTTTTAATTTTTAATTTTTAATTTTTAATTTTTAATTTTTAATTTTATTTTCTTCTTATTATTATTTTTATTTATATATTTTATTTATATATTTTTATTCTTTCTATTTTTATTCTTTCTTTCTCTCTCGCTCTTTTTTATTCTCTACATTTTATTCTCTATATATATATATATTTTTTAACCCCCTTTTTTTCTTCTTGTTATACCTTTTTATACTCTTTTTCTCTTTTCTTTTTTATTCCTTTATTCTTAGTATTAAAATGTTTTTATATATATATATGTTTTTTTATATTTTTTTATATTTTTTTTATATTTATTTATATATATATATATATTTTTTTTCATATATATATTTTTTTATTTTTTACCCCCCTTTTTTATTCCCCTTTTTATTCCCTTTAATCTCGAATTCTCTTTCTTCTCCCGTGTTTTAAATCTCAACGGTCTTATGACACTAAATTCAAATTTAAACAAACACACACAACACACTGAGCAAATAACGCGTCCCAACAAGAGTGTCATGTGACCTCACATTTCCAAAACAGATGACAACAGAAGCTGAAGAGAGCCGGATGGGTAAGACCTTCCGTGCTTGAAACCGACGGTACGAATGTTGTACTAATTTTTCTGTACCAGAATAAATAAATATTATGCTCTTAATTTTTAACTTTGATTCTTAATTAATCGAGCACTCTGCTGGGATTTTTCCTACCATTCTACAAAGAATTTACTCAGCCCCTACCAGGAATTACAGTTAAACCCTGTTAGCCTTGTAGTCGAGCACTCTCGGGAAAACTACCAACACCACGGAAAAAACTAATTAACAGGGATTACCACCTATACCCTGGGAAATGGAACTATACACTCTCGGATATTCTACCAAAAATATCCCAACCCCCAAAAAACAAACATATACCAGGATACTCCTGACAAAAATAGTGGACGTCATAGGAAGAATGAGGTGGAAAGTGTTGAATACAGAACAGAGGCAAACGGAAAAAAACTACTACGGCTTAAAATCTGGTAAATACCCGCCAAAAGTAGAGGCCTTAGACAATTTCGAAAAAGACCTACTCAACATTACTCACAACCTAGTTTTTACAAACAAGCAAAATCCATTTCAGAAGACACTTACCGCCGACATAAAAAAACTTAAAAGAGAAAATAATGCACTTGTATTCTCCGACAAAACTAAAAATATTTATAAAATGACTAAAAAGGAAAAAACAGACCTAACAATTAGCTCCATTACCGATAAATATCAATTAGCCAAGGCAGATACATATAAATCTATTAATAATGATACTACTGAAATAGCTACTAGACTAGGCGTCGAATATAGAATTAATTATTTAGATAAGAGGAAGGCCTTTGTTACTTTAAAAGACCACAAAGAAAACTTCACAAATAAACCCTCATGCAGACTTATCAACCCAGCTAAAAGCGAACTAGGACTAGCAAGCAAATCCATTGTTAAAAATATAGTTAATAAAATTAAGGAAAAAATAAACCTAAGTCTGTGGGGCAATACTAACTCAGTCCTAAATTGGTTCCATAACATACAAGATAAACACAGATGCAAATTCACACAATTAGATATAGTAGACTTCTACCCATCCATTACAAAAGACACCCTAGATAAGGCCTTAACATTTGCACTTTCACACACAAACATCAGTCAACTAGAAAGAGACACAATACTGCAAGCAAGACAAACCCTTCTCTTCTTCGAGGGAAGGGCTTGGGTTAAAAAATCAAACCCAGAGGACCCATTTGATGTTGCAATGGGGGCCTACGACAGTGCAGACATCTGTGACTTAGTCGGCTTGCTTATATTAAATACACTCCAAAATAAATTTCCAGACCATTTCTTTGGTCTCTATAGAGATGACGGACTTTGTCTGTCACGCAACCTCAACGGAAACACATTAGATAGATTTAGAAAAGAATTAACAAACACCTTCCATAATCTCGGCTTCAAAATTACCATTAAAACAAATTTAGACCAAGTAAACTTCCTAGATACCACACTGAACCTTAAAAACAATACACACAAACCTTTCCACAAACCCAATGAAACACTCCAATACATACACAAGGGATCCTGCCACCCCCCCCCCACCATCTTTAAAAATTTAATCAATAATATTAGCCAAAGAATCTCAAACCTTTCATCCAGTCCCGAAATTTTCAACCAAGCAGCACCATATTACAACAAAGCGCTCCGCGACAGCGAGTTCAGAGAAGAAATCTCATACACCCCCAACCGAGACCAACCACGGGGGACCCGCAATAGAAGGAGATCGGTGATCTGGTTTTCCCCACCCTATTCGACCAATACCAAAACAAAGGTAGGCCAACTTTTCCTCAAGTTGCTCGACAAACACTTCCCACCCACAAATGAATTACACAAACTTTTTAACAGAAATTCTGTTAAGATCAGCTATTCCACTGCCCCTTCAATAAGAAAAATTATCTCTGCAGAACCCAAAACAATTACAAACGCAGGCTGCTCATGCCAAGACAAAAACAACTGCCCCCTGGAGGGAAATTGCAAAATCAATTCAATCATTTATGAAGCAACCGTCACAGACCAGAATACCAGTAATGCAGAAAAATATATTGGGATGACGAAGGGAAATTTCAAACAAAGGCTATATGCACACAGAAACTCCTTCAGATACAAAAACAAGGCTAATACGGCACTCGCGACCCGAATATGGCAGCTTAAAGAAGAAAACACACCCTTCACCATCAAATGGAAAATAATTGAGAGAAAACCATCCTTCTCTCCAGCCATAAACAGATGTCCTCTATGTGACGCTGAAAAATACCACATTTCAAAAGCCATCATCGATCCGAATACAGCCTGTTAAAATGTGCGCGATGAAATATTCAAGGGATGT
>OY744516.1:134552326-134607326 GCA_963556195.1 Sepiola atlantica | reverse complement strand
GTATATATATGTATGTATGTATATATATGTGTATATATATATATATATATTTATATATATATATATATATATATATATATATATATATATATATATATGTGTGTGTGTGTGTGTGTGTGTGTGTAAGTGTGGGTGTACATGTCCCTAAAAATTGTTCGATATTATGTATGCAAGGGAGAAACTTTCAAATGCTTAAGAAGCAAATCACCAGTAGCTGTAACACGGCCATTTATCGCTAACAATAACAACAGAAAATGAAATATATGGAGAGACAGACAGACAGACAGACACACACACACACACACACACACACACAGAGATAGAAAGAGATGGGGCGGTATAATATCACTCAGATATTTTGTCTCACCTCGAAGTCGCAAATTTTGCGTACCATGTTGCAAACCTCCCACAGGGACAAGCGATCCCTGAAATTCTGCCCGGCGCCAGACTGATTAGACTTCCGGGTGACGGCCTCCAACTAAATCTGTTTCACAGCTATTGAAGTGACATCGGATAATTGCTAATGTCGATGTGTACCTTTTTGTTTTATGGTTGAATCAATGCCAGCGTTTACTAGAAGTGAAAAAAATGAACACTAATTAACACTGAGTTAATGGCGTATGATGACCCAATTAGACGAACGTTACGATTATGACGAACAGGATACAAATATTCTGAATAGGTGACATTTAAATTTGCATGAACAGTTTGTATTGCGATATTTTGTCACTTTCTTCTACATTACGAGACAGGGACGTATTTAGATATGTCATCTCTTAATATTGCGAGATACGAGTGTTTTACATCTATTACTAATAGTGATTTGGTGTCCGTCAAGTCTGAAACCGAAACTATACTATTACTTTTATTATTAATAGAGATTTGTTATCAGTTTGTCTGAAGCTAAAACTATAATATTACTATCTTTTTATACGCAATTCAGTTTAATATACTATTTCAGACTACTGTACTATATTTCCTTGCTCAATTAAAAAGCCGTAGGTTATTATTCTTTTCTGTTGTCATTAAAAAATACTCCCAGGCATTACCCCCATCCTTTTTATTGGGGGTATAGTGTAGTGTCTGTTCCACATTACCTTCTCTTTTAGGGTAGGGAGGATGTACTATAATGTATGTTCTGTTGCTATGAGACAATCGTCCCAGACTTTCCTTACTTTCTGCTGGGGAGGGGGGGCAGTTTTATGTATGTTCTTTCGTCATACATACTAACAAAAATATACGAACCGTAGGAGAATAACTTTGCTAGTATATTTAACACCGTTTAATATATTGAGATATGACATTTTAAAATATTTTGTCGCTTTATTTATTACGATGGATTAATATTACAAGAGAGACGACGTTTTACATATTTTGCAAAGTTTTCTATTAGCAATTCGTGCTGATACAATATTTTTAAAAAGTACCTAACTTAGTAAGGTAGTACCAGATTCGGCACCGCAGCGTGAAGTTTTAACACGTCTTTTGGGAAAGTATAATAGCTTCCCAAAATTCCCTAATTCCTTCAGATTATCCCAAACCTCAAAATGTATTTTAGATATTCGCAATAAAAATACTATAAAAGAGGCGGGATGAAATAATTAACAAATCAAGTGTAAAGAATTCATTGTTATTCCTCTTTGGTATTTTGTCTGCATTCCATTAATTGTTATCGGCGGCCATTGCTTTACCAATGGCGCCACTCTTAACCCTATTAGAGCTGGGCTTTTAGGGGTTCTGTACGCTCGGGGTGGGCTCCCATAGCTCTTCCCCTGCTGCCTAACTCTTTACTCACTAAGGGTATGAATATGAAATTTGGAAAACAGAGAACAATGGACAAATAATTTAGCATGAAAAAAGGGCTGATAATGTCAGTGTTTTTCTATGACATCATCATTTATACCCCGGTGTCTTAAAATTTAGAATTTTCATGGTGTTAATTTTTTTTCAAAACATCACTAAAGCTTAGACCATGAAACCTTGCAGACATACGGGTACGGCATTTATAAAACAAAATATTTTTTTTAATATCTGGTGACGTCAGATTTTTTACAGTGACGTCATCAACTTAATACAAATTGGTCTTAATTGATTTGCTTAAATTCTAAATAATTTACTCACGACATAATGTAACCTGACAGGAATAATTAATCATACAATTTAGCTAACGACAGGGGCTCTCTTTCTCCAAAAGTAAAACATCATATTTTCTTTTTACGGATGACAAGCGCAAACGCAAACCCTACGATATCTTATTCCCTATTTGATCAAAATGAAATATAATTATCCAAGTGATCTGGATTGTTATGGGGTCTACCCCATAAAACAATAAGATTGCTTGTTAAAAATTATAGTGGTAGTAATAATACTGTACTCAAACAAAAAGGTTTGTTAAACTCTCTTTAACCGATATTTGTTTTAGAAATAAATAGGAGTTGTTTCGTAGGATACATTTCAGGAAACGTCACTAGATTTAATCGTAAGATTTTAATCTTTTTAACATTTAGAAAGAAAAATATACCGAGAGACCCCTCCCTCTGTTGCAGTTATAAACATAACCTCCCTCTTATGAAAAACGGATGAGTTATTTATTACGATAAGTAGAATTCCTTTAGTTAACCCGCACACATCCGACAGATTGGAAATTAAGCATCAATTAGCCTTTTTGTGACTTAGACGCGCAACAATGTATACAAAGAGAGATGACTTTTATTAGAATAGATAAATTCTTTGTAACATCTTTTATTCTACTTTGAATTTGAATATCAAGCTAAAAACCGTTGAAAGCCACTGATAAGATGCAAATATTTTTTAATTAATTTTTTTTTTTACTTTTGTTATAAATTTTTCGGGTACAAAACCTTTCTTTAGAGACGATAGATGTTTAATATTAGTAGACGTTACCTTTGTTGTTTTTTGTAAAGTTTTTTTTGTCGTGTTCTCTTGTTATAATGAAACGATGCGTTTGAAACACCCTTAATCACAACTTTGAGCAGGTGGTTTGCTGGGAAATATAATTTAAATATACAAGTTCTTTGGAGCATACTTTTTTTAAATTTGAAAATCAAGCTAAACATCGTTGAAAGCCACTGATGAGATGCAAATATTTTTTGTAATTATTTTATTTTTTATCTTTATTCTAAATTTTTCGGATATAGAACCTTTCTTCACAGACTAGATGTTGCATATTATTAGTAGAAATCACCATTATTTTTTTAGTAATGTCCGTTAACACAGCTGCTGATGCCGCCTAATATTGCTATACTGGAACGGTGTGTTTGAACCCACTTTAATCAGAACTATGAGTTTTATAGAACATGTCATGTTTACGTACATAACAAGAATGCAATTCAGTGGATCAAATATTGCTATACTGGAACGGTGTGTTTGAAACAGCTTTAATCAGAACTATGAGTTTTATAGAACATGTCATGTTTACGTACATAACTAGAATGCAATTCAGTGGATCAAATATTGCTATACTGGAACGGTGTGTTTGAACACACTTTAATCAGAACTATGAGTTTTATAGAACATGTCCTGTTTACGTACATAACTAGAATGTAATTTAGTGGATCAAATATTGCTATACTGGAACGGTGTGTTTGAACCCACTTTAATCAGAACTATGAGTTTTATAGAACATGTCATGTTTACGTACATAACTAGAATGCAATTCAGTGGATCAAATATTGCTATACTAGAACGGTGTGTTTGAACCCACTTTAATCAGAACTATGAGTTTTATAGAACATGTCATGTTTACGTACATAACTAGAATGCAATTCAGTGGATCAAATATTGCTATACTGGAACGGTGTGTTTTAAACAGCTTTAATCATAACTATGAGTTTTATAGAACATGTCATGTTTACGTACATAACTAGAATGCAATTCAGTGGATCAAATATTGCTATACTGGAACGGTGTGTTTGAAACAGCTTTAATCAGAACTATGAGTTTTATAGAACATGTCATGTTTACGTACATAACTAGAATGCAATTCAGTGGATCAAATATTGCTATACTGGAACGGTGTGTTTGAACCCACTTTAATCAGAACTATGAGTTTTATAGAACATGTCCTGTTTACGTACATAACTAGAATGCAATTCAGTGTATCAAATATTGCTATACTGGAACGGTGTGTTTGAAACAGCTTTAATCAGAACTATGAGTTTTATAGAACATGTCATGTTTACGTACATAACTAGAATGCAATTCAGTGGATCAAATATTGCTATACTGGAACGGTGTGTTTGAACCCACTTTAATCAGAACTATGAGTTTTATAGAACATGTCATGTTTACGTACATAACTAGAATGCAATTCAGTGGATCAAATATTGCTATACTGGAACGGTGTGTTTGAAACAGCTTTAATCAGAACTATGAGTTTTATAGAACATGTCATGTTTACGTACATAACTAGAATGCAATTCAGTGGATCAAATATTGCTATACTGGAACGGTGTGTTTGAAACAGCTTTAATCAGAACTATGAGTTTTATAGAACATGTCCTGTTTACGTACATAACTAGAATGCAATTCAGTGTATCAAATATTGCTATACTGGAACGGTGTGTTTGAAACAGCTTTAATCAGAACTATGAGTTTTATAGAACATGTCATGTTTACGTACATAACTAGAATGCAATTCAGTGGATCAAATATTGCTATACTGGAACGGTGTGTTTGAACCCACTTTAATCAGAACTATGAGTTTTATAGAACATGTCATGTTTACGTACATAACTAGAATGCAATTCAGTGGATCAAATATTGCTATACTGGAACGGTGTGTTTGAAACAGCTTTAATCAGAACTATGAGTTTTATAGAACATGTCATGTTTACGTACATAACTAGAATGCAATTCAGTGGATCAAATATTGCTATACTGGAACGGTGTGTTTGAACCCACTTTAATCAGAACTATGAGTTTTATAGAACATGTCATGTTTACGTACATAACTAGAATGCAATTCAGTGGATCAAATATTGCTATACTGGAACGGTGTGTTGGAAACAGCTTTAATCAGAACTATGAGTTTTATAGAACATGTCATGTTTACGTACATAACTAGAATGCAATTCAGTGGATCAAATATTGCTATACTGGAACGGTGTGTTTGAAACAGCTTTAATCAGAACTATGAGTTTTATAGAACATGTCATGTTTACGTACATAACTAGAATGCAATTCAGTGGATCAAATATTGCTATACTGGAACGGTGTGTTTTAAACAGCTTTAATCAGAACTATGAGTTTTATAGAACATGTCATGTTTACGTACATAACTAGAATGCAATTCAGTGGATCAAATATTGCTATACTGGAACGGTGTGTTTGAAACAGCTTTAATCAGAACTATGAGTTTTATAGAACATGTCATGTTTACGTACATAACTAGAATGCAATTCAGTGGATCAAATAGTGCTATACTGGAACGGTGTGTTTGAACCCACTTTAATCAGAACTATGAGTTTTATAGAACATGTCCTGTTTACGTACATAACTAGAATGCAATTCAGTGTATCAAATATTGCTATACTGGAACGGTGTGTTTGAAACAGCTTTAATCAGAACTATGAGTTTTATAGAACATGTCATGTTTACGTACATAACTAGAATGCAATTCAGTGGATCAAATATTGCTATACTGGAACGGTGTGTTTGAACCCACTTTAATCAGAACTATGAGTTTTATAGAACATGTCATGTTTACGTACATAACTAGAATGCAATTCAGTGGATCAAATATTGCTATACTGGAACGGTGTGTTTGAAACAGCTTTAATCAGAACTATGAGTTTTATAGAACATGTCATGTTTACGTACATGACTAGAATGCAATTCAGTGGATCAAATATTGCTATACTGGAACGGTGTGTTTGAACCCACTTTAATCAGAACTATGAGTTTTATAGAACATGTCATGTTTACGTACATAACTAGAATGCAATTCAGTGGATCAAATATTGCTATACTGGAACGGTGTGTTTTAAACAGCTTTAATCAGAACTATGAGTTTTATAGAACATGTCATGTTAACGTACATAACTAGAATGCAATTCAGTTGATCAAATATTGCTATACTGGAACGGTGTGTTCGAACCCACTTTAATCAGAACTATGAGTTTTATAGAACATGTCATGTTTACGTACATAACTAGAATGCAATTCAGTGGATCAAATATTGCTATACTGGAACGGTGTGTTTGAAACAGCTTTAATCAGAACTATGAGTTTTATAGAACATGTCATGTTTACGTACATAACTAGAATGCAATTCAGTGGATCAAATATTGCTATACTGGAACGGTGTGTTTGAACCCACTTTAATCAGAACTATGAGTTTTATAGAACATGTCCTGTTTACGTACATAACTAGAATGCAATTCAGTGTATCAAATATTGCTATACTGGAACGGTGTGTTTGAAACAGCTTTAATCAGAACTATGAGTTTTATAGAACATGTCATGTTTACGTACATAACTAGAATGCAATTCAGTGGATCAAATATTGCTATACTGGAACGGTGTGTTTGAACCCACTTTAATCAGAACTATGAGTTTTATAGAACATGTCATGTTTACGTACATAACTAGAATGCAATTCAGTGGATCAAATATTGCTATACTGGAACGGTGTGTTTGAAACAGCTTTAATCAGAACTATGAGTTTTATAGAACATGTCATGTTTACGTACATAACTAGAATGCAATTCAGTGGATCAAATATTGCTATACTGGAACGGTGTGTTTGAACCCACTTTAATCAGAACTATGAGTTTTATAGAACATGTCATGTTTACGTACATAACTAGAATGCAATTCAGTGGATCAAATATTGCTATACTGGAACGGTGTGTTTGAAACAGCTTTAATCAGAACTATGAGTTTTATAGAACATGTCATGTTTACGTACATAACTAGAATGCAATTCAGTGGATCAAATATTGCTATACTGGAACGGTGTGTTTGAACCCACTTTAATCAGAACTATGAGTTTTATAGAACATGTCATGTTTACGTACATAACTAGAATGCAATTCAGTGGATCAAATATTGCTATACTGGAACGGTGTGTTTTAAACAGCTTTAATCAGAACTATGAGTTTTATAGAACATGTCATGTTAACGTACATAACTAGAATGCAATTCAGTGGATCAAATATTGCTATACTGGAACGGTGTGTTTGAACCCACTTTAATCAGAACTATGAGTTTTATAGAACATGTCATGTTAACGTACATAACTATAATGCAATTCAGTGGATCAAATATTGCTATACTGGAACGGTGTGTTTTAAACAGCTTTAATCAGAACTATGAGTTTTATAGAACATGTCATGTTTACGTACATAACTAGAATGCAATTCAGTGGATCAAATATTGCTATACTGGAACGGTGTGTTTGAACCCACTTTAATCAGAACTATGAGTTTTATAGAACATGTCCTGTTTACGTACATAACTAGAATGCAATTCAGTGTATCAAATATTGCTATACTGGAACGGTGTGTTTGAAACAGCTTTAATCAGAACTATGAGTTTTATAGAACATGTCATGTTTACGTACATAACTAGAATGCAATTCAGTGGATCAAATATTGCTATACTGGAACGGTGTGTTTGAACCCACTTTAATCAGAACTATGAGTTTTATAGAACATGTCATGTTTACGTACATAACTAGAATGCAATTCAGTGGATCAAATATTTCTATACTGGAACGGTGTGTTTGAAACAGCTTTAATCAGAACTATGAGTTTTATAGAACATGTCATGTTTACGTACATAACTAGAATGCAATTCAGTGGATCAAATATTGCTATACTGGAACGGTGTGTTTGAACCCACTTTAATCAGAACTATGAGTTTTATAGAACATGTCATGTTTACGTACATAACTAGAATGCAATTCAGTGGATCAAATATTGCTATACTGGAACGGTGTGTTTTAAACAGCTTTAATCAGAACTATGAGTTTTATAGAACATGTCATGTTAACGTACATAACTAGAATGCAATTCAGTGGATCAAATATTGCTATACTGGAACGGTGTGTTTGAAACAGCTTTAATCAGAACTATACGTTTTATAGAACATGTCATGTTTACGTACATAACTAGAATGCAAATCAGTGGATCAAATATTGCTATACTGGAACGGTGTGTTTTAAACAGCTTTAATCAGAACTATGAGTTTTATAGAACATGTCATGTTTACGTACATAACTAGAATGCAATTCAGTGGATCAAATATTGCTATACTGGAACGGTGTGTTTGAACCCACTTTAATCAGAACTATGAGTTTTATAGAACATGTCCTGTTTACGTACATAACTAGAATGCAATTCAGTGTATCAAATATTGCTATACTGGAACGGTGTGTTTGAAACAGCTTTAATCAGAACTATGAGTTTTATAGAACATGTCATGTTTACGTACATAACTAGAATGCAATTCAGTGGATCAAATATTGCTATACTGGAACGGTGTGTTTGAACCCACTTTAATCAGAACTATGAGTTTTATAGAACATGTCATGTTTACGTACATAACTAGAATGCAATTCAGTGGATCAAATATTTCTATACTGGAACGGTGTGTTTGAAACAGCTTTAATCAGAACTATGAGTTTTATAGAACATGTCATGTTTACGTACATAACTAGAATGCAATTCAGTGGATCAAATATTGCTATACTGGAACGGTGTGTTTGAACCCACTTTAATCAGAACTATGAGTTTTATAGAACATGTCATGTTTACGTACATAACTAGAATGCAATTCAGTGGATCAAATATTGCTATACTGGAACGGTGTGTTTTAAACAGCTTTAATCAGAACTATGAGTTTTATAGAACATGTCATGTTAACGTACATAACTAGAATGCAATTCAGTGGATCAAATATTGCTATACTGGAACGGTGTGTTTGAAACAGCTTTAATCAGAACTATACGTTTTATAGAACATGTCATGTTTACGTACATAACTAGAATGCAAATCAGTGGATCAAATATTGCTATACTGGAATGGTGTAATTGAACCCACTTAATAGAATATGTCATGTTTACCTACATAACTAGAATACAATTCAGTGGATCAAATATTGCTATACTTGAATGGTGTGGTTGAAACAGCTTTAATCAGAATTATGAGTTTTATAGAACATGGCATGTTTACGTACATAACTAGAATGCAATTCAGTGGATCAAATACTTCCACTAAGGTTACACTGTAAAATAACAATTATATATTTTTTAAAAATAATATGGAATTATTAAATACAATAAATAAACATCAATTATAATTATACTTTTATTAATGGATAGATTAATTATTACTGACTAAGTAAAACATGTTTAACGCTCGTCTATCGAGTGTGGACGGATCCACATTTTTGCTAGCTTTAATTTATATATAACAGTTTCTAATTTAAAATATTCTCTTTGTTTGTTTTATTAAAGCACGGTACTATTTGGCCCCGAACTGGGTATTTAGTTTATTATTAAAAATATGTGGGTAAGGAGAAAATGCTACTATGTCTTACCCACTTTGGCTTCAAACTATATTAAAAGTTACTGCACCTACGTATTTTATACTAAAATACTTACCTGGCCCAGCTTCAGTAGGTGTTCGTTCCTGTTGTGGATTCGTCCTTGACAAGTCAGTCCGACAGTGGATCTGTTGCTCTCGGCCTGATGTATGGTTCTGTACACTCTTAGAAAGTCCAGCCTCTCAGGATTTACCTTCTCTCTGATAAGAGGTTAGTGTATTGCTAATCGCATGAGCTGCCCCTACCTAGATTTGACATAATGTGAAAATAAACAGCGCCGAGGGAAGGGAAAATCACTTAGCACCGACATTGCTCATTATCTCTCTCTTACTCTCTCTCTCTCTCTCTCTCTCTCTCTCTCTCTCTCTCTCTCTCTCTCTCTCTCTCTCTCTCTCTCTCTCTGAAATAGCGGGGGATACTATTTGGTAACAATTATTCTGAATGACAGTTTATATCCTCTGGTGTTCCTTAGTGTTCAGTATTTGGACCTTCGTTGTTTTTATATTAATAAACGACATACCTAATCTGTCTGTCAGTCACAAGTTTTTTTTAAACGTAATAAATACATTAGCGAATTTGCCTCATTTCGAAATATCAGAGATCTTAACTACTTATAAAAATGGAAAATATTGCATTAATAGTAAAAAATAAATTCCATGACCAGAAATCGAAACCAAAATCTTGAGATCTGAAGTCTGATGTTTTACTAACTGATCTACTTTACTTTCTTATAACTGAAGCTTAAAACATGATTTTAACAAAATAATTATAGCTTTAGTGTGACGTCATAGATTTATGATTTATGTCATGTTTCAAAACATGAATTCAAACATAAACGATTATAAAAAAATTAATAAATGAATGGGTAAACATTATCAATAACGTTGGAAATTATTTTAATATGCAAAAACAATTTATTCTGCTATAAGTACGTATTGGCATTAAAAACAGTTTAATATATCCTTGAATTTTCGTCCGTAGGGTCAATAATTCTAGTAATATAAATTTAGAAATAGATCTATTTCTTGATAATGATAAACTATCTATTTAATTATCATAAAAAGAAATAACGGAGATATGTATAAATAAGGTATGATATGAGAAAGGTATTTGAAATTAAAATTTACCATAGAAAATGCAAACGGAGAAAGCAAACGAATAAATGAAGAATGGGGCTTGAAGTCGGTTTTTATGATTCATTTAAAACTGCTCACAATCACAGTTTGTCTTTTGTATCGAAATTAAATAGAATGGGTGGATAAATAGTTAGATACATAATGTCAAGTTATACGTTATTTTAAAAATATATATAAAACCTTGGATAGAGTGCTTTTTTTTTCAAAATCTTACTTTATATTTAAAACTTTATTGTATTTTGAATTATTATCAAGAACGCTCATTTATTTTTTTGAAAATGAAAATAAAGTTTCAAATCATGTAAAATAATTTTTGGGGGGGAAAAAATTAGCAAGGTTTAACAAGCCTTGTAGAAAGGACAGTTAGAAGATAAGTGCATCTATATACCGTATGTTTTGTCTAAGGCGGCTTTAAACCTGGATATGATAGGCATCAGTGCTACCTCTGGTAGGCTTTTTAGGGTTAGGGTTAGGGTAGGCTGTTGTACGGAGCAGAAACGCGGAAAAAGAAAGCTGCTTTGTTTCTATTGAGACGAAAGCGCTTATCGTATACCTTTTGCTGGGTTCCGTGGAGACTATGACTTAGCACTGGAGTGAAAAACTCCTCGAGATTAACGTTGATTATAAGGTACGCTATAATCGGGTCTCCTCTCATCATCCGCTGCTCAAGTAAAAAGTAATTATTCAAAAATCAGCTTAACAAGTTAGAGATTAGAGAACATTTTTAAATAATTAATTTGATATAAGTCTAGTAACACTAATTATTTGCTTTTATTTCTTATCGCGATGCATGTAAGATGAAATAAGACGATTACACATGTTCTACCAACATTGTTAAACAAAAAACTTGCCTAGAAAATCTGCATACTAAACTTGATGTTTACTTTTCCATCATTTTGAATTCAAGATGGGCGCTATTTGATTCGGTAAGGGCTTGCTTAAGAGCCGAAAACTTATCTTTGCATCGATCAGTCTCAGTAACATTGGTATCATTTTGTAGAGCTAAGATTACTTTATCAAAATACTATATTATAAATACAATAACATAAGTATTTGTATTCGTGGAAACGCCTTGAGCCTGCTCTCGGCCTGTCAAGCCGATGAAATTCCTGGTGCGTGCATGTTGCTTTCGAAAATGAGCATTTTCCAGTATCAATAATTTATTAGTAAACTATCGTTTGATATGCGTTATTACATTCCTGAAATATTATTGACGTTGGACATTTTCCCCTTTTTATATATGTTTTTCTTACATTCGTAATATATTTAAATTTCTGTTTAATAAACATTACATTGTTTGAAGGAAATTATATATATTATTAATACAAGACAATTTCAAAATTTATTGAGAAATGTAAAAAGATATTTTTCATTTTATTTACATAAACAATTATGTACACGCACAAAATAAAAACTTTTAGTATTTCTCTGTAGCCCTGTGGGCTGTTGTTAAAAATAATGTTACGAGCAAATATTATTATTTCTTACTCAACAAATATACGGTCTTTATTAGACTAATGCATCACTTGCACTAATAACTAGTGTTGGGACGATCAATCGGAATCGAGAATCGAAAAAATCGGAACTTTGGGGGGTATCGGAATCAGTATCGGAATCGGAAAAAAAATTATGCTAATTTCCGATTCCACAAACGATTCTTTTAAAAACAATTCTTAAACTTAATTTTTCATTGCTAGTACATATTATAATATGATAAAAATGTATTGTTTTTAATCTACAAGTAAGACTAAAATATATAGACCATAATAACGAATTTAGATTTTTTTTAAATGGCACGGTAAAAATGACACAGGTAAAAAATGTACGAGTGGATAAATAACAAAAATGGCACAAGTCAAAAATATAGATGAAAATCTCACAATAAGTTCACAAAATCTTGGATACAATACATGAAGTGAAAACATTAAAAAGTTTTTCATACTAAAAAGAAATATAAATATTTACATTTAAAAGCAGATGAAGACTCTTGAGGTTAAAGTGTATATAGGACCCAACTCAGCTCAGAGACTACATAATCGAATGACAAATCCTAAAACACAAAAGAGAGTATTCGAGATATTTTCTATTAAAAAAAAATGCTTTTTACCCTAGCTATCAGTTAACCTACACAATTGGATGTGGGCCAATTGCTCTTCATTCTAAACTTAATTCCAGTGTCTATAAAGGACCCATCATTACCACCCTCGCCCAAATTCCGGCCAAACAAATGCCCCCGAGTCAAGAACTAATAAATCATTCGCCTTTCCTAATGCACTACTGGTCCTGCCTTAGGGCATATCTATTAAGGAAAAAGTAAACAAAACACGTAAAAGAGTGAATAGAGAGAAGGTTCCGAACAAGAAGAGAAGAATAGGCAAATTAGCGCAACAAAATGAAGGAAAGAAAGTAATGGAAATTCCTAGAAAACGAAATTAACAAAAAAAAAACACAAAAAAAAACAAAGAAAGTAAAAAGAAAGAAAAAATTGTATCTATAGTAATACTAGAAAATGTGACCCGTTGGGTTTCTCGTTGAGCTCCGGTTACATTGTTTGAATCAAGCAAATGTGAATTTGCAGAGCAAGTTAGATATGAACAGATACAAAGTCAAAATCCAATATTAGCCCTCTCTCTACCTTTTTCTCTCAAACTATGAGTTAAATAGTATTACTGTCGATGGTGATATTCTCTTTTGCTTATTATGTACTATTTCAATCTTTTTTCTTTATTTATTACCTTCGACTATTCGAGAGAGAGAGAGAGAGAGAGAGAGAGGGGGGAGGCAGACAGACAGACATAGAAAGTCAAACATAGAGAGAGAGAGAGGGAGGGAGAGAGATACGGATGCGAAAGTGTGTATAAAATAAAAGCGGGGGGGGGGTCAAACAGTATATAGTGGAAAAGGGTGAAAGTAATAGATGAAAAAGAGATGGATCAGTGGATCAGTTATTTGCAAAAATTAAAACAGTTAAAATTGAAATGTCTTCAAACATAACTCAATCCCCAAAACAATGAATATTTTAGCATGTATTCTCTATGATTTAAATATATAGGAAAAAGGTCTTATAGAAGGAAACATGGATTTACTCAGCTTTAGTATAATAATAGATTTGATTTTGTCGAGGGGTTTGACCTGCCGTTTTTACCTTAGATTTTCATGGAATTGAAAGTACAGACAATTAATCAGATTGTCGGAAATTTGAGCGGCACTCCCTTAGTTTTCGAATTTTTTAAGGGAGGATTTATTCTAAAGAATTAAGAATTTTCTACGTAAATCCATAACTTTAGCAATTAAAGGAGTATTTTAATATAATTTTCGCGATAGCAATATATTTTAGATTGAATTGCAGTATTGTGGGGTCTGACATGAAGGGAAAAAAGAATAAAAGAAAGGAAGAGTGGCAAGAAGAAATCAAATGAAACAAAGACAAAAGAAAGGAAAGGAGAAAAGAAGAAAGGAAGGAATGAAAAAAGAAAGGAAGAGAGAAAGGAATGAAGAAAATGAATAAAGGAAAAATGAAGGAAGGAGGGAAGGAAGGAAGAAGGGGAAAGGAAAGAAAGAATGAAAGGAATGAAAAAATAAATAAGGCAGGAAAGAATAAAGAAAAGAAGAGAGAAAGAATCAAGAAAACGAATGAAACAAAGAAGGAAGAAAGGAAGGAAGGAATGAAGAAAAAGAAAGAAAAGAATGAAGGAAGGAAAGAATGAAGGAAGGAAAGAATGAAGGAATGAAAGAAGGAAGGCGAAGCAGAAATACAAGAAAAATGGAGGAAGGAATGGAAAATAGAGATATATAGGAAAGAATGAAGAAAGGGAATGGAACAAAGAAATAAACAAGGAAGGGAAGCCGGAAAAGGAAGGAAAGAATTAAGGGAAAAATGGATGTAGAAAATAATGAAGCAAAGAAAGAGTGAAGGAAGGAAGGAAGGAAGGAAGGAATGAACGAACGAACGAACGAACGAAGAGAGGTAGTAATGAAAAAAAGAATGGGAAAAAGATAGAAAGAATGAAAGAAGGGAGGGGAAGAAAAAAAGGAAGGAAGGGAGGACGGAGGACGGAAAGAAGAAAAGTAACGAAAGAAAGAAAGAATGAAGGAAATAAGAATTAAGGAGTAGAGGGGCGAATGTAGAAAAGGGATTAAACAAAGAAAGAAGAAAAGAATGAAAGAAACATGTAAGGAAAATGTAGGAAGAAAGAATCAAAGAAAGAATGAAAGAAAAAATGGAGAATGAAGATAGGAAAGAAAGGAGGAAGTGTGAAATAAATGAAAGAAATAACGAATGAATGAAGCTTATAATGAGCGAAGAAAGGAATGAGGTAAGCTGTGAAAAAATACGAACGAAAATAAGAAAAGAAAGAACAAGATGTTTATACAAAAATGGAAGTATGAAAAAAATAGACAAAAGAGAGAAAAACTGAAAATAAAATCGAATAATAAAAAAAGTCAAAGGAAAGTAATATAAAAAAAAGAATAAGGCATATTGAATGAAATGAAAAAAGAAAAAGAAAACGAAAGAAAGAAGAAATGAAATAAGAAAATAAAGAATGAGAGAAAAAGACCAGAAAATAAACAACTGAAATGGATGAATTGACTATAGAATCAAATGAAAGAAAACTAAGAGAATTTCTTAAAAAAGAAAACAGGTAGAAATATAAATAAAACACACGATAAAATAAACAAAATAGAAAAGAAAAAGAATATTTTTAGTGTCAGAAATAAAATCGAACGAAGAGACAATGAAAGAAAATGATTAAGAAGGAAAAAAAGGATGAAGTAAAAACAATAAGAATTAAATTAAGAAAAACGTAAAAACACGAAAAAGAGAAAAGAAAGAAAAAGAAGAGAAATTAAGGTAAAAAAAGTAAAGGGTAAGGAAAGAAATAGAGAAAGAAAGAAAGAAAGAAACAGGAAAAAAACAGATAAACAGAAAGAAAGGTGAAAATAAATGAAAAAAATGTGAAAAATAAAGAGCGAAAGAGAAACAGAAACGAAAAAACGAAAAAGAGAACAAAAAAAGATTACAGGATTAATAAAAGGGAAAAAAGAAAGAAAAGATGTCAAGAAAGAAAAAGAAAAGAAAAGAAAGAGAGGTGAAAAGAAATGAAAAAGAAATGTGAAAAAAAAACAAAGAGAAAGACGGAAAGAAATAAGAAAAAGAAAGTAAAGGAATGGCAGAAGGAAAAAAAGGGAAATAGAGAGGAAGATTGGCTCTGATAAAAAAAAAGATTAAACAAATAAAAAAGGGAGAAAGAGAGAAAAAAAGAAAGAAAGAAAGAAAGAGGAACCCCCCCCCCAAAAAAAAAAAATAGGAAAGAAAAAGAAGGGAAATCGAGAAGCGGGCAAGTCTCAAGAACCAAACAAAAGCACTGTGTTGTCCTTGCTTCCCTTATTGTGACCCACTCTAAGGGTCCACCCCCTTCGTGCGTCTTTTGTATGTCCGTCCCAACCCCTCGGTCCTCCTGTACCCACCAATGTCAATTACAAGGTTTCCGCTTATTGAATAGATGATCGAGCCCGCCGGATGACGGCTACTTGGCCGGTAGTAAACAGCAGGCTTCTGACGTTGATAGGTTTGTTGGGAGCATAGTTAACATTTTAATAAGCACCATCTAGGGAGACACCGTTTTATTATTATTATTATTATTATTATTATTATTATTATTATTATCATTATTAATATTATTATTATTATTATTATTATTATTATTATTATTATTACTACTACTACTACTACTACTCCCTTCTTTTTTATCCTCTTACCACAGCTTCGCTACAACCATTATCATCATAATCATCATCATAATCATTAGTCTTATCAATATCAATATCATTATTATTAGCTGGAATGGCTGTCCTTAGAGGAGCTCATAATACTGAGCCACCCGTGGACTCTTTAATAAGTGCAAAGCGGTCGGACTCCAACATACTTAAAAACAACAAAAAGAAAATCATACAGATATGGTAAAATCTATGTGAAAATAAAATGTAGAGCATAGATAAAATTTGTTAACATTTTGAGAAATTGCATAGTCTTGCCTATGGTTTAAATTCACTGAAGTTGTAATTCTCCATCGGAAACTCTTTATACATGTATCTAATATATAAAATGAAGTCAGTCGGATTATTGAAGTTAGACAGCGATAGCTTACGTTCAACAAAATCAACATTTATTTCTGAATTGGCAGTCAATTACGTAAAATGTCCGTCTCTGTTCTCCTAAACAAGGTTTTATTATTCCAATCGACGTCATTGATTACATACTATATCTTGTCGAAAATGTATTTATGTAAGATAATTGTTTAATATATTCACCGTTTACTTTCATTGGACGATCAACAGAGATGATTATCTAAGAAATAACTTTTTAGGCAATCAAAATCGCGTGGTACATAGTTATTCAAATATTTAATTTACATTATACACACATGCTTTCATTAATCATTGGTTTCAAATTAAAAAGAACTAAATTCCCGATTAACTTGACAATTAGTAAACAAAAAATATGCTTATATTCGGCTGCACAATATCGCCCAATTTGAACGGGGATACGAACACATTTGCAAACTTGTATTATTTAAATTAGTCGGACTACTGTCCTCATCTTGCATGTGATTCACACAAAGTTTTGGCCAATGTAACCTCCGACCTTCTTCACTGAGGATTGAACCCTAAACCACGTGGTTCAGCGGATATAAGTGCTAAGTGTATTCAGTTCTCGGTGACAGCCTACTGGAGGTTGAAGGTTCAATCATCAGTACGGGTGATACTAAGAATACAATTACGAATTACTTAAGACTTCTACCCGGTCATGGCTGTGAGAACAAGAGCAAGCTATTCCCGTGGATTAAGTAAAGGGTTTCGTTCGAAATTCTGTACAGATTTTCGAGTGCGATATAGAGATTCCCGAGTTCGATAAGACGCACCTGAAGAACGTCGGAGGTTACGTCGACCGAAACGTTATGATAATAATTTATAAGATAAGAGCAGTAGTCAGAATAATTCAAATATGATCATATTATCGATTGTCATGTAAAAAAATCCAAAAACGTATAAACATTTCTTCTTCTTCTTCTACTTTTTATTCTTTTCTTCGTCTTAATAATAATAATAATAATAATAATAATAATAATAATAATAATAATAATAATAATAATAATAATAATAATTATTATTATTATTATTATTATTATTATTATTATTATTATTATTATTATTATTATTATTATTATTATTATTATTATTATTGTGCCGGCCTAGGCTGACACCAGACAAAATATTTGTAGAGGGTCGAATAGGATGAGAAGGCCGAGGAGGAACAGCATAAACCAGACCTCCACTGGAAAAGTACAGAGAATGCTGAGACCTTGGAGAGGCTTATTGCCACCCAAATCCCAGAGAAGACCAATTGTCATTACCAGCGAAAAATCAATGGTAAGAGGTTGTTGTGATACCGCATCGTTATCGAAAAGAGGTGAAGAATACTGGAAATCTGGGGAGGCTTGTTGTCACTCAGACTCCAGGAAAAAAAAATTTTTTTTTTAAAAATAAATAATAATAATAATAATAATAATAATAATAATAATAATAATAATAATAATAATAATAAGAAGAAGAAGAAGAAGAAGAAGAAGAAGAAGAAGAAGAAGAAGAAGATCAAGCAAGACAGATCCTCAAGCGATGATGGTTCTCGAAGATGGAACTGACGGAAATCAGACAGAAGGTTAATGGCGAAACGGAGCAAGTAACACCACCGAAGGAGAAACCACAGGAAGAGGACGGGCAAAACATACACACTGAAACTGAAGAGATTGAAGACTATGGAATCACAGAACCAGGTGAGATAGAAGACTACGGAACCACAGAACCTGCTGAGATAGAACTCAACGAAAAAGAAGCAAATGAAGTGGAGAACATTAGACGATACATGTTAGAAAACAAAATAAAACTCCCATCTCTCAGGAATGAAGTAGCGAAGAAGTTACAAGCAGAAACAGAAAGAGTAAACAGACTCCTCACACACATCCCAACAGAAACTATTACAGACCTAAACAACCTGATATATGCAGGGGCAAAATCGGTAAGTATGAAACTAAGAAACGAGGAGAATGGACAAAAGGAAGGACCGACAAAACCTGGATGGGAAATCAGACTGGAAACCCAGATCACCAAACTTCAGAAAGAAGCTAAAACCGTGAACAGAAGGAAAGAGGACATGAAACGATTAAGAAGCAAAAATCAGAAACGCAAGGAAAAACTAAATGAGAAACATGAAGAAATAAAACAAAGGATAGCAGCAATAGAAGGAAGACTGAGAATATACAGGTACAAATCAGAACAGAGAAAACAGAACAGGACCTTTGAAAACAATGAAAGCCAGTTTACAAAAACGTAAATGGAGAAAAAAAACAACAACAGAGCAACCGAACCCAACAGAAACAAAACGATTCTGGGGCAACATATGGGAAGAACCATAAAAGCACATCAAGAATGCCCAATGGTTGGAAAACATGAAAGATGAACTGCAGGAAATCGAAGAAGGAACCGAAACAGAAATCAACAAAGAAACGATCAAGAAACCCCTAAGAAAAATGGCAAACTGGAGAGCACCAGGCCACGATGGAATACATGCATACTGGTTTTAAAAATTCACGACCCTGCATGAAAGACTAGCGCAGAAACTGAGTGGATGTATCCGCAAAACAGACGTACCAGAATGGATGACGGAAGGAAGAACAACATTAATACAAAAAGACCCCAAAAAAGGAACGACCGACCGATAACATGTCTACCAATAATGTGGAAAATTCTCACAGCACAACTGAGAGAACAAATCTACCAATCCCTAGACAAACGTGGACTGCTCCACGAGGAACAAAAAGGATGCCGGAAAGGACAAAGAGGGGCACATGATCTACTATACATTGATCAAAAGACCCTGAAGGAGGTGAAGAGCAAACAAAAGAACATAACCATGGCATGGATTGACTACAAGAAAGCCTACGACAGGATCCCCCAAACATGGATAATTGAATGCTTGAAAATATACAAGATACCAGACAGGATTATTAATCTAATCCAGAAAGCAATGGAAACATGGAGACTAAAACTGACAGCCGGAGGACAGTACCTGTCTGAGATAAAAATACAGAGAGGCATTTTTCAAGGAGATTCTCTATCACCACTATTGTTTATAATAGCCATGATGCCACTCAACTACATACTCAGAAAGTGTGATGCCGGATACAGGTTTACGGATACAGAACAAAGAATAAACCACCTGATGTATATGGATGACCTGAAACTGTTTGCAAAAAAAAAAAGAACTGGAAAAGCTGATAAATACAACCAGGATATTCAGCCAGGATATCCAAATGGAGTTTGAAATAGAAAAATGTGCACTGCTAGAGATCAAAAGAGGAAAACTGGAGACGACAGAAGGTATAGAACTCCCCAACCAAGAGGAGATGAGGGCGCTAGGAGAACAAGATAGTTATAAATACCTGGGAGTTCTGGAAGCAGACACAATCAAATATACAGAAATGAAAGAGAAGATTGGTAAAGAATATCTACGAAGAACAAGGAAACTCTTAGAAACTAAACTATATAGCAGAAACCTAGTAAAAGGGATAAACACATGGGCTGTATCACTAATAAGATACTCTGGACCATTCATAGGCTGGACCAAAGAAGAATTCAGACACCTTGACCAAAGGACTAGAAAACTAATGACTATGCACAATGCATTGCACCCAAAAGACGATACGGACAGACTCTACATGAAAAGAAATGAAGGAGGTAGAGGACTGGTAAGTATAGAAGACTGTGTGGAAGACACCAAAAAAGAGCTGGAGAAATATGTAACCCAGAACACGGAAAGACTGATCACCACAGCAAGAGACACCAGCCCAACAAACAACTCTGGAAGCACTGAACCCAGAAACAAAAAGTCAAGAAAGGAAAAGTGGGAAGAAAAACAACTACATGGACGCTTTATAAGACTCACAAGCGATGAAGCCAATGAAAACAGCTGGGTATGGCTAAGAAAAGGACACTTGAACAGAGAAACGGAATCTCTGCTGACGGCCGCACAGAACAATGCGATTAGGACAAACTTTATTAAAGCAAAGATAGATAAAACCCAGGAAAACAGCAAATGCCGATTGTGTGGACAAAGAGACGAAACGATAAATCATATAATAAGTGAATGCAGCAAGCTAGCACAAAAGGAATACAAGAACAGACATGACAGCGTGGGGAAAGAAGTACACCGGGAAATGTGCAAACAACTGAATTTCGAATATGGAAAAAAAACGGTACAAACACAAACCAGAAACTGTACTAGAAAACGAAAAACACAAAATCATATGGGATATGAATGTACAAACAGACAAACCCATAACAGCAAGGAGACCGGATATGATAATAATCAACAAGAAAGAAAATCCTGCAAAATCGTGGACTTTGCCGTTCCAGCAGACCACAGAGTGAAGATCAAAGAGACGGAAAAGAGAAGCAAATATACTGAACTTGTCAGAGAATTGAAAGGAATATGGAACATGAAGAAAGTCAGTATAACACCAATAATCATAGGAGCACTAGGAACAGTCCCCAAAAACATGGAGAAAAGACTAGGAGAAATAGGAATCAAAGGCATAACTGAGACCATACAAAGGACAGTAATGATCAAAACAGCTACAATCCTGAGAAATGTCCTCGAATGCGGAAACCAACCCACATAAGCAACGAATGGGAACAAACACATGTAAGCATAAGACAACAGAACCGGGGAAAATACAACCGCACGAGAGAGGCGCAAGCATAGGCTGACGCCACGAAAATTATGGACAGAGGGTCGAAGAGGGAAAGCGCAAACCAAACCTTCACTGGAAGAGCGCGGACAGCTCTGGGACCTTGGGGAGGCTTGTTGCCACTCGGGCCCCAGAGGGGACCAATGGCTCTTATCAGCGGGAAATTGTTGGTAGGGGGCTGTTGCGATTACCGCAAGGTCATCAGCGGTGATGAACGAAAAGAGGTGAAGCATACTGGAAGTCTGAGGAGACTTGTTGTCACTCAGACTCCAGGGAATACCACAGGTTGTCGGCAGTGGGCGATCACTGACGATGACCAGTGTGATAACTCCTAGTGAGTAAATAATAATAATAATAATAATATTTTATTCTTATTCTCATATAATTTCTTCTCCTTCTTTACTATTATTCATTTTCTTCTTTTTTTTGCTTATGGTTAATTTTAGTATCATATTCAATAACATCGTATGGATGTCCATCCAACCTTTCGCTTGGTATTCTGCACATGTGATTTATTGTGGCGGTGATTTTTATTTATAATTTCAAACATTTAAACATTTGAACCTATTGGTATGCTTTCATCGCTGGCGACCATTTCTTAAAATAATAGGTTTAACTGACATGGGAAATAATACTTTTTATGTCAGTCATCGATCCACACATTCTTACACATTTATTTACACAGGTTCCTGAAATAATGAATTCTCATTACAAATAATAATAATAATGAAATAAATATTGATATTTTTGTCTGACATATAGATGGCGCCACTAATTAAAAACACCAACATGATTTTTATAAAGTACTAATCTACAAATGAGACGTGTTAACATTTAAGCGCAATCGATATATTAGCTTACAAATTAGAGCGACTTAAGTGATGTTACTGTCTCAAATTTTGAAAAGAATGGAAAAATCTGAATTTCGTGTCTTGATAAAGCATTGGTTTTTGATGAGAAAAATACTGTGTAAGCAAAGCAAAGACTTGATAAGTGTTTTCGGACTTGGCTATGTCGAACCAGACACGTAGCCAGACTTCTAACTTAGAGGGGGGGGGCAAGGCATTTTTAGGGGGGGGCAAGGCATTTTTAGGGGGGGGGGGCAAGGCATTTTTAGGAGGGGCAAAACTAATATTGATATTCTAATATGAGTGACGTTTTGGTTCAGTGTGTGTGTACTGATATATAAATATATATATAAGTAGATACAAAATTTCAATTTCTTTTATATAATCTAAATATATTGTTGTGTATTTCGGTAGGTACATGTAAATAACAACATCAGCATAGTAAAGCACGTAAAGCATAGTAAACACAGTAATAATAACATAAAGTACGTAAAATAAGGTAGCTACTTGCTAGCTCTACAGAATTCTATTATAATCTTCTATGTGTACGTGGGGTTTATACCCTACCAATGCTGTTTTTTCTTTCAACTTCATCTTGGGTGAAATCTGGGATTTTTTTCTATGTTAATTTCAAAAATGTTGAATGTAACATTCACAATTTTTAAAATTAATAGTTGCAACTGACAACAAAAAGAAAAAAACGTATTTGAGATTCGTGATAAAATACAAACATAATTTGTTAAACTAATTCCCACTTTCATTTGAAAATAATTTAGGTTGCTAGTATTCATTTCTATCTTTTGAATGAAGACAACACTTTTATAAATTAAAAAAAATATCTTTAAAAGAACGAATAGGCTATATTGCCGGTCCCGGCAAAATAACGATTCCTGCGTTATTTTGCCGTGACCAGCAATATAACGATTCCTGCGTTATTTTGCCGGTTCATGACTATTTAACTAAATTGTTAAACATACAGTGACGCCCGGCACAATAATGAGTCTTACGTTATTTTGCCGGCTCGTGTTTATTTAACTATAAATTACTTTTTTTTTTATTATTTAAATTATTTTTTTTGTATTATTTAAAACTTTATCAAACGAAATTTTATTTATAATTTAAAACTTTGCCTGATTGATTTTTTTTGTTTGTTTTTAATTAATCTTTGCCTGATTGATTTTTTGTATGATTTAAAACTTTATTAAGCGACAATATATTTTAAAATAACGATAAAATTAATTTTTACTTCCGGTTGATTCGATTAGGAGTGAACTCTTCAAAATTACGACTTATTTTATGATTTCATTGAAAGAACATTTTAAAATAGAAACTGTTTAAATCCAGTGATTTTCTGTATATTTTAACATTATCGAAGTTTTTCTTCATAAAGAAAATCAGAATTTTACATTAAAATCTTTCCTTTGTAAAGCACATTTTTAACAAGTAAATGTTACCAAAGGCAACATAAATTATTCTTCTACCTGTATAAGTTTATTTGTTTATTTGATTGTTTATTTTTATAAAAAAATCATTTATCAAAATTAATAATAAAATAAACAAATAAACTTATACAGGTAGGTAGAATAATAATTTATGTTGCCTTTGGTAACATTTATTTGTTGCTTATTTTTTTCTTTATATATAACTTATATATAACTTAATGAAAATTTCAATTACTTAAATCGAGAGCAGACTTAGTAATGTTGGGAAAATTCATCAACATTAATTCTATTATGAAAAGTAAGCAGATATTTCTTTAACCGACACAATAGGGCAGGTCGATTTTTTTTTATTTCTTTAACCGACACAACTGATGATTAAAACAAATTGTTTTTAAATATTTGCCCTTATTTATTTAATTACCTTTTCTTTCGCAAGGCCATAACAATTAGGTTTTTAAAAATAATGAACCGGCATAATAACGATCCCTTTACATTAGTAAATAATTATTGTGCCGGGCGTCACTGTATGTTTAACAATTTAGTTAAATATACATGAACCGGCAAAATAACGCAGGAATCGTTATTTTGCCGGGACCGGCAATATAGCCTCTTCCTTAAAAGAAGCTGGCAGAACAACAACGTGAATTCATTTTGTGTTTATATTATATCATTTGAATTATAATTATGAAATTGATAATTTATGATATTAAATAGTGTGAATTAACAATATTTAAAAGTATATATTTGGTAAGTTGACAAAAAAGACAGATACACTGACAATCTCTTTCACCCAGCAGGAAACAGGTGAAAAGCATCGAGGCTTTGTTTCCCTCACCACTTGATCTGAAACTAGCGAAGTTATGTTTGAGTTTGAGAACACGTACATTTTAAATTTTTTTCTTTTTACAAGGTAACATAAATTTAAATCATATTTAGATGTTATTATGGTCAATAGATTTATTTTAACTGGTAGTTTAAAATCCGTAAATATTTATTATGGTATCATTAGTACCAGGAATGGAAAATTAAGTTTTAAACAAAATAAAATCCAAAGAAGCGTTTTTAAAATCGGAAATTATGTTAAAAATTGGTGGGAGGTCCCCTCTTGGTGGGTGGCCCAGGGTCCCAGCCCCTTGGCCCCTTAATCCGGCCCTGCTGTAAAATATATTACACAAAAGTAAATACTGGTTCATAATGAAGAAGTATAGTTGACTAGGAAATATAAGAGTATTTATATTTATAATATTTTTTGGATCACAAATTTCAGGGGGTGCAAATGTAATTGCAGGGGGGCCTTGCCCCCCCCCCCTGGCACCCCCCCCCCCTGGCTACGTGGAGGTGTCGAACAGAAACGGTTAAAAAGTAGTATGCTAACTTTAAACGGGGGCGTACAGACACAAATGATGCTGAATGCTCAGGTCACCAGAATTCGGCAGTTATCCTTAAAAACATTTAAAATATTCAACAAACTCGTTTTGTGCCGATCATAAATTGAAGTTGCGTGAGATAGGAGAGGTATTGAAGATATCAGATGGCAGTGTATTCACATTTGCATGAACATTTGTCAATAAGACAGCTGTGTTCAAAGTGGGTGCCGCATTTGCTCATAGTCGATCACAAAAATAACAATGCATCTATGATTCAGAATGTTAATTTCAACTGTTTCAACGAAACAAAAATGAATTTTTGCATTAATGTGCTAGAATGGATTAAAATATATATCCACTGAGTTTACAGTAGCAGTTGTCAAAAGCGAATAAATGTACAAACATCAGCAATCCGTATTTTGGGATGCGCTAGGTATTTTGCGTTTATACATAACTTTGAGAAAGGAACAACCATCAATAGTGGATATTATATACCGTTATTGGTGCGTTTGAAGGAAGAAATCCTCAAAAACGGCCATGCCTGAAAAAGAAAAGGTGCTCTTTCATCAAGATAGTGGATCGTGTCACGAGTCGGTCGCACTGATAGCAAAACTTGCACTTCGAAATGTTTCCGCACAAACTCTATTCTCTATATATGGCCGTCAGCGATTATTGACTGTTCCCCAGAGAAAGAGATTTTGCTCCAATGACGAAGTGATATCGAAAACTAGAGTGTATTTTAAGGCCAAAGACAAAGCTTTCTACAAAAATAATATCGAATTGTTCGCGTTGAAATTAGTGTATCACGCTCGAAGTAGACTATCTTGATGAATAAAGTATAATTTAGTCTAAAATTTGTTTTGTATTAGTTAGGCCCGGGATTATTGAGTGATGTCCTACAATCGGATCCATTTATGCTATAATTCGTAGACCGAAAATGGCCACATTTACATGGGTTTATTTTCTTGCTTTTCAATGACCCATACACTTCCGGTCTGACTACGAAATGATGGGTTCACTAAGACAAACATTGGGTATTTCATTTATAAAGACAAGTAGAGAGAGAAAAAGAGAGAGGTATAAAAAGGGAGAGGGAGAAGTTTTGAAATAAAACATTATTTTTGCTGATATGCATATATATATATATATATATATATATATATATATATATATATATATATATATATTTCCTTCACCTTGGAAGACTTCTTTGATCTGCCTAATATTTTTTAAATACTGAATATCGGTTTTCTGCATCTTAGTACAGACTGATTAGTCTCCCTTGCGTCATGAGTAAGTTGCTCGAATCTGTAATAAATCAAGAAGTCGTCAACCACCTACACCGAAACAATCTATTTAGCGACAAGCAATATAGATTTCGTTCTGCAAGATCTACAGCTGACGTGCTGACTGTGATATCGCACAGGATCAGTGAATCTATCGACGGGGGCTTCGTTTTGGGGCGATAGCTCTTGATATATCAATGGCCTTCAATAGAGTTTGGTACAATGGTTTGCTCAATTAACTTGCTCGCTATTGAATATCTGGAAATGTCATCACAACCATTAAAATTCTCTCTTATAGGTCTATTAAAGTCAGTGTTGACAGGCAGATGCGCGAAGCTCATAATATCAATGCCGACGTATCATTCTGGATTTTCATAAATAATCTTCCAAATCGTATCCTGAAATTATTCGTTGATATCTATGTAGACAACACAAGTATCTATTGCAGCATCCTCAAGATCCCGGATGACTAAAATCTTTCTGATGGTCTCTTTTTTTCGCCATTAACGCTCGCATCCTCATTTCTCCCCCATTGAAATGAATGGTTATTTCCTTAAGAAAGCCACCTTCATTGATAAGCTTCCGTGACTGACTTTTACTCAGAACCTGAAATAGAAAACTTTCATCAAATCTGTCACTAAGGTTGCTGGAAAAATGGTTGGATTATTCTATCGCTCCAGAGAGTACCTCACTCCTGACCTAATGATCTACCTAAGATGAACAACTGCTACCATATATGATGAAGTTCCGCTCGGAACACTCTTTCTTGTCTTGACAGAGTAAAAAACCGACTTCACAATCTAGTGACTAGTGATTTTTTTCTCTTCCCTGCGGTCCCTTTCACAAAGAACAGATGTTGCTAGCCTCTCTATACTCTATCGTTATGTTCATGGTAGGTGCTCGGCTGAGCTCCAATCTCTGTTACCCGTCTATAAAACATCCACAGCAGAAACTCGTCGACTTACAATCACAGCAAATAACTTTCCTCTCTCTATCTCCTTCCTTGTCAAAAACCAAACGAAACTTTCATGAATAAATTTTATTTCATAGAACATCCCATATGTGGAACAAGGTACCACGAGTCTGCGTCCCAACTAGCTACAACATGGTCGTCTTCAAGTCTAATGTAAACAAATATTTGGTGAGCGGTCCCGTTGGATAATCAATTCTTAAATAATCTTCTGCCCATCTCACCCATTTGTTTTTGCCCCCCTGGTGGAGGCGATAAGAGGCGATTATAGTCCAACTGAGGATCTATTTAACCCTTATCCTCGAGGGGGTCCGTGTCTTGATAAGTGGTGACACATCAGTAGAAAAACCAAAAAACGTCCTCCGTCTGGGGAAGCCGGTTCAACCTGCCTCGCGTAAATATCGCTTTCTATCGCTTTTGTGCCGTACTCAACGACACCGATGGTATCCAGAAATAGCTTTCCATTTTCCTTTACCTAAATACTTCAAATGGTTCTGAAATTAAAGTATATCAAAGAATTATCAAATTTCTCCTGATTAAAGATTGCATGGTTACGTTGACAGTATCAAACGTGTTATACACAATGTTATAAATTATCTTTTTCTTTGCCCATCCTTCTGGGGAATTATACGAAGAATAACTCATTCAAAAATATCACGTACACTCTTTGAATGTCAAAATACAATCACATGATAGCAAAACAATCAAAAAGTAACATTTTTTTTTAAGTTAGAGAAAAACAAAAATAAATCATAAACATTCAAATTTCACCAAAACATAACCCCAAAAAATAGCTAAGAAAACACAAGATTAAAAAGTCACAAATGATCTCAAAGGCCAACAAATCTTGTACGCTATTGTTTTAGGGACATTTTTTTTTGTTTATGGATGAGTGGGAAAGAATGGCACACAGTCATTAAGTAACTGATTTGTCATCCTTAATCTCGGTGGTCGTTCGGACTAATTATATTGTGCGACTGTTAAGAGGTTCTAACCGGCTTTCCGTCACTCTGGTGGATGCTGGCACCGCGCGTAGAAGGATGTCTTGTTACGCTCTCGCACTGCCCAACGTCGACGAATGACCGTAAAATAAGATGACAGGGAGTCAATTAGGCTCAGATTTCGAAGGACACTAAAACGCAAACTGATCCCCTGAGGCCCAAGACACACCTACTCAAGAGAGTAAAGAAGAATACCTCCTTCTCTCTCATTCTCTCTCTCTCTCTCTTTCTGTTTCTCCATCCCCTATCTCTCTTATATGCGTACACTTAGATACATTCAGGTTTTGAATTAGGCGCACGGACTCACGAGAATGAATTCTTCACCCTATCTATCTATTTATCTATCTCCATCTCTACATCTAGCTATCTCCTTATCTCTCTTAATCTCTCTACCTATCTCTTTATCTATCTCTCTCTCTCTCTCTCTCTCTCTCAGGAAAGAACAATAAACATAATTTTATTACAGAATATACCCTGTTTTCAACATTTGAAGTTTGAAATAAATTTGGACATTCGTGCATGTTTATCACTCTTCGTCCATTTAACTTTATAATTGCTCTATCTCGTATATTGAGCTTTTACCATTTCACTATAGGTTCTTTCTACTAAAAGTTTTACTTTTAGTTTCTTACTTATATATATATATATATATATATATATATATATATATATATATATATATATATAATAAATATTTGTTTATTATCTATGTACGTATACGTTTCGTCCTTTTTTATAATCGGGACTCATCAGCATAGAGATATGACTATTCACTACCGGTCATGCGATTCGAAACCCCGGATTACGAGTATTTTGCAACTCAAATCCAGACGTCTAGAACCACTCGGCCAATTTTTGAACAGCGAATAAACTGTAATAATTTTAACACTTTATCGGCGGCTTAACGTCTAAGAGCGTTCTATTTTTTTTAATGAAAGGAACGATGCATTTAAAGCTAGTGACGTCATGCTGTGATAATACTACACTTACAGTGCTCTACTTTTTCTAAGAGCAACAAAAAATGACTATAATATATATATATATATATATATATATATATATATATATATATATATATATATATATGAGAGAGAGAGAGAGAGATGATGCCATGCTCGCCATTACGTAAATGTGCACACATACACACAGTATTTTAGAGTGCGTAGTTTAGAGCGTATACTCATAAAGAAAAATCAACGTTTATCTCTCTTTATCTCCGTATATCTCAGAGAGAGTAATAAGCAGATGCTAACGCACGCACACACACACACACACACAGACACACACACACACACACACACACCAGCCTGTCAATCTCTCTGCTCCTGTCTATCTGCCTATCTTTCTATTCACCAATCTACCTTCTGTACTCTAGCTCTTTATGTAACTTCCCCGTTTATTCCTCTCTTCTGTCGATACGTGTATCCCCTTTTCTTTCTCTCTATTTTTTTTTCTCTCTCCTAATTTTTTTAACCTATTAAATCGAAATTATTAACGGATATTTGTAAAATATTAGGGGCCACATGTGCATGTGTAAATGTACACACATATGCACGCACACTCGCGCGCACACATACAATCGACCAGAACCATCATTAGTATCTACTCTCTCTCTCTCTCTCTCTCTCTCTCTCTCTCTCTCTCTCTCTCTCTTTGTCTCTCTCTCACACACGCGCACACACAAGGAATGCGACGGTAGTGAAGTAGATACCGGCGCAGGTTGACGTGTTCGAGTCCTGTCAGATCCAAAGAACCAATTTCATTAACGATGTTGGCTACCTTTACTTTCTTCTTCATGTGAGTACACGAGTACAGCAATTGGGGCAACCAATCCCAACAAAACAAAATTAAGAATTAAGCAAATAAAAAAAAACGTAACTTGCTGATCCATTTGAATTGCGGTTGTTCATATAGTCACCAACACCAATCTAGTGGTGTTGGTGATCGGTAAAACCGTAAAACTACGGTAAAGTTTAAAGTTAATCACAATTTATTATTAATATATATATATATATATATATATATATATATATATATATATATAAGAGAGAGAGGGAGTGGGGAGAGACAATTGAAAAAGCAGATTCTAACGACGATGTCTTTATTTTCCAGTAATGAGATTCATTTTAAAAGTTATTGTCTATTCATAAATGCTCTGTAATTATAAATGAATAACTATTGAGCTTAAACCTAGAAGGTTTGATAACAAAAACTATATATATATATATATATATATATATATAATGTTTTACTTTTTATTTAGATAATATACATTTAGGCACCGATTTCAGGTACCTAGGTTTCGCGTCCCTGGTTTCGCTGGAGATTTTATTAAAAACGCAGCTAACAAAACATCTTGGGCGTTCGTCGGTCACTCATAGACGCAGTTCTGTAAACAGCACCTGAGAGGATACAAATCCAGAATTTAATCGGCGATGTGGAATTCAAAATGTCCTCTGTAAAAAAGTATCCAGTTTCTAATAAAAAAATAAATATGTCCATTATAGAGGGATAAAAAAAAGATAAACCCAGGCACGCATTGCCATTGCATGAATAAGGAGAGGGGACCACCTTAAGACGGATATGTAAGGGAGTGTTCACAACCAAAGGTTTAGTGTAGGATATTCAATGTAGGCGGACGTGTTGCCATGATAAGTTACATAGAATGCGTTTGTTTCTGTGGTTAGAAACAGAGATAAATAAGGTTTAAACTGAGGCAGCTAAAAGTTATTTGAAAAGAATTCTTTGACAGAGGTGGGAGAAAATAAAGCAATTTTGTTCAAATCAATATAGAGGATGTTCCAGAAGGCTTTGGCAAAATGTCATACAACTGCTGGGCTAACTGTTGTTTCTAAAGTTGCATGTGCAGTTGCACCAAACAGATGTTGCAGGAAGCTGAAGTTCCCTACTGGCTATTCTGGTGGATGTAGGGGGCTCCGTTCTAAGGCAGTTCGAACTCGCTCAACCATATCATATGATGTATACTGGCGTCCCGTTCTCTTAGCTGGGAACAAACACTAATCCTTCATGAATGTACCATGCCATCTCAATATGGACTTCTTTTCTATTGCCTCTTTTCGGAATGTTTGCGAAAGCAACGTTGAACAAGTTTCCATTATTCAGTTTTTGCAAATTCAAGGACGAAAAACGCCTTTTCTTGTTGAGTGAACACCATAACCGGATCTGAAAAAGTATGAGAAAATCATTAGCATTAGAAAAGCATTAATGAATTTATTTTTAAAATTATACCAGTTCCATCTTCGTACTATTCATAGTTCAGCAGATATGAGGACTTGAAATGTGCCCAAGACACTCTGGATATCTTAGATTTCTTATTCCGATTTTGAAAAAATTCAAGACATGATTTTGATTCTAAAATGTAAAACTTAAACTTAAGGGCTCTTGAGAAAGAATTGAAATTTAAGCAATCTTGCCTAATTGGTATTTAAAGACTATGGATAAAATTGAATGTAAATCTAAAATATTTGAATTTTCAAATGGGAGATTGTTGCTCCGGCTCGAGCTTACAACCTCTATGTCCGTAGTGTAATATTACATGCGATCGTTCTGGGGATGCAAATGGATGATAGGGCTATGATTCAATGGATTAGTGGTGTGCGTCTTGACGACAGAGTTAGTTCTGACTCCCTCCTACTCAGACTGAAGATACCCAAGCTGGAGTCAGCTCTACGTTGTAACCGCTTGCAGTGGTATCGACATATTAAACGAATGTAAAGCTTTGTTGTTTTGAAAACTATATCGACGAAATATCTTCCATATTATTTTGCCGGCATCTGAATGCACTCCATAAGTAATCAAACATGGCGCAATGGATATAAGTACTAAGTAAGTTGTCTGGATGCTGATGGTTCAATCCTCAGTACGGCCGATACTAAGAATACAATTACGATTTACTTTTACAAGAGCAAGCTACCCCCGTGGATTAAATAAAGAGTTCCGTTCGAAATTCTCTACAGATTCCAAAGTTCAACATAATAATTCCCGAGTTCAACAAGACGCACACGAAGAAGGTCGGGTGAAACGTTGTTGATGAGTATCGAAGTCCGAATAATCCAAATAATGCAGTTGAATCATTGTAAAACTGGAAATAGAAAGGCAAGAAAATAAAGGTGGGGAGATGAGTAGTCACATGGACAGTTTATAAAACTGACCAGAGAAGAAACGCACGAAAAAACATGAACATGGCTACGAAAAGGAAACTTAAACAGAGAAATAGAATCGCCGCTGATAGCCGCACAAAATAAGACGATCAGAACGAACGCCAACATAGACAAAACCCAGGAGAACAATAAATATAGAATCTGTGAATAAAGAGACGAAACGGTAAATCATATAATAAACGAATGCAGCAAACTAGCCCAAAAGCAAAACAAAAACAGATACGACTGCTCGGGAAAGGCAGTCACTGGGAACTATGCAAACGTCTGTACTTTGAACATACAGGCAAATGGTATGAACACAAACCGGAGCCAGTAGTCGAGATTGAAAATTATAAAATCCTCAGGTAGCATGGGCATCAAAGCAAGGAGACCGGGCGTGATAATGTGAACAAGAAGAGAAAAAACCCTGCCAAAATCATAGATTTTGAGGTCCCAGCAAATCACAGGGTGAATATCAAGGAGGCAGGAAAAGTAAGCAAATATATGGAACTCACCAGAGATCTGATGGATGGGGGGAATATGAAACGTGAAGTAAATTACTACAATGCTAATACTTGTAAGAGCACTAGGAACAGTTCCGAAAAAGAAACTGGAAAAAGAGACGGCCACGAGACATTACCACGTCAAGTTTTATTTATGCGAAGGGTAGCACATATATAAAGACTGACTAGAGTATTCAACGAACGTTGTCGGAATATGCCTTATAGCTACGTGTCAGTCTATTTTAACTTCCCGAACAGGACTCAACTTCAGTCTTATTAAAGGGGCTAATAAAAATATTAATTTTAAGTAAATAATATTAAATTATATATATATATATATATATATATATATGTGTGTGTGTGTGTGTGTGTGTGTGTGTGTGTGTGTGTGTGTGTGCTAGCTGGACGAATGAATTAAAGAGTGTAAACCTTCGACCGACCGCAAATATATTACATTTTGGAATTGTTGCAGGGTGAAAAGCGGAAAAAAGAAATGTAAGAAAAGAGAGAGAGAGACGCAGTTGTAGAAGTCTTTCTACCCATCCCATGGTACTAGTATTTACTCAGAATTGTCTTTTTTTGTTTTAACACCCACTATAACTAAAATTAAAGAGGCCTACAGAGCCGTATTAAATCCAATTCCCACCCGATTATCGAAATTGTTTAGAAATTCCAAAGAAAAATAGAAACAGGAAAAAGGAAAAGAATTGAAATAAGAAAAAAGTTAAGAGATAAAAGGAAAAAGGAAAAAATGAGTATGCCTTCTGAGCATTACTGAAACACACAAATAAAATTAAGAATGTCTGCGGAGCAGTAGTAAATCATATGGGTTTGAAGGAAAATGATGATATTCATCATAGGTAAAGTACTAAATATTACAGTATTTTTTTTTCAAATTACTACATAGTAACGTTGAATATAACAAATCCGGCCTTTAGTTCTCCCTCTCCCTCACTCGAAGACGGAAGTATAACAATTTAAGAGAATTTTTTAAAAAATTGTATGAGACGACTGGGATCGAACAATAAACCTTTCGATCTTGGAGCTACGCTGTTAACCTTGAGGCTACCAACGCGAATATAAAATGTAAGGCAAATTTGGTCATCTAAACCAAGACAGTCGGTAGCTGGCATGTGTTATAATTTACGGTACGCTATAAGGCGACCAAAATCAGGGGTCACCATTCGCACGTTTTGGATCATTTCTATTCCAAGAAATCGATGTTTTTTTCTAATGTTTGGTTATTATGCGTGTGAAATGCATAGGATGCAGGAAATGTCAACTTTATGGTCTTGTTGAGTTCTTTTGACGTATATGGACTTAAATCGGTGTCGGGTCGCCGAAGAAATTGTAGGCGCCATGTTGAATGTCGAAATACAGAAGGAACTATGTTTGTTAATTGTATTCTCTAAAAACTGGAATGAGTATAAATGTATACAAATACGTTGAAGTAACGTAATCCGATATTCTCGAAAAATCAACCGAATTAGCGTGAGCGTCCATTAAAATTTTGCGTAATGTTTTGTATCATGTAGTAAATTACTAGTAGACAAATTGTAAATACTAACAAACACTTTTTTAAAAATAGACGTTGATTATTAGTTCCCGGTGACGACTGGGGGAGTGTCAGTACTTAAGTGTTAGGGAGAAAAAGTTTTGCTATCACCTATATGAAGTATGTTTTGAGGAGAATCGAAGATGGTGGGCCAAATGTAATATTTAGTGTTAGCTGAAGAATAATAATAACAAATTTACTAAAACACGATCGAGTGAATAGCATGTGATACATGTGGTTTGTTTCCTATTCTTAACTTTATATATATATATATATATATATATATATATATATATGTGTGTGTGTGTGTGTGTGTGTGTGTGTGTGTGTGTGTGTGTGTGTGTGTGTGTGTGTGTGTGTAAAGAAGTAAGGCTGTTATATAACGCGGTTCTAAGCGGTGGTCCGCTCTCATCAAATATGTAAATCCATTTACATATCTGATGAGAGCGGACCACCGCTTGAAACGCGTTATATAAAATTATAAAATGATAAAATATATAAAATTATAAAATGATAAAATAAAATAATAAATAAATGTTGAAAAAAACTTTTTTTCAAATGATGGTAGCCTTACTCCTTTACATATATATTTCTCTCTCGTTGGAACTGCACTAATACTGCACTACCTTCTTATATATATATATATATATATATATATATATATATATATATATATATATATATATATATATATATATATATATATATATATACCCTCAACAAATCTTTACAAGTATCTCTCTAATCAAATTGACTCTGCTATGTCCCTTCTCTAAACATTTAAGTAATAAGTTTTAAACATAACCGATTTATGAGTTTTAAATCTGACCATATTTGAAACCGGATCAAAAATAAAATGAATCGCATTGACTAACTAAATTTTCGAGATGATAAACCTACCCCCCTCCCACGAGAGTAAAAAACAGAAGTGAACCGATGTTCAATTAATTGACCTTAACTACCGATAAAAGAAACCACATGATGACGCCAAAGAGTCCAGTGGAAGCTGGGTGCGTCCAGAATGTTTCGAAATAATAATAATCATTTTGATGAAACAGACGATGACGAAAACAGCGGCCATGTTTGCTGATGGGGTTAGGAGGGTTTGTTCGGAAGTTTCAAAGAGAAGAGCGAAATATTGAGAGGTGGGATCTGCTTGTCTCGAGGATTATGGAGTTGAGCAAGGTTATGTTAATCGTCACGATGGGGCGCTTATTGTGGAGACATGGGATGTGGATGTTGTAACGTTTAGAAGAACGGATATTTATATAAAGCTGATGAAGAGAGAAGAGATTTCTGTCTCAATTGACAGCTGAGAAGTGTGTATATAACTATATATATATATATATATAGAATAAATATGAAACCAAAAGTAAACTTTTAGTAGAAAGAACCTATAGTGAAATGGTAAAATCTCAATATACGAGATAGAGCAAGAGAGAGAGAGAGAGAGAGAAAGAGTGATAGATAGATAGATAGATAGATAGATAGATAGATAGATAGAAAAGAAACTTCCAGAGTAGGTAGGTAGATAGGAATAGACTGTGATTGATACGATAAGTAGGTAGGAAGATATATATATATATATATATATATATATATATATATATATATATATATATATATATATATATATATATATTTGGTTTCTGTGAAGAAAACTACAGTCAATTGCTGCCCGGAGAGAGGATATTTTTTGCTAGTATATATATATATATATATATATATATATATATATATATATATATATATATATATATATATATATATATATATATATATATACTCGCAAAAAATATCCTCTCTCCGGGCAGCAATTGACTGTAGTTTTCTTCACAGAAACCAAATAAATAATTTTTTATTTATATTTAAGTCATTTAGAGCATAACAACAAAATGATGATTGTCGTAGTGTTACTTTATATATTCCAATGAGAAAATTTACTATGCATGAAAATAGTTAAGTTTTATATCTTGGGAAAAAACAATAAAAAGGTTCATTGATATGGTATTTAAGATATTCAAAGTCGAGGAATTTGATTTTGTTTCAGCATGAAAATGAAAATGAATCCCCATTAAAAACTGGTTATATAATAAAATGAATAAGTATAAGGGTGGAAGGTCGATTAGTCAAATAAAACAATTAAATATTACTATTATAATTAAATATATATATTAAATTATATTTATACTTTTCGCCTTCATTAAAAACTAGCGGGACCCGTTGCTCGGCGCTGCCCGGGAGTAATATAAAATAATTAATTAAACAGCGGGCAGAACGCAAATAGTTCACATCTGAAACAAAAATAGAAATTGACCCAGTTACCTAAAGATGTCTACAATATTTGCTTGTTCGAGTTTTAATTTCGGCGTTTTGTATAATTCTAGCTGTAAACTAAGCATAACCTATGGTTTAGTTCGGCCAAAGTCGGTTATCTCAGGGGCCGGTTCAAATTCTGTAGAATCACTGGTTGTTTTGTTTTGATCTGTTTCGTTTCTTTTGGGAGGGGTCAAAAAATGTAGAAGCACTGTTTTTCTTGAGTTTTGTTCGATGTTATGATCTTATGGGCTATGCGTAAATGGTTTCTCGTTCAAACTCGGGCAAAAACTCGGGCAAGTGCAATATAAAATAATTCCATTTACCAACATCTGGTAAAACGTTAAACCTTTTAAAAAGATTTCAGAAACATCTTAGTAAAAAGAACTGCCATCCTCTCGGTCTCAGATTGCAAGCTGCGCCTCCCCATAATCGAAGCCTTACTCATTCGAAAGCAAACAAACCTACCATCAACCAAGCTCGAACTGAGGAGGTGAGGGTATACTAAAATGCTTTTAATAGGAAATAAAATTAAAAAATTGATTTTTTTAATCGATTTTTTAATAAATTCACCAATTTTAATTTGTGTAACTCATGGCAGTCGAAAACCTTTGCTATTTTGGCGGGTTCTTGTTAACAATAAAACAGAACATTAGATCGTTGGTTTGCCAACATGAAAAGATGGATACAAAAAAACACGAATTGTCACTGTTGTTTAATTAAACAGACACACACATATATATATATATATATATATATATATATATATATATATATATATATATATATATATATATAAGTTAAAAAGAAAAATCTCAGACCAACATGAAATACATGATGACCACCGTCCCAGGACGATATAAATTATAGTAAAAATGTTTGTTTGAGTTTTTTTTCTTTTTAACTTCATTCTTGCTCTGCATTGCATTCAAGGTCTCCTACAAAAGACACTCTATCCTTCGCGGATCCAACATACTATATATATATATATATATATATATATATATATATATATATATATATATATATATATAGGAAAGTTTGGACTCAGCACACCAGCGCAAGTTGGAATGATATAGAGATATACGAGAACAATGTGTCATAAATGGGTGGAAAACCATTATGTTTTATATAGAAGTCGGATGCCGAGGTTTTATTGCCAACTCAACCTCCACACTCTTTACTTATATTGGTCTTTACCCATAAAACCTGAGGAAATACATGAAGGAAATACAAGATAATGCTCTATCTGTATCAGCGTGGATATAGCAATCTCACACTGACCACAATCCAACAAAGTCTAGTAGTATCGTGAAATACTGCTAGGGTGCTATGGGCTCGTGGTAATGATGCTCCGGTCCGAAACCAAATCTGAACCCAGAGTCATCATCTGCTGAAGGCTTTGTTTGAAGCAATGCTGATGTACAAACAGCAGGTATTGTATAAACATTATATATATATATATATATATATATATATATATATATATATATATATATATATATATATATATATATATGCGTGTGTGGGGGTATTGTCTATATATATATACAGGGCTTTATGGAGCCCTCCAAAAAGGAGCGCGCTCCAGAGCACGCTCCTTTTTGCTAGAGCGAAGGAGAAGACGGCTCATTTTATATTCAGCAGGCGTGGAGCGTAAGCAACTCCATTTGGGACTAAAGAGCGTGATTTTATCGCTCCGCGCTCCTCGCTCCAAAATTATTTGTTTTTTTTTTAAACATTAGTTTTTTTTTCATTCAGCAATAAAAAGGAAAAGAAACGAAAGTCTCCGATAAACTCTTTTCTTTTAATTATATCTCTGGTAAATGTATATGAGATAGGGAGAGAGAGAGAAGAAGGGAGAGAGGAAGGGAGAGAGAGGGAGAAAAAACGACAGAGTTACACATGAAAACAGAACATTTGAACTTCTCGGGTTTTTTATAGACGCAAGTAGATTTTTACATCTACATGTAATATTTTTGATAGGACAGTTGACTTAAGGCAGGAGACAATTTGGCAACAAATTTCTTCAAATGCGCCAGTGAGGTTATAGATGTCTTTAAAGTTATTTTCTTAAAGATTTAAACTTTTTTGTATTCATGGCAAGGATGTTTATTGCTGATTGAATAAATGAGCCAATTTTTCTTTTAATTTTAATTGAACTTTTATGCCCCATTTTACCCGTCGTCTTTTTGGCGACATTTTGTTATTCTTAAATTCACGACTAGTATGTTTTAACATTTTCGTGTTTGCTTTTAAATTCGTAAAATACCGTTAAAACTTGCTATTGTGAATAGAATGTTCGAAGTTAGTTTTCGTGTATAATAAAAGGTTAAAGCAGTAAAATATCTTTAGTCCAAGGAAAAAATACATTTAGTCCTAGGAAAAAAAAACAATAAAAACCAACATGTCCGCCAGCGATTAAAACCTGGAATTAAAGTAAGATTCTTAACACTTTAAAAAGTAAATGAGAATTTTATTTCAGGACCAAAATTACAATTAAGACCAACAATCAGTTTAATCCAAAATTTGGGCGAATACCAAGCGAAACGAGCGAGAAAAAAAACAGCGGTCCCCATTCTACAATTAAACCGATGTTTAAACTTAATTAAATTAAAGAAAATGTCTTAAATTTTAATTGAAAAAAGCAAATAATTAGACTTTCTGAATAATTTGTTGTTTTTTTACAGCTGAAAGTAGATTATATATCTTCGTTTATATTAAAAAATCTATTATCGAATATTAAAATTGTAAACAGTTTGTTTTTGTTAGATATTTCAAATATAAACGTTTTTACCTTTTTTATTCGAATTTTTAATCTTAATAATTGTTTTTGCCCGACTGAGGAAAACATACTTCAGTTAATTTTTCGGGGGGGGGGGGAATTAGCACGATATTTTTTCAACTGCCAAGGTCTAGACCATATATTTTGTATAAAATTTTAAGACATTAAATGGATCTCTGAATTGTTTATTGACAATTTATTGATATTTTTTGGCCAACTTATGAAAAATATTTTGTATTCAATCTTTAAAAAATAAACTTCATTGTTCATTTGTTCCGCCCCAAATTGTACTATTGAAAAACAAAATGGATAAATCGATTTGTTTGAAAGTACTGGCGCGTTACTCTGTGGTAAATAATAATATACATTATACAACATAGTTACGTTCGTAAAACAAACAAATATCAAACAACAACACGACGATTAGTGTTGGTCTGGCTGTCTCTCCTCTCCCAGAGAAATGTTTTCTTTAAAAAGAAAATAATCACTAATAATGTTTAAAACACAACTTTATTTACTTAAAACAAATCTAAATTCCCTTCCAAAATAAATAGAAAAAATATCGGGTCAAATTTTCCTCCCCTGAAAAAATAGGTTGTTAATGTAATGAAAATTATAATTGTTTTAAAATACTTCAGAGATGTTTCTATTTCTACTTTATACCTCAGAAAACGAAAATTGACGTATAATCCTATGCTTCGCCCGACATGTCATCCTATAACCCTTAGCACATCTCAAAATATTAGCGAGATTTTGTCAAATATTATCTTACGGTCTTACACTTGAAGTGACATCCCCACCCATATTGACTAACACTCATTGGCAGAATAGAACGTTTATGAAAGAAGGTACATTTTCATCATGGAGCGGCTCTTTTTTGAAAATGGGGAGCGTGAGAGGAGCCAGCTCCAATTTTGGGCGTTGGAGCAGGAACGGGAGCAGCTCCAAAAGTAGTGGAGCGCGTAAAGCCCTGTATATATATATATATATATATATATATATATATATATATATATATATATATATATATATATATATATATATATATATGTGTGTATTATTTCTATATATACTGAATCATCAAGTATTTTAACATGGCGTATATAAATATTCCTATTTTCCGTTCCTTAACCCATGGACATTCAAAAATGTAAGCTTTCATCATTATATAGGATAATGGGGATAAATTAGTAAAACTCTATTACTGCTAGCACAGATTTGAAAATATAAAAAAGTATATAAAAAATTACAAAAATACAAAAATACATTAAAAATGTTTAGCAAAGAAAATTCACTTTGATCGAAAAATTCAACATGTTATATATATATATATATATATATATATATATATATATATATATATATATATATGTGTGTGTGTGTGTGTGTGTGTGTGTGTGTGTGAGAGAGAGAGAGAGAGAGAGAAGGAATAGGGCAGGGTGATAAACAACATGGAAAGAAAATTATCTGATATGTAGGTATGTGTGTAAATAGGCGGATAGCTATTTGTGTAGATATTCTTCATTTAAAAAATATATTGATAAAAGGAAATGGGAAATGAAATGGTGGGTAACTTGAAAAATATCAAAGTTATTTCAATGTTGTTTGTGTATCCATCGTCTGTGGGCTGACCGATCCAGGCATGACGGACACTAGATGTCACTGAGTGCAATTTGTGTCCCAAGCGATTTGGGCGCCTTCGAGTTTGCTAAGAGTGACCCGACTTGTAGGAAGTTAATTATTTTAAGAGACACTTGTAGTTTTGATTCAAGAGTTTTTCACGTCACCGTGTGGACCTATAGCCTCTCTTGATATCTGCCCTGATTTATGTGTGTCTGTGTGTATGTCTGTATATATGTTTCTGTTTGTGTTCTACTCTTCAATTCTCTCTATTTCTATAAGTATTGCCCCATTTATCAAGCTTTATATTCGTTGCCATCTATGCCCATAACAATCCATCTATTTATCTATCTATCAATATCAAAATATATTTAGGCAACAAACCATTCTTTAGACATGCTTTGTTGTATAATACCGACAAGAAATTTTTCATTTAGTTCAAAGAAATTGCCTGGTGAATTTTGAGATCATAGTATTTGTGCCATTAGGATTATTCGGACTACTATACTCATGGAACGATGGCTAAGTGGTTAAAGACACGGACTGAGGACCTGAGTGTGCCGGGTTCGAATCCAGTTCGACAGAAACACTTTAATCAAAAGCCCACGCCTAACCTAGGTAAATACTATACTTATATCTGTTGTTATTTTCACAAGATTTCAGTCAATATAACCTCTGACCTTCTTTAACTGAATTGTTACGAATTCGAAAATATTCATGTAAAACACGGGAACATTAAGATTCCCGATTTCCAAAAGACGCACATGAAGAAGATCGGAGGTTACATCTGCTAAAACGTTGTGAAAATAACAACCGACATGAGATTAATTACATGTTTACATACATTTGAGAGAGGCTAAATAAACCGTGGCGTCATTAATCTATCAAATTCAAAAATTATATATTTTATTAACAATGTATATATTTTAATGTTATTCGTGTGTTTCATTCATATCCAATGTTAATTTAGCTCCTTTTTAAGTTTTTTAGTTATAGCTAATCTGACTTAGTGGCTCTCTACCGGGATGATGAGTTAATTATCTTTAACAACACATCCGGTCACAAATACGGCAACATCCGTAACGTAATCTACAAAGAACTAAAGAAGCGTGAGTTCAAAGTAGATATAACCTCAACATGAAGGCTGTTAATTTCCTCGATCTAACATTTAAGCCAAACTCTAAAACTTATGAGCCTTATATTAAAAATAATATCACCCTTTAATACATGCACCCAAAAGAAATATTTATTTATTTTAAACTATCAGTCAAACTAAAATTTATATATCATAATAACGAATTTAAGTAAAAATGGTACTGAAGAAAAATGCAGGGTAAAATAACACGGTTAAAATGCATGGTAAAATAACACGGGTAAAATGCATGGTAAAATAACACGGTTAAAATGCATGGTAAAATAACACCGGTAAAATGGATGGTAAAATAACACGGTAAAAATGTATGGTAAAATAACACGGTTAAAATGCATGGTAAAATAACACCGGTAAAATGGATGGTAAAATAACACGGGTAAAATGGATGGTAAAATAACACGGGTAAAATGGCATAATTGAATGAATAGGAAAATATGGCACGAGTGAAAAATATAGATGAAAATCTCACAATGAATTTATCAAAATCTTGAATACTATAAACACATGAAGAGAAAAAAACTTAAAATGTTTGTCAACAAATCAATCGATTATGGGACAAAAGTGACCTCAGTGTCATGAAGGTCAGAGAGCTATTAAATTGCAGACATTGTAAAGGGACAGGGCACAGTATTCGTATCTGTGAGCAGCTCAAAGCTGCGATACTTGGGTGTAACACCGAGTACGAATCTTGGTTGTGCTTTCTGACGGATGATACATAATGTGAATCACTGTTTGTTTTTCGGGAGCACATTATTATTTTGTAAACTTTATCATTTTGAGATGCGCTCCCCAAACTCGCATTCTTTTTTTTTAATGTAAAGGGAAATACAAAAAAATGTAACAGAATAAAAAGTTGCTCTACATAAAACTTAGAGTTATATTATGTCATTTCATTTTTAACCAGACAGATGCATGTCCGAGCGTCAATAATATGTATGTTCTTAGTCAACTCTTAAACTAATAAACTTATCATTATGGATTATGGAAGATATATTTTAGTAAACAAGGTGAGTAATGTGGGCACATCATTTTTTGTAAACTTTGTAATTTAGGGGTTGTCTTAGAAACTGTACCATACTTCTCAATAAAAAAATACCATAAAATGTTAAACCATACTGTACTTATAGCTTACACCCGTCCTGGGGCAGGTATTCTGCTAGCAGAATATCTGGGAGGTGACAGTGGTTTAGTGGCTATCGACACGGACTGACGACCTGGGTGTTCCAAGTTCGAATCCAGTCGGTTCCACAGTATCCCTTTCACTTAGGGATGTTGGCAACCTTCTCGTGGCCCTTCCCGTAAGTACCCGATGTCTTTCCAGAAAAATTTCTAACTAGAAAAACATCGGGGAAACTAATGCCAACACCAGAATCATCTGATTAACAGGAAAGAAGAAGAAGAAGCAGAATATCTGTCTCGGGACGTTTTGAAATCGATGGCATAACTACAGGATTATGGTCATTATAGTATAGTAGAGAACTAAAAGCGAACTTTTAGGAAAGGTAAAACCTATTGCGAAAAGTATACAGCTCAATATATCGGATATATAGATAGATAGATAGATAGATAGATAGATAGATAGATAGATAGATAGATAGATAGATAGATAGATAGATAGAAGGATGAAAAGGAAGTAGAAATCTTGGCTTTTCGCCAACTTATCTATCCCAGCAACTTCCTCTGGTGATAAGATGTTGATCTTTGAAAAGCCTGGCTTAAGGAAAAAAATAATTAAATAAATTGCTTTTTTGTGGAATATACCTTGCATTGAGCAACTGAATTGAAAAAAGATCTGCCTCCGTCGCTTTTCTAATTCCTTTTCATCCTTCTATCTATCTATCTATCTATCTATCTATATATATATATATATATATATATATATATATATATATATATATATATGTACGTGTGTGTGTGGGTGTGTCTATGTATGTGTATGTGTGTTTGTGTTCATGTTTAGATGCCTGCTGTATACACTACCAAATGTGCGAGACAAAAAGTCGTGTTTATTGCTTGGCTCCGATGAAAACTAAATGAGAACGAATACGAGAACTCGTTAGCACTGAAAAGTCTGACGGTTTTGCTGTCAAGGGAGTTGAGGTCTATATACGATGCAGAGTAATTAAAGACTGTTTGACAGCCAGATTTAGAGTTGCGCTGATAAGAGACTAAATACGAGATGTGACAATTCGTAAACAAGAAGCATAAATAAGAAAGAAATGCACGCACCGCTTCGATCAACAAACAAAGGAATTGTAAATCATACGACACGGATATGGTTTCAAAGCGGACATTGCGTAAGCGAAACTGGGTCCCAATTAAGTCAGACCAAGAAAATGGGTAGAGGACCAAACATTAAAAAACAATAGAAACAACTGAATCGTTCAATTTAAAAGTACAAAGGCTGATACGAATCTGATAAATACACACACGTGGACGCACACACACACACACACACACACACACACATATATATATATATATATATATATATATATATATATAGTGAGAGAGAAATAAAATTGAGACAAATAAATTTATAACATTATTTATTTCAATTCCAATAATTCAAGATCAGCAATGATTAGGCGTACGATCGTTTCTAAGATGTTGAGATTTCGCTGACTCGTGGTTTTCTTCATAAAAGCAGAATGGTTGCAATCACCGACTGTAAACAGGACGCTATAGTTTAAATACGAGCTTGAAGAGCTTGCCTGTCTAGCCACAATCAAGAGCTGTGATACAGCGAAACAGTATGTAGGTGACTATATGTATATGTTCTATCAAACGACGGTCATTTCATACTACTCGCAATTCTCACGTGAAATTGATTCCGTCAGAAACAGCTTAGTAAGATGAGGTATCAATCTAAGCATAAATCTCTCCGACGACATATGAAAATTAAAAAAATATCTAAGCAAACTTTGATTATATATTGGGTTGTCAAGTAAGTTACCTTCGTTTTTTTGGGGGTTTTATTTTATTTTGGAATCTATTGTGTTTTCAAATTATTTAATCCATTTTTTTAAATCATTTTTGAATCTATTTTCGGATCAATTAGACTTGAGGCACCCCAGAATCAGTACATTTTTCGAGTTAATTTAAGTTAATTTCTCTTTATTTTCAGATTTACAAAATGAAATGTCAATTTAAGAAAAGTTAATATTTTCGACACCTCCGTCTTTTTTCTTTTCTTTTATTTCTTTTATTTTTTTGTTTTCTATCAAAGAGGTCTTGTTTCATGTTAGAAAGAAGTTGTAAATAACAATGGAGAAACATTATTGATTTATGTGTTGGTATTTTGTATTAACCCCTTAAAATGTTGTATCAAAATTACCAACATGTTGATATTTATTTATTTATCTATTTGAATAAAGGCGAAAGTTTTTTGTCTCGTGTTTACAACAAACTTATGAATAAAATGTGTATTATTTAAAATTTAGGTTTCAAGTATTTCAAATAGCGAACTTTGCGAAGTGATAGCGAACTAGCAAAACCAGCGAGTAATAAAGGTTAGGGTTAGGGTTAGTATTACGTATTACGTGTTATTATTTTTTAGGGGCGGAACTGAGTTGCCAACTTAATAGTAAAAGTAATGGAGGTTTATGTTAAAATCAGCATAAATATTTGAAACTTCCGCCATGTTTCTCTAAAACCAATTCAAAACGTTTAATGAGATAACGCCTTGACTAATTATATGTTGTAATAGCATTACTTTCTTATGCGAGCTTGAAGATCAGATAGATTGTGTGGCTTGTTGTGATAATAACTGCGAGTCTTTAGGATTCCTTACAATCAGCAGTAGCCTTAGAGACTTCCTCACAGGTCAATTTAAAGACGATCAACTTTTCACCAGAGGAGTTAACAACGACGTTCACCTAGCATCTAGTATTTGACGCTAATTGATTAATGGTAAAGAACAAATAATACTGTGTAATTAAAGTGAACGCGTGAATCACATACACACAAGAACACGCACACACATACACACATAACTCCCTGTGCCAACACAGTAATTGCCACCGACAGTAGAAGAAACCCAAGCCTTATATATATAGTATTCCTTTTTTACATATATTTTCTTATTACGCTCGAGTTAGTACTTCTTGTTATTCGGTCTTTCCTTGGCAAATGTTGTGGCTTGGTATACAACACTTTTGGTTAGGCATTTATTTTGTAGTGGACAAAGTGTACGATTTATGCAGTTACATCTTTTCTCTTCATTGCTAACTTTTTCATTTCTATTCGGGTGGTTACTATTAGTGTTTTGTTTATTTCCATTTGTATTGTTTATATTTTTGTTCTTCTTAGTGTTATTTTTGCTATATTTTTCACTTTTTTATGTAATTTGTTATTTTTCTTCCTCTCTGCTCTTCTCTTTCAGTATTTTGTTATTGTGTGTCTTAATTATCATTTCTAGGTTTTCGCAGCAGCTGTAGGATAGTTTTAGGTTATTTTTATTGAATATCTTATACAGGGGATTGGTTATGAGGAAGGTTTTTTTTTAATCAGATTTAGGATTTGGGTATTGTTTGCCCAGTTTAGTTTTTAGCATCTGGTCATAGGGCGGTGTATAGTAAGTTATATTTCTTTTTGTTTGTTTTTTAATTTTGTTGTAATTATTAGTGTCCCGTTTTTTATATTTAATTTCGGTATTATGGTAACCACTATTTTTTAGAGCTGTATTGTAAATGTTGCTTGAATTTTTAAAAACACTTTCGTCGCTAAAATTATTGATAAGCTTACGTTCGATAGAATTCGGTATATGTTTATGATTGATGGGTTGATTAGACTTTGGGTTTACGTATATTGGATTGGCGTTATCTTTTAGGTATGGTTCGTAAGTATTTTTATTTAGATTTAACGTGACATCTAGGAAGTGAGTTGTTTTTATGTTAGCCAGTACTTCTACTTTTAGGCCTAGTTTTTTCATTTCCATACGTATAATTTTCTTGAAATTTTCTCCCTTGACTTTGTTGGAATCTCTTATGATCGCTCATCCATCATCTCTATAAAGGCCGATATCTGTATTATCAAATATATTTGTGAGTGTATATAAATATATTCTTATAGCTTACTACCTAGCTTTACTTACATATCGAGCGCTGTTGAAGTAAATACTGAAAACTGATACATAAAAAATTATATCTCCTTATAAAATGTTATGTGGATACATGAAATAGTAATATATATATATATATATATATATATATATATATATATATATATATATATAATTATCTAAATACGTATACGTTTTATCTTTGCGGAATTATCATTGTAGAGATAACTGTTCAAACCGGTCGCATGATTCGAACCACGACCACCAGAGTGACTAAAACATTCACAGGATAAAAATTCAAAGAATTTCAACCGGGTTCATAAAGAGTGCTCAATATCAAATAGAGCTTTTATGTATCATTATTTTTTATTTATACAGACATGTACGTATTCCGCGACACTGGCATGTCGATGTTATCGATCAACCGTTGTTAGAAACTGAGATATCATCAAGCGGAAAGAGAAACGAAATTCAAAATTTAAAATTGGAATGTCACGTGGTCAGATTTGAACCAGTAAAAACTGGAAACTATCATTTGTGAACTCATGTTAAAACTAAAAAGGGGTCAATTACCCGTTGCACATGTTCAATGCTATCTTATGTCTAGATAATTTCCGTCGAACGATCGATATGTATTATGCGAGGTATAAGAAGGGAGAATACGAACAACCGTCTTCCGTCTTGCTTTATTCGAGGTGAAGCCATTTAGACCTAATTAGGTTGATTTTTCACTTTTTATGTTTTTATTGATTTAAGATTTCTAATTTTTACTTTTTATTTATTTTTTTTAAATATATTTTTGAACTAAAAAGAGCTGGTCGCTACCGATAATAAAATAACAATAATAATAATCATAATAGGAAAATAAACTAAAATTTCCTAAAATTAACTAAAAATTAACTAAAGTTAACTGACATAATGTAAGGATTGCTATAACAACAACAATGACAACAACAATAATAATAATAATTAATAATTAATGGTATTTATAATAATAATAAGGGTGAGGAAATGAACTAATACTATTAATAGTAATAAGCGGATAGAATAAAGAGAATAAGGATAAGATTATGGTAATGGTAAATGTAAATGATTCGCATTAATAATAATGTTAATGGTATTAATAACCACATCAATAAATTATCCTTATTGTAATAATAATAGAATAATTTAAGGTAATAATCATACCGACAATAATATAATATACGATATGATAATATATAAGTGGATAGCTATGTTATATATTTTTAGTTGATGGATAGATACGTTCTCTATTTTTATCTATAACAGGTGCCCTAATGTTGCCGTGTTTTAGAGGGTCATTATTGCATGGAGGAGGTTATTAATTCTAAGGAATTTTGTAGAGACTATAGAATGATGGGTTTGTTTAGGGTTAATAGTTTTAAGTTTTTATTTCATTTTCTAATGGTAACATTGGTTCAAGAGGTTAGATGTATATTACTAAGAAAGTGTGATCTATTGTGTCTACAGTTAATTGAGTTTCTTGTTTACCTCTACACTAAATCTAACTATCTCAAGTTTTTCACTTAGGCATAGGTAACAGAGTGAATTCAGGAAATTACAGGTACTGTTTTTTAATATAATTTTCCATTTAACTATTGATGATTGATTTTGATGGGAACTAACCAATAAAAATCAATCACCAATAGTTAAATGGAGCATCTTATTAACCCTTGTCCTCGATTGTTTTTTAGCCTTGATAAATGGTGAAAAAGAACGTTCCTTGTGAAATCAGTTGATGCTGTTATCAGGCGAATTAGTAAGCTGATGGGGAATGTTGAAGAATATATCGTATTCTAAATAAAACCCCGTGTTATACTTTCTTATCAGATTCATTTCTTGTAAGAATTATATTTCAGTAATAAATTACGCGCACTTAAGAATAGGCAGTTATTTTTCACATATAAATGTATTCTTGACAGGAGATTTCATGAATAACTATGACACGTTAGTAAAAGTTAAAAGTCAATGAATTAAATAAAAACAAATAATAAATAAAATCTGTGATACCGAATACTTAGTTGTCGTAATTTCTTAATTTATCAACTTAATACATACTAAATTCACACATCTAATACACGCTACATAACATGTATTCATAAAAACTATAAGGAGTTTATTTCACTTACGGGCCCACGTAAATTTTCTTGTGCTGTCACTTTCACAAAACTCAAACACTATTTGAACAACATGTAGTTATATGATATTGTAAGCATAATTAATCAGCGTTATCCAATGTGTGTGTTTGTAACAGTATAAATTTCAATTTTAACATAAAAAAAAAGAGATTAATAAAAGTTATAGTTAGGTTCGTATATTTAAAAAGCAATAGAGAGCGATGTAAAAATACTGATATTTTTATTTGAATTTGGAGCCGATTTTTGTAAAATATTTGCAACTTCTTTTTTGTTTTATATTTAAAAATAAATTTTACTTTTTATCATTATCATCAGAATCTATTACATTAATTTGATTCTAGAAAATTCTAACCTTTAAGACTTAAGCATAAAGGCTTTACGAAGAAATTGAAATTAAGGGAATCTTTCTTAATTTGTCCCTTATGACTACAGATAAAGTGTAATGCAAATCTGAAATATTTAAATTTCAAATGGGGTGTAGTGTCAATATTATGCCCCCCTTAACATTCCTGTAAAATACTCCCAAAGAAACTTAAATTTGGGAAAAATGTATTAATTAATGTCTAATGCCTATTGTTAAAATTTCACAAAATAAGAAATATTTGAATTTTCCCATTTCCGCTTTTACATAGAACTAAAAAAACTAAATATAGCGCACCTTATACACTCTTGTGCATAAAAGCAGTGTTCCAAAATTCATAATGATTGGTTATTTAGTTTAGGAGTGAATCCTGTACATACAAATGTATAAACATATACACATACCTAACTTAATATAAATAAAGATTTAAGAAATGTTCTGAACAGTGAACTCGCCTTTTCGATTTAGTTTTGATTTCTATATGATTTTGCTGGCATAAGTTCGTTATTGTAATAATTAATTGGAATATAATAAGTGTACACCAGTATTCGTGTTCTGTAAAAGTTTAAAGTTTTAATTTCAAAGAATATGTTTATAACAGGCTCAGAAAATTCTTACTTTTTTTCTACTAGAAAACAGGACCCCGAAAAAGAAAGAAATAGGGGATATTATATATGTATATTTGTTTCTTTTTTTTTTCGTTATTATTTAAAATTTAGAATGTTGTTATTAATTAATTTGCGTTGAATTAGCAAAGCAAGTATTTGTTGATGTATTTACATTTTACACTACGTGATTGTTTTAATAAATTAACTAGCTGGCTATCCGGCGTTGTCCGGGACAATAAAAACAAAATAGAAGAGGGTCAAAAGTGTGTGTAATATCTTTATATTAAAACTCCCATCACTCTACATCTCTCAATCATTCTACCTATCTTTCTCTCTTACCCCTTCCCCATTTTTCCACACCTCTCTCCCACCACCCCTTCACTTCCATCCAACGCATTCATCTCTCTTGTTCTAATGTATTAAAAATAATAATAATGTAAGCTTTCAGATTTAAAGTTATTACTCCCGGGCAACACCGAGTTTCTTTCCTACCTCACTTCCTTAAAAATATAATGAAATCTATATTTGTTTTACTTTATTCCCGGGCAACGCCGACTTCTTTATGACCCCCTCACCTTTAATAATATAATAAAACCTATATTTATTTTAGTGTATTCCCGGGCAACGCTGAGCGTCTTGTCTTCACTTCTCCATCAAGCATATACCAGAAAGGACATGTACTACCGTATTTTGCACCACCCCCCGCTCTATCTCGGGTATTGAGCACCTAACGATTCAGTATATACCACTTATCAAGTGTAACACTATATATTTTTACACTCCGACTCTATAAAGGATATTGATCACTTCTGATTCAGCATAAACCACTGACCAAGTGTATTAATGCATTCTTCCACCAACCTTATTTGTCTAGCGTATTGAGCACTTTCTCATTCAGTATATATCCCTAAGTATCATATTATATTATTACACCCACATGCTATGTCTAGTGCATTGAACATCATTTGATTTAGCATATACAATTTACTAAATGTAATACTGTATACCCCGTTCCAAGTACCCTACTGTATAATTACATACACCTGCTCTTTCTAGGAAATTGAGTACTATTGGATTCAGCATATACCACTTATACCGTGCCCTACCTTAATATCTATTTATGGATCCGATGAAACACTGAGTTTCTTGTCTATTATTTTGGATTAACTCATGCCACTTATTATGGCACTCGGCCAACGCCGAGTGCATTTTCTTGTATATAACAGGATAGAAAAGAAGTGAAGTTCTTTTTCCCTGGCAACGCAGCGTGTAAACACACATGCTCTATCTAAGATATTGAACACTGATTCCCGAGCAAAGTACCTTTTCTGGTATAACAAAATACAGTGAAAATATTTCTCCTGGGCAACGCGGCGTTTAAAAACACCTGCTCTATGTATGATTTGGATTAACTCATGCCACTAACAAAATGAAATACTATAATGTTACTATCATGACTCCGGGCAACGCCGAGTAAATACACCTGTTCTATCTAGGATATTAGACACTATTCCTGGGCTACAACGAGTTGACAAAAGACAGAAAAACGCTACGTTTAAACACACCTGCTCTATTTAGGATGTTGAGCACTTTTGGATTACTATATACTAATTATCAAATGTAATACTGTAAGCGCTACTGATACCCAACAAATAAAATTATGGTTGCCCCCAGAGCACAACTAATACCGCCTTTCCGAGTTTCTTGCCCCCTTCATAGTCCGAAGATGTGTTTAAGAAACGGTAAATAATTTTGAAACTACATAATTACATTTAAATTGCAGTGCTTAACTTCCGAATTTGGGTTAAAAAACTCGCCCCCCCCCTCCAACAAAATATGTTCTATAGTCCCCGTAGGGATGCACTTAGAGATTTGAGAACACATTCAGAATCTTCCCCGGTTAGTTTTACATAAGAATGCACTTTTAGATTGTATGTACATTCTCTAACCTTTCTTTCTATATGGAACACACAAACACACACACAGACATTTAGTTTTATATATATATATATATTTGTTTGTCTGGCCATTTCATTTCCTTTTACGTTAGTTTATGCTGTTATGAAAAATAAAACTTATTTCGATTTATTTTCCTTAGGAAAAGTTTTTATCTAGCTAAGAATATTTTTCAGATTATTGCCATCATTGTTATCAGCAGCAACTTTTAATTACAAATGAACAACCTCTTTGTCCTCAGCAGCAAATTCAGCTATAAGAACAACGTTTTATAATACTATATCATTACATTCACTAGATACCAGTTTAATATATTATTTTCGTGCAGAAACTGGGGTGTTAAAAATTATGGTAGAATTTTAAATTCATAGCAAAAATAAGTGACATCACACTTCATTCCTAATCGATGTACAAACACTACATTACTTCGTATAATGCTGCGTCGTTGATTAAACAACGGGCTTTCGTTTTTACAAACCATGAAATATGTAATAAATGCATAATTAAATATTTGACAACATATGAATATTAGATTTAAATTTTAAATTTCATGGAAATCTTTTTCAATCAGAAAATTTTAAAATGCTATGTCCTACTTGCTTGGCAGGCCGACAGCGGGCTCAAGGCGTTCCTTCGAATAATAGTGATGGAGGGCGCTTGTAGAGCCAAGTCAATTTTTCCCCACTAGTTTGAATATTGGGGGCCGAGGATTGTCAGTTTGTCGCGATCGGTAAGGTGAACCCCATCGAGGACTCCGTTACTTTCGGACACGGCCGCTGTGAAGAATTCTGCTGAATCATATTATATATTGACTTAAAAGAACGCCGTTGAAAGAAAGAGGCGTCTTTCATCAACTTTTTGCGAGATTTACCATTTTCTTCTCAATTCTTGAGATAAAGAATCGAGGAAATATCTGAAATTCATGACTATGGATGTATTCTTATCCACGTCTTCGACTTATGTAAGTCGTCATCAGGGTACAGAGATTCATTGTAAGCAGATCCTTACGATTTGAAGGTTTAAATATATCTTTATCGAAACTCTTGAGGGCCAGTGTCAGTACCCAGCACGCAAACATTTAAAAAACCGTGCTATTGATCCGGCAACGTTCAGTGGGTGTTTTATTCTCGTACGATTACGTTCGCCAAATCTCGTGCTATGATCGCGCCGTCTTTCGACAACTCAGCTCCGCCACAAACACACGTGTACCGGGTTTTTTTTCTGTGATATTTCTCACACTTCAAAGAGGGTCTCAAAAATAAATAAATAGCTGAATAAATATGTTTTTCCTGTCATCTTAACATGTGGATGCCTTTTATGGGCCAAGCACCTCGCAACAACAACAAAAAAAACACGTATACGCAGGTATAGGCGCACATAGATATACGCGCAAACACATGTATACACAAGTACACATGTATGCACAATAACACCAACGCGCGCACGTACATATAAACACATGCACACAGCCATACTCACACATTTTAATATGTCTGATCTCATAGATGCAATCACGGATTTTGTAGTTAGTAAACTCATTAGTAAGTTCGAATACAAGCAGATCTATCATGGTCATTTATACATCTATTTTTTACAAACGACTTATCAAAGCCCACAGGCCACTCGAGGATAAGGGTTATTGAGTTCAACGAGTGGACGGTGAAACACCTAGGGGATTTGTAACGATGGTTGTAACTGGTCAAAAATTGATTATTTAAGAGGATTTGTTTACATTAGACTTGAAAACGGCAATGTTATAGTCGGCCGGAAAGCAGTCTCGTGGGTTTGTGTTATCGTTTGTATAAAGGTATTAAATGGATTAAATGATGACTTATATTCAACTAAACGTATTGATTAAGTATATATTTCTTCGGTATTAAATGACCAAAATGCGATTGATATAACGTAAAAAGGTCAAACTAAAACCAAACAATGGCGCCATTTCACATCGAATGTCCTTAAAATATTTACCACAAACATGCCAGAATCATGAATGATGAAAAACATTCCGATTCTGCCATCTACTTGGATCTATCTTGTCCCTATTAACTTGCCTCACCACGAGGACAGTGTTAGACACAAGGCCAGTTTTTAATTGTGGGGAAAAATCCATTTCCCCGAAAAGGGGCACTCTGGGTAAGAATAAAAGTAAAAACTGTCTCAGTTGAGAAGAATTTTCCTTCCCAGAAAGATATTGAATAGAAAAGATTAGAGGTTGGCAAAGAACTCCTCGGTAAATCAATACCAATTCAAAGAGGGGGGGGGGGGTCACTTTACGGTAAACTTACATAGCGAACTGTCAAGAACTGGACAATCATTTTTCTTTGTAAAAAA
>OY744516.1:134499826-134547326 GCA_963556195.1 Sepiola atlantica | reverse complement strand
TAGTAGGTACTTCAAAAATCTGTTTCATTTGTTCCCAAATAAACGTAATTTATAATTACCTGTACAACTCATTTATCTTTCTCTATCTCTCCCTTTCTCTCTCTCTCTCTCTCTGCTTATCTATCTATCTATCTATCTATCTATCTATCAATCACTTTTTCTGCTATTTATGTATTTCTCTGTGTATTTCTTTCGCCACCTCTGTGTATTGATTCTTTAATGTGAGCATTTAGATAAAGAGTGACTTTCTCTTTTCAGCTAATTTATATAATGTGTTCGTACGCACCGTAAACACGTATTTAAATTAGATAGCAAAATAATAGGTCGCTAAACTACTATATCATCTATAAGGATAATATAGACACACACACACACACACACATATATATATATATATATATATATATATATATATATATATATATATATTATAGTTTTTTGAAAAAAACATAACAATCTGTTAGTGTTAAAATAAATAAAATTGATTTTAATCTGAGCTTTCGAGAAATTAAACTCTCCTTGTCAAAGCAGTGTTTTTCTTCTTTTTTTTCTTCATCGTCCGATGGTAATGGACTTTTGGCTAAGAAAATCACGTTAACTTTCTAAGCGAGGCTAAGCCAATTTGAATTAGAAAGGGTATTTAGACATATTTTGAAACCATTGTTTCGTAATAGTATTATTTTTTTAAACATAACAATGTGTAGTGTTAAAATAAATAAAACTTATTTTAATCTGACCTTTCGAGAAATAAAATTCTTTTTGTCAAAGCAGTGTTTTTCTTTTCTTTTTCTTTTTCTTCATCGTCCGATGATAATGGACTTTTGGGTCAGAAAATCACGTTATGTTTCTAAGCGAGGCTCCGCCAGTTTATATATATATATATATATATATATATATATATATATATATATATATATATATATATATATATAAACAATATTATGCTATATTCATTTTTTTAATTTCATTTTTTCAAAATCCCAACATTTTGATTGATCGTTTCGCACATAGATGAAAAAACATGAATTAATTTTTTTTTATTATTATTATCATCATCATCATCATCATCATCATCATCATCATCATCATCATCATCATCATCATCATCATTATTATTATTATTATTATTATTATTATTATTATTATTATTATTATTAATAATAATAATAATAATCATAATATTATTAATAATAATATTATTAATAATATTAATATTAATAATAATAATATTAATAATAATAATAATAATAATAATAATAATAATAATAATAATAATAATAATAATAATAATAATAATAATAATAATAATAATTATTATTAATAATGATGATGATAATAATGATGATGATAATAATTCTTTTTTGGGACATGCGCATACAGACTGATAAGGTTCTTGAACATTTACAACTCGACTTAATCTTTCTAAACCGAAACAAGAGAACTTGCTTAATCATTGATATAGCCTGCCCCTTCGATACCACAGTACAGGAGAAAGATCACGATAAAATAGATAAATATCAAGATCTTAAATGGGAATTAGTTAGACTACGGAATGTAAAGAAGTAAAGGTGATTTCCGTTGTAATTGGAACGCTTGGAACCGAATAGCCACCATAAATGGCTTAAACAGATTGACAAGACGATTGTTTTTTCAATTCTGCAAAAGACCTGCCTGTTAGGAACAGCAAAAGTGTTAAGGTACGGCTTGAATGTCTAAAGTCAAGCGAATTGACTTGCTGTTCAAAAAGAAAACTAAAAACATCCAAAAGTTGAGACTACTATGAAATAATAATAATAATAATAATAATAATAATAATAATAATAATAATAATAATAATAATAATAATAATAATAATAATAATAATAATAATAATAATAATAATAATAAAATATGGCTGACGATAATAATAATAATAATAATAATAATAATAATAATAATAATAATAATAATAATAATAATAATAATAATACAAGTAAAGAGACTTATTACTTTTAGTTATGCGAGAAGAATGTCTTAAAACATATGACTCTATGAAATCAAAGTAGAATAATAAGTGGTTGTGGTTGTGGTTGTGGTTGTGGTTGTGACTCAATGGGGCACGGGTACATCTTGTATATGTATATATTAGCTCGAAAATGCAATGAAAAACAAAATCCAGCTCATTCGGCTTTTTTCTCAAGATTTTAAACAAATATTGGCCATTTTTGGAGACGCTGAGTATTTTTCAAATCTTGGGGCACAATTCAACTAATTAACTCAACCTTTCGTCTGATGAGCGAGATATTGTCTGAGAGAAATACCCTATTGGGACTGTGTCTAACTTTTACAAACATGCACGAACATCAAAAGATGCTGACGCTTATTTACTCGACTACCTACGAGGGCAAAATGTCGTTGTTTTCATAGGGCCAGTTCCGAAATACACCACAGTCCCCTCGACATTCTCTCACAATCTAGGGAAGCAATGTGGGTGGTTAATGTAGGTGGGTAGTCGGGGGGGGGGGGGGGAGAAGACCTCCTTGAACTAGGTGTAATTTTAAAAAAATACGCATCAATACGAAAAACGAATTGATGCGCATTATTATATTCACAGCACGATCTTGTCATTCTATCGCCACTTCAAAGAAATGCCCTTTCTTAATCTGTGTACCTAATACTAAACGGAATTTTCATGAACTGAGTTTCTTTCCAAGAACTTTCTATTTGTGGAACACATTACCACCGGACTCCTTCCTCGCAGTCTTCAAGTCAAATATCAAATACTTGTCGAAATTAAGTATTCAAATGTTGCCATTCCATTCATCGTTGTCAATCCTCTCATAGTATTGATTATCATCCAACTGACAATCTCATTAACTCTTATCCTCGAATGGCTTTTGACAATGTTAAGTGGCAACCCACTGGGTATAAAATAAAAATACAAAATTGTACTAGCAAAATCTCATTGAAATCCCGCGGGTGCTTTCTTCGTATATCTGTATATTTTACTGTTCAGCGTCATATCTTATAATGCCAATACATGATCCATCGTTGGGTATCAAGGTTACAGTCCATCAAGTCTTGGTCAGTACAAGTTGATCAATCACTGCAGACACTGAGGATGTGTTCCATGGTCTGTCTGGGGTTTCCACACGGGCAGTTGCTTGTTGTTGTTGTTTCCCACCTGTGAAGGTTATAGGTTGTCCTTCCAACTGTCGCCCTTGCTTGGTTCAGGGTCACCAAATTCTTTTCTTGGGAGATCCGTTCCATGTGGGAGATGTTCAACCACGAGTTTTTAACCCACCTAATGAACTGGTATTGTCCTGGCCTTTGGGTCTGGATTTACGCCGGTCTATTGGTCCTGTGCAGTTCTAGGAGGTGCACCCTCCCAGGCTTCGCCTCTCCTCTTTGGGGAGGAGTAAGTTTATTGCTTACTGCCTGAGGCGCCCCTACCGGGGAATGCCGACGGGGCTGCCCAGGCAATTTTTAATGGTCAGAGTGCTCACCTCGCGAGCGCTGGCTATTCAAACCCCACTTTCCCGACCCGACTTGGGTCACATCTTACTTGTGGGAGTAAGATAAATAGATGTTCTCTGGGTCCTTGGATAGCTTCGTTCAGGTAGTCATTCCAACCATTCTATCTATCAATGCGGTAGTTCTATGACCGCACAGAGTCACGGTTCTGTTTGGTCATGAAACTGTTTTTTTTTAAATTTTAATCTGCCTCTTGGTTGTCCATGGACAGATAGGAGTTGACTTCTATCGGTTTTTCTTTGCGTTTTTGGATTTTCATATGGATATGGAGAAGTGATATGCCAGCCAGTCTGTACTTTTACAGTTAATGATATTTCTTTAGAAATGATAAATGTATTTCAGATTTATAATATTAAGAAAATGTCTCTTTTCTTCTTCCTTAAAAAGTAATTATTTTTGTCAATTAACGCTCTTTTGAAATAAATTAAACGAATATGTCTTTTCATTATTTACGAAAAATTATAACAATTGAAATCTCTTTGAGATAATCAATATTCTCTTCCTTCTTACCGTAAATATAATTGTCAGCTAAATAATATTCTTTAAGCGGCACTTAGATGTATTGAAATTAAAATTAAATTAAAATATTGCAAAGAGTAGTTTTTTAAAAACTGTTTAAGTCAACGACAGGATTCGACGCTATATTATAATTTGAAACAAATCATTTTAAAATGAAGATGGTCGACATTTTAATAGAGTAGCGACACCAAGATAATGGTGGTTAAGTGGATATCGACACGGACTGAAGACCTGGGTGTTCCAAGTTCGAATCCAGTCGGTTCCACAGTACCACTTTCACTTAGGGATGTTGGCAACCTTCTCGTGGTCCTTCCCGTAAGTACCCGATGTCTTTCCAGAAAGATTTCTAAGTAGAAAAAAATCGGGGAAACTAATGCCAACACTAGAATCATCTGATTCACACGAAAGAAGAAGAACCAAGATAATCACCAATTGCAGTGGTAATCGGACGATCTCGTTTTTAGGAGGGGTGAAAGGTTCTAACGTACGTATAAACGAAAATATTAGCATAAATAAGTTTTAGTGAAGTGGATCGGATATCTAATCTAATGGGGATTTAGTATCTGTCTGTCTGAAGCCGAAACTTCTAGTAATTGCACTATTGTACTATCTTTTAATACTAAATTCAGTTTAATATAGTATTTCAGATTAAGGTACTATCTTTCAATGCTCACTTCAGGGAAGGGGGTAGTGTAGTATCTGTTCTGTTGTTATGAGACCTTCCTCCCAGGCATTAACTCATCCATTGGCGCCCGGGTAGTGTATTATATGTTAGTTCGTCATCCTTCCAGGCATTACTTCTTTCTTCTTTTTGGGGGGAGGGGGAATGTAGTATCTGTTCTGTTATCATGATACCATCCTCCCAGGGATTACCTTTTTAAGAGGGGAGGGTAGTGTTGTATCGTTTCTGTTGTCATCATAGCATCCTCCTATTTGTGGTAGTGTAGTATTTGTTTTACTGTCACGAAACTATCCTCCCAGACATTACATTCTTATTTGGGGGGACAGTGTTGTATCTGTTGTGTTCTCAGTAGACTATCTTCCCAGGCATTACTCCCTCTTGTCACGGTCGGCTTTTCATTAATAACTCAACACTTACATTGTATATACTAACAAATATTTACGTCCGAAGGGCGCATATTATTTCTTGTTTGCGTAATGATTTTACTAGTCAGCTTTTAATCAATAATATTTATTCATAATTTTATTGTTCTATTTTTTATACATATAAACATATTGGCGTGTACGTTATTAGGAACACCCCTTTTTAATGCATGTGAAATAATTGCAATTTCTTTATAAGCTTATTATAAAACTATAAAATATTTGCGTCCTGATGGCTCATATATTTGTTAGCAATATTTCTTTCCGTCGTACGGCATGATTGAGGAAATGATAAATGCTGGGTTCGTTTTCTACACGTTTTAAACCATATTTTGTTCGTGTCTCTTCTGCTCGGCCTGCAACTACCCTAAGTGATTTACTAACACCCCCAACTCGACATCACTTCCCCCGCCGCCGGAAGACGATTGTAGGTGGAGTTGCAAACTTCGTGTTGGGATCTCAAATGGATTAGGTGACCACTTTGAAATCAGGGATAAAACAAAGCGTCCATCTGTTCGCTCTGTTTCTCCGGCTATCCCTGGGGTGTGGGGGAGTAGATAGGGGCCTCCTCCATTGCCTCACCCACCACTGGGCGCGACCCGTAATGGAAACGTGATGTGTCGATCAGAAGTCGAGCGATGACAGCGAGACCCAAAGAGTCCAAAACACCAGACGCGATGGCGGCGCTCCTGGATGCGATTGCTTTGGCATCTTTTTATTTTATTTTTTCCCTAGGAATATTTTCTTTTAGGATTTATCTCCCATGTACACGTGTCTGCGTGGGTGGATGATTACACTCTCGACCATTCATTTGATTCGTCAGTTTCGAGAATTATGTCTGCTCCAGTCTGTTCAAGATCGACTTGTTCTTCTGACCATCATGCGAGATAGCGATTATTCTTATCTATACCAATGAGAAATGTTTATCTGTCTGTCTGTCTGCCTGTCTGTATGTTTGTCTATCTATCTGTTTGTCTGTTTGTCTATCTATCTGTTTGTTTTTCGGTCTGTCTATCTGTATCTCTATCTGTCTCTCTATCTGTTTGTCTGTCTGTTTGTCTCTCTATCTGTTTGTCTGTCTGTTTGTCTATCTATCTGTATCGCTATCTGTTTGTCTGTTTGTTTGTCTATCTGTATGTTTCAATAGTTGTTTATCTATCTGTTTTTCTGTCTCTATGTTTATCTGTATCTCTGTCTGTTTGTCCATCTGTTTGTCTGTGTGGCAGTCTATCTATCTGATTCTCTGTCTATCAATCTGTATATGTGTATGCTTGTCTCTCTATATGTTTGTATGTCTGTCTGTCTGTTTGTTTATCTATATGTTTGTCCGTCTGTCTGTTTGTCTATCTGTCTGTCTCTACGTCTGTTTGTCTATCCATCTGTCTATCTATCTGTTTGTCTGTTTTTTTATCTATTTGCATGTATGTATGTTTGTCTATCTATCTGTTTCTCTGTCTCTATGTCTATCTGTTTTTATGTCTGTTTGTTTGTATATCTATGTATTTGTCTGTCTGTTTGTCTATGTATATGTTTGCTTGTCTGTCTATCCATATATTAGTATGTTTGTCTATCTGTTTGTATGTAGGTTTGTTTGTATATCTATGTATGTGTCTGTCTGTTTGTCTATATATATGTTTGTCTGTCTATTTATGTTTCTATTAGTTTGTCTATTTGTTCGTCTGTTCATTTTGGGTGTCTTTTAAACTTTTATTAACATTTCTTAGACGACGTAGTATTCTAAGTATTGACATGTTCACAGAGTGTCGGCTGTAGTATTCATTGTGAGCCTTCTATCACGTGGATCGCTAACTTTGGGGGGAATTTCCAATTGAACCCTTTATTTAAGTTAATTCCCTTGCTTTTTTACGTGTGTGGAAAGTGAAATATCGAACGCTTAGTAGAAATCGATAGATCGATAAGAACAGATTTGGGGTTCTTAGCTATTACATCCTGGATTATACGACTGGTGGTTAGAATTTGGTCAACTGTCGATTTGTTTTGTTTAAAACCGTTTGGATTTTTACAGAGAATTGTTGTCCAGCTCAGAAGTAATACGATTCAACAAAAGCAAGTTTTAGATTTTTGAGGCCCTTGTGATAAGTGTAACTATCGATAATTTGTTGTTTGACGAAGGTCTTCCTTCTTTGGAAAGGGGAGCATACAAACTTCTACCAAGCGCTTAATGGGGCCTGATTGATAAACTTGATTGCAAAAAATGAGCAACATTGTCAAAATCATCTGTTAGTCAGACTCGGCAGGAATGTTATGAAGTCCACAAGGCGAGCATATATATATATATATATATATATATATATATATATATATATATATATATATATATATATATATATATATATATGTGTGTGTGTAAGGAAATTAACATCTTTGAAGCACGGATTATAATGTATTAAAGTGAAATATTTTGAAAACGAACAATCGTGCAATTTTAAATGAAAAATTCATTTATTTAATTTTTTTTCGCGAGCTTTCGTTGTAGAATAACCTTGTCAGGCGAGACTGTCTTATAGTGTTATTTTTCTTCTTTTCTTCCTCCTCATTTTAATGGTATTAACCTTGAGGGGTCGAATAGACGTCAAGTTCTTAAGACGTTATAAGTGTTATAAGTGTAGTCCTGGCGATGTTATGCGCAGATTTATATATATATATATATATATATATATATATATATATATATATATATATATATATATATATATATATATATAATCAATTTTAAGAATCGTGTATCCTTAAAGTGTATTCTATATAACCCAATTCGTTGATATGTTTCTATTATTGTCCATGTTTGGTATTCGATAAACGATCGTTTTCCTTGATGAAATTAAAGAGATTTTTGTTTTCCCTTAATTATTTCACGTGTCAAACAATAAGCGAGGGGGTATATTAATGATATACCACGAAAATGGTGTATGTTTACACGAATGTCGTTTAATTTGAATTTAAAATTATTTTTAAGTTTTGGGGTAAGAGAATGTCACCCCGAACACTTTTTTTTTCTTTCTTTATTTTCAACAGAGTCAGCAGATTTTGAAATATTCCAAACACCGATTTCGCCTTCGTTTATTTTGGGTGTGATCTAAAAGCATAAACACATATATCCCTTTCCCTTGTCACCTCTCTCTGTCCCTCACTCTTCTCTCTCTCTCTCTCTCTCTCTTTCTCTCTCTCAATCTCTATCTCTCTATCTATCTATCTATCTATCTATTTATATATCTATCTATCTATATGTGTGTTTATTAACAGACGAAAGTAATAATAAAAAGAAAATATAAAAAGATTGAAACAGTCCATTACAAATGACAGGAAATACGAGCGAGGGCAGTAATACTATTTAACCCGTAGTTGAAGAGGAAAAGAAAGACATAAATAAAGAGAGAAAGAAATAAAAAGAGAGGCTAATTTTGGACAGCACATTTTGAAATATTTTCAATTCCAATTTCGCTTTTGTTTTTTTGGATTGTGATTTCAAGGCATATATCTCTTTCCTTTGTCACCATGCTTCTATCCCCCTCTCTTCCCCCTCTCTCTCTCTCTCTCTCTCTCTCTCTCTCTCTCTCTCTCTCTCTCTCTCTCTCTCTTTGCATTCTTCTTTATCCATTTTCTCTCGCTCTTTTTCCCCGTAAGGGTGCACATACGTAGCTGCTCGAGCGAGTGCCTTATACTACGTATGTAAATATGCGTAACTGCGTGTAAGTCACGTTTGCGTGTGTGTTTGTGTATAACTCAGAGGGTACAGGGACTTGATTTTCATCCCATATTATATATCTCTGTATGGGAATAGCAAAAAAAAACTATAAATATGTGAACAAATGGCATACAATGAATTTGAATAAAATCCCCTGTGCGAGCGTAAAATTATAAAGCGATTCCCAGTACTATGTTGATTGACACCGGGAATATCATAAATAGAATAAAACACACGCAAACTATACATACATACATACATACATACATACATACATACATACATACATACATCTATATAAAGTAGTTGAGATAAACAAAATTATAACAATATTTATATTAGTCTCAAGAATTCAAACACTCTAAAAAGCATTTGGAAAATTTTATTTTGTATTATACTTTAGATGATTCCAGCAGCGCACATACATATAGATAGTCATTCACATAGTGATTGTTTCGCTGTACACAGCTGTTCAGTGAGGCTGGACTAGCACCCATCTCAAACCAGGGATCGAACCTACAACAATCTAGTCAATAGCCGGCATCTTCATGTGTGTGTATATCTGTGACTTTTTTCTTGGAGACATTTTTCGTTAAATATTACAGATAACTTGTGTCTGAATATTTCACTTGATCCTTTCTAGATGCCTGATTAATTTTCAAGTTTCCGTCTGGAACTGGCAGATGAATTTGCTGTACACATCGTGTACCCTAGTACTTTCGGTTCCTTCCGGAGCCATTTCCAGGAGTGGGTATCGAGTAAAGAACATGCATTTTTAAATGTTAGCGATGGTTGTGTCGGGAACCGTGTGATTGGTTGTAGTATTAATAAAGTATTAATATTAGTATTAAAAGCATTTTAGGATGTTTTCACTGTTATCGAAATTAATTTTATTAATGGAGAGCTTTTTAGTTTTTATGTGTAAAAGTCTTCTAATACATGTCGTCTTATTTTGTTATTTTCATATTCTAATATAGTTGTATTGTCTACGAGAATTTTTCGAAGTTTAGAGCCCGGCGAAAATGATTAGCTTTTAGATGTACTAGGGTACACAACGAGTACGACAAATTCATCTACCAGTTAATAATATATATATATATATATATATATATATATATATATATATATATATATATATATATATATATATATATATATATACATAAGTACTGTGTGGTAGGGCAGAAAATACCCAGCAGAGTGCTCGATTAATTAAGAAATCCGAGATTTTGAAGGATTAAGTGCGTAAATATTTGTTTATAAAATACAGAAATTCAATGTAACATCAGTACCGCATCTGCATCCCTACTTCCTCCTTCCTCTTTCCCCTATACTTCCTGGCCCCCAAACCCTGACCTTTGCCCTACAGAATTTCTTACACAGTTTATATATATATATTACAAAACCCCCTTTTTCTTCTGCTTTATTTTAATTAATAACCATTTTATATATATTAAAAATGTAAATATAAGAATCTAAATTTAACCCCTTACGCACACATATGTAACCCCCCCCCCCATTTCACACAAATCACGTCCTACGTGATCTTAGGTGTGACCGAATAAGTTCCACTATTTCTAAAAATGTTTATCAGCTGACGATAATCGGGATTAACCTCCCGCTTTGAAACCGACGGTACTGATGTTACATTGAATTTCTGCATTTTATAAATATATATATATATATATATATATATATAAATATATATATATATATATATATATAATGCTTGCTGTGCACGTAAATATAAAATAGAGTTGTACAAGGTCTTACATAAGGTCTAATCTTTTCCTCATTTGAAAAATTTGTAATTAGTCGCTATCACCTTGCGCAAGCTCTCCATTTAGAGGCAGAAAGACACTATATTATATAACTGCTTCTTTTGAGTGAAAGTTAGTGGCAGTTTCTTAGGCGGGGGGGGGTAAACTCGATTGTGGGAACTTTTATTTTTGTCTCCCACCAGAGTTCCTTTTAGGGGAGATTGACTTTCCTTACATTTAAATTCGACTTTGTGCCTAACTTTGCCTACGTGTGGAATATAGTAAATAGGGAGTTATATATTTTAATGAATCCTAGCTATATTTAAATGTCACTTCGCATATAAGGTAATATAAAGCAGTGTAATACTTATTAGTATTAATCTTAGCATGTGGCTACTTTTTTCGATTTTGTAATAATTAGCATTTTGTGGTTAATAAAATGAAATTTTAAAAACTGAATATTACCTTATATTTTAATTTAAATTAACAGGACTTCCGGAATTAACCGGGTGGAGAGATAAAATATCTACAGGAATGTTATCTCTCTCTATATATATAAAGTAAATTTTATTTTTCCCTGTACTTTTAACGTAAGAAAATAACCACATCCATCATAGGCTACTAAACACACCAGTCTATTCACCTTATTCACTCGAGCGTGTTTCAAGAAATGTATGACTATTTTCAATATCTAACAAAAAATGCTACTTTTAGACCGCCATAACAGACTCTCACTAAAACATATTCCATACAGATGGTAGCAAAAACTTTTCCCTATAATCTCTATCTTCTCCTACTCTCCCACTTAACGCAAATAAATAAATTACATCGGATTATTTATAGAATAATCACCGTAAATATTTAATTTCATTCTTCTAATAATTGCATACATAATATGCAAGATTGCTAAATCAATTAATAACTGCTCCCTGATATTGGTTAAAATTACAGAATATCGGATTGCATATACTTATTTACTGTCCGTCGTTACTTATAACTATTAAACATACACTTAAAATCATTCGAGAATGTTCGGTTTACATTAGCAAACTGAATAAATTATTTCGTACATTGATTCAAAATGGCGTCACGTACTTATCAATATCCTCGAGACAATTCCTTTCAGTTGCGAATCTTCGATTGTTACACGTATACTTTCTTTTTATCAGTTATACTTTTATGTCTTAGACAATTCGGCAATTTAATCCATAACATTTTACGGCTTATAATTGAATTTAACACAACTGACAGCATAAAACGAACAGCGGTCTACGGTTAAAAAGCATCCAATTGCTCATACAAATCTTATGGACACCCGTAATAGCTTTCTTCCACAACACTGATCAGTAATACAAACACACACAAAACGGGTAAATTGTTTCAATTTTGACCATCCGTACTTATCGAACATTATTCAAACCATCGCAAAACCTCAGAATATATTATTATTTTTCTTTCATATGATTTTTTTTCACTTAAAATTCTCGAAAATGTCTATACTTGTGTGACTTTTATTTTAAGTAATTTCTAATCATTTTTTCTTTTTCATTTCAAGAAGGTGGTGTGAGAGTTGGCTTAATGGCACAGCCATAAATCTTTATTAACTTCAAAATATGATTGAGTATCGAGCCAGATAAAAACTGTTATTCAAATGATTGTGATATTTCAGCTTCTATGTAACCTTTCCAAGTTTCCAGAACTCCCTAGACGAAAGTGTAACGGTCATCATTAGGAACATATATGCAGGTATAACGCCTTAGATATATTACGGCCACATATACCATAATACATATTTGATTTGGTGTCGTTCGCTCAATCTTTTCCAACAACGGACAGAAAACTTGATTTAATAAAGAGACAACGATGGTAGATTAACAGAAGAGTTAAATTGAAAAGAGAGAACAGTAAATCCGTGCAAAAGCAATCTAGGTCGAGAACACGATGGCGACGTGTGGAGATATATCCACGGCGGAATACAACCTGGGTTACGGACGAACTGCTGCGAGGGGGGGGGTAAATGATTGGCAGGAGAAAGTCTTCCCGAAAAGCGGACTTCTGTGAGTAAGATTCACTCCTAAACTAACTAACCGATCATTATAAATTTTGGAAACAGCTGCTAGGCGTAATAGTGCGTAATGTGTGATATATTCAGTTTACTTTTTATGCAAAGGTGGTAAAAAGGGGATAGAAGCCTTTCGTTAAAATTACGAATACCTCCTATTTAGTGAAAATTTAACAAGTTATTTGACATCGATTAATAAATATTCCCCAAATTTCATTTTCGTTTGAGTATTTTACATACTGGCACAACCTCCAATTTGAAAATTCAAATATTTCAGAATTACATTAAATTTGTTCACGTCATTAGACACCAATTAAGCAAGGTTCTCTTAAATTCATTTTTTTCTTAAAAACCCCTTAAGCTTAAGCCTTAAATTATAGACATTTTCTAGAATAAAAATCATATGATGGAGTTTTGTACAAAATTATAATAAGGATTCGAGACATAAAGTTTAATATAATCATATCTTGATTTTGATATGCGTAAGGAGACATACAAATTATGAAAAACTGTTCTGTTCGGGGAATTAATTGTACCCAACGTGAGACGAGTATTCTTCTAGTATTTTATAAAAGTGTGGTCTTTCACGTCGACAACTTGACTACTTAACATCGTTAATTCGTTCAAGGGGGTCGGATCCCATCATAATAAAAGCAATCAGAAACAATAAAATATAATGACGACTCAGATTAGACTGTACAAACATATAAGGGCACATAGTTACGGAGACATAATTGTAATCACCGGACAATACAAGAATACTCATCATCATCATGATCATCATCATGATCATCATCATCATCATCATCATCATCATCATCATCATCATCATCATCATCATCATCATCATCTACTCTGTGTATGTGATTTCTCTGTGTTAGTGAGTGTGTGTAATAGTCATCAGGTGATAAACTAGGATCTGAAAATCGTTTCCACGTAAATAAATCTTATCAGAATAAGAAAACAAAAGTAATTCGCCAGATTGTAGTGGATCAAATGACTTAATATATATATATATATATATATATATATATATATATATATATATATATATATATATATATATATATAATAGTAATATTATCTTCTCCAGTCTAGCAAATGTATGTTTCTATGTCAATATATCTCATCAGGTGGTACAAATTAGCAATAAACGATCTGCCAGCAGATATCGGATCACATTATATATATATATATATATATATATATATATATATATATATATATATATATATATATATATATATCCACCACAATCACTACAATATAAGGTTTTATGTTAATACATCTTATCAGGTTAAAAGCATGAATAATATTATAAGTTAAATAGGATCAAATTATAACGATGATATATATATATATATATATATATATATATATATATATATATATATATATATATATATATATATATATATGTGTGTGTGTGTATGTGTGTGTGTGTGTGTGTGTGTGTGTGTGTGTGTGTGTGTGTGTGTGTACTTAAGTGCGGAGCTTTTTTTACATTTATCACACTTATATTACCATAAAAACGGCCCACTGTTATTTAAACTAATAATTTAACATAGTCTACAGAGCAAAGACCCAAACACAATAATTTGTATACCTAATTTGCATAACTATTTTATTAACAGCTTTTAATAAATTAATTCTTGGTGTTATTCATTTGTAATTTTACCTTGTAGTGTAAATTGTTTTAACCTCTTCATTAGTTTGCCGTCATTAGGGACGAATAAAAGGAAAGAAATATGAGAATAAACGGAAAATAAATAAGTATCTTTAAATGTAGTGAAAATAAATTCTCAGAACACGCGGCATGTCATAGAGGAGCAATAAAGGAGAAACCAGGTCAATGAAGGAGAAATCCTTCTAGACTGAGGTAATCCTTATTTTTGTCCTAATCCAGATTGCCCCTTTTTGGAGGAGCTGGATTTGTCCACTATTAAAAACCGACCTTGTGTCTCACTCTGCTAAATACATTACGGAGTTTGCCTCATTTCGAAATATCAGAGATTTTAACTACTTTTAGAAATGGAAAATATTGCATCAATAGTAAATAATAAATTCCCAACAAATACAGCGGATTCCATGACCGGAAATCGAAACAGAAACTTGGAGATCTTCAGTCTGAGGTTCTACCAACTAACAATTTGGACTTTCTTAAAAATAGAGCTTAAAACATTACCTTAACAAAATAATTATGGTTTAGGCGTTATTTCATAGATTTATGATTTACGTCATGTTTCTAAAAATGAATTCGAACATAATCGATGATAAAAATAAATAAAGAAATGGGTAACCATTATCAATAGCGTTGGAAATTATTTTAATAGTACAAACAATTTATTTAGCTTTAACTATGTATTGTATGCAGTTCTTTCACAATTATATCATCCTTCCAACTTAGCAAAAATATGCAACCGGAGGGAGCATACTTTAACTAGTGTATTTAAAAAAGAAAAGATTATCATTGACATAACATTTCTGAAAATACTAAATAAATCACATTAATAAGAATCTTTCACTCGTGCGATCCTCGAAGAGTAAAACAGTGGCGCGCTTCATCCAAATATCGTGAAGTAAAATCCTGCTATCTGAATGATGCTTTTTGATGCCGGTATTGAAAAACGTACGGACACACACGTACACCAAGATGTATTTCTATGAATTATTTATTATTTAATATAGTTATAAAGCTCTATTTGAAAAATGTTCGCACGCAGTTTTAATTAATGGGAACCGAGTTCGAATCAAGACAGCAGACCTTGTAAACATTTTTTTTTATATAGAATTTTATAGTGGCAGCTAAATAATAAATAATTTATATCAATAAATGTCAGTGTTTTTGTGTTCTTCCGTGTTTCAATCTGGGCATAATATTTTTATGTTATTATATATATGTAGTATTTTGAGTGATCTTTTCGATGTAATAACGCATTAGAAATGATAATGATGTTTAAATAATTATTTTATATATTTTTAATCCGTACTTATCTCCCTTGAATAACAGTAATCTACAGTTAAGCTCCTTGAATGACAGAGCGCTATTTCGAAATATAAAATTTCATTTATTGGTGTCTCTTATTTTTTTCTTGGCTAAAGGTAATATACACTGTGATGTAGAATTAATTTATTAATTTGCCGAGATATTTGACAATTAACCCATTTTTGTGATGTTTGCGTTTTGGGGGAGGAGTGGTAGAAATTTAACATTTTATATATTATTATAAAATAAATAACCACACAAGATCTGATTTCTCTGCAGAGTCCAGGGCACCCATGGCCAAATCAAAGGAGTTTGTCATTTTTGTCTTTATCAATTAGTCATTATTATTGATTAAAAGTAATCTTCTACATTTGTTAATGATGTAGATTTCATTCTTTGATTTATCGGTATGTATCTCGGCAAACTCTAGGGCAATGTTGAAGTGTTCTACGGATATGGATGGATACAAGTCCACGATATCAAATTGTAGGAAGTATATGTTTTTTAAATTAAATTATTATTTTATATTTCTCCACAGCAACGCCGAGACACGGGTCCTGCTAGGTACAGATAAAATAACTTCCTTCACATATAAGGTTCTTGGACACTTTGAACTCTCAATCTTTACCAACGCTTCATTTGGACATTGTCTTAACAATTTGTATTATTTAGATTATTCGGTCGAAATACCTTTGCATCTAGTTTCTAAATTTCTTCCTTGAACTTTTGTCAAATTGTATTATCACATAGGTGACCACACGCTCCAAAAAGTTCAAATTAAAAAAAAATACGTTGTTCATTTTCATCATCCTGCGACGAAGTCTGGCCGCCGTCTCGACAACATCGAGGTGGAAAGCTACCATCGCAGTTAAAATTAAAGTATTTAGCTAGTTTCTTTTGGAATTTAAACTGCATTTTACTTTTTTTACTTTTTTTTTTTTTGTTAAAATGACTTAAAGCTTCTTTAGACTATATATATATATATATATATATATATATATATATATATATATATATATATATATATATATATATATATATATATATATATATATATATAATGGTAATAGTCCAGGTAAAAAATATCCACAGGGTGGTAATCCAGAGAATTTTAACCGGGTTTATAAAAAGTGCTCAATATCAAAATAGAGATTTATATATAATAATTTTATTTACACAGACAGGTACAAAATCTGCGACACTGGCATGTCGATGTTATCGATCAACAGTTACTATAAACTTTGATCTCATCAGGCAGAGTAAGAATCCGTTCTTAACCTCAGATCATATTTGGAGAGAATTCCATGGTCTCTCCAAATATGATCTGAGGTTAAGATCGGATTCTAACTCTGCCTGATGAGATCTCAGTTTATAGAAACTGTTGATCGATATGCCAGTGTCGCAGATTTTGTACATGTCTGTGTAAATAAAATTATCATATATATATATATATATATATATATATATATATGTAATAAATAATTAATATTTATTTATAAATATTATTATAGTCCCTTTACTAAGGTCGGGCACTCTGAGAGAGTTTAATAACAAGCAGTACCACTAGCTTCATTGCGAGATCCAACGCTGTTTGTTGTTGTTGATCACTATTTGCTGCTCGTTGTAAATACACGCCAACTTGCCATTTACAAAGTTAAATTCCGCATAACTTCCAAGCTAATTTGCGGTGGCCGACGGGTAAGACTCTTGACTGCGAATCAGTGGCGATTTGTGATCGGAGTTCGCGCCCGCCGACCGTCGGGAATCAACTTCCTGCACTGAAGATTTCGTAAGCATGGAACATCGATGTCTGTAGGTAATAAATAATTAATGTCTATTAATAAATATTATATATATAAATATATATATATAGGCAAACATTGTTAAAAGTAACATAATTCGACTGTTTAATTATATCTTTTGTTTGTATTAAAATTTTTAAAAAATAATAGTAAATGTGCCATAAGTTTCACAGGTTTTACGAACGTTTTCGATTTTTCGTAAAATCATCCTCAGATGTCAATTAAACAGACGAATTCTGTTATTTTTTACAATTTTTGCATAAACGAGAAAATGCTGCCTAAATACACACAATATATATATATATATATATATATGGGGGTACAGGATAATATCCTAAACTAATTATCAGAGCGTTATGAATCTTAGAATATATATTCGAAAAAACACGGGGAGTAACATGGGCACATTATTTTTTTTAATGTTAACATTCAGGGGGTGCATATATATAAATATTATTTATTTATTTATTTTTTATTAACCGATCTTTATGACTTTTGGAATATATATTCTCGCCAACACGATGAGTAACATGAACACATTAATTTTTTCGTAAACTTTATCATCTAGAGGGTGCGCCTACTCAAAATCGCACACGCCCTCCAAAAACTTCAAACATAATTTGGATAGAAAAAACCTTAAATAGAGAAACGAATAGGTCTCCATCAAATTCTAAGTTATATCAAGTAATACATTTGAAAAGGATCGGTGCGCACGGGTAAGCGTCAATGGGATATATGTGCTTGGTAAAATGCTAAACTATTGAACTTATCATTATGAATTATGGAATATGCATTCTAGGCTACAGGGTGTGTAATGTGGCCAGATTATGTTTTATTTAACTATACTATATAGGGTAAGAGGGCACCAAAACTGTACTATACGCCCCCAAGGAAGAAAAAAAACATTAGAATGTTAAACTAATGTTATGTTTACTGCTTATGCCGATCCTGGGTGGTTATTTTACTTGTATGTTTATATATTTGCATGTACAGGATTCACTACTAAACTAATTAACAGATCATTGTGAATGTTGAAACACAGCTAATTAGCGGAAAGGGTTTGAATGTGGGCTATATTTAGTTTGATTTAGTTTTATGCAATAGAGGGTAAAAAGAGTGTGAAAGCCTTTTGTGAAAATTCAGATACCTCCAATTTTCGTGAAATTTTAGCAATCGGTCTACTACGTATTGCTAAAATGTCACATCAATTAATAATTTTTTTAAAATTTTTGTATTTAAAGTTGTTTTAAGTGACATAATATGGGAACAACCTCTAATTTGACCATTCAGATATATCAGATTTGCATTAAATTTGATCCATAGTCATTGGACACCAATTAAGCAGGATACCCTAAATTTCAATTTCTTCTTAAGACCCCTTAAGCCTCGGACTTACATTTGAGACATTTTCTAGAATTAAAATCATCCAATGGATTTTAATCAAAATAAGAATAAGGATTCTATACACGGGGTTTAGTATCATTATATCTAGATCTTAATCTTCGTAAGGGGACATAATGCCCGAAACTTTTCTTTTGGGGAGAATTTTACCAGTCTTAGGGCAGGTATTATGCTTGTTTGTGTGAAATAATATAAGCCGTCTAATCTATAATGCAAGGTCCTTTTTACGTGATTTGTTGAACACTGTTAAGACGGCTGACTATGTATGTCCGTCTGACTTGACATAAATAGAGTTTGTTTCTCTACTCGTCGTTTAACGGTTGGAATTGGCCTCATTGTTTAGAGCGCTCGGGATTTAGTTAAAAGGTGACTCGTGCTCCGGGATTCGAATCGTGTGACCGGTTTGAAAAGTAATCTCAACACTGAAGATTCGGCAATGACGAAACATATACGTAATAACAATTAAATATTTATTATTAAATAATTATATATATATATACTGTTTTATAAGTACTTCCATATAGTGTGCTCCGAGAAACGTACTGCACTTGTACCCCTAAACGAACATACCCAGACCCACCCGACTAGCGTCTAAATCTGACCCCTTCACAGTAGAAAGTATCTAGATGCAACAAGAATTTTTACTCTGATCGCTTCTTTTCTCAGATTGCTCGCCTTTGGAAATTCTTTTCCTGCTCTCTGTTTCCCCGATTGTAGCAACATGAAGAAATGTAAATGTAATGCGAACAAACATCTTGCTGCTCAACGTTCCATCCGGGTTTCTCCTCCTTATAAATCTGACCTTACCAGAGAAACCCCTTACACTTCAATGGCAATATTGCCTTTTTTTTCAGGTGAATAAAAGTTTTTAAAAAATAAAGAGTTCAGTTCGAAATGTCAGCCAGTTTCTCATGTTCGACCATTACATTCACAAGTTCTCTCTCAGACTCTTTTAATACATATCTATTTTATCACATAAAATAAATGTTAATATGTTCCCTGGTATTAGGATTGAGTTATGTTTTAAATAATCCATTTTAATTGTTCTAATAAACCGTAAATCGCTATTTAATCACGAAGTCACCGATCTTTTACTAAGTATCTCTCTATTACTCTCACCCTCTCTCATTTTATGTTATTTTACCCCCCCCCCCCCGGGGTCTTATTTCATACATTTTCTATTATCTTTGTTTCTCTCTCTCTATCTCTCTATCTCTCTCTCTCTCTCTCTCTCTCTCTCTCTCTCTCTCTGACACTTTTTCTATCTATCTATCTATCTATCTAATTCTTTATCTTGTTTGTCTTTTTCTGCTCCGTTTGTTCTCTCTGGTTTTTTGGTTTTTTTCATTTCTCGTTTCTACACCCAAGAATTTCCGCCATCCATCAAAACCGAAATTCTCCCGACAAGCGGCACCCATAATCCAAGACTGCGGCCATTCTACCGCCGCTTTGACCAAATCACATTTCATACACTTTTAACGAACCTATAAATCCCAACGGTGTGTATGTCGACACTTTGGGGAGAAAGAAGCACTCTCCGCCTTTTCGAATAAAAATTGTAAATCTATGAAAAAATGTCTGTAACAGTGTTTTCTCGCATCCCGCTGAGTTTGGGCGCCATCATTATCAAAGTTTCGTCAGCTGTGTCAATGGCCAAGGCGGAATATTTAATTTCACTTCCCTATAAAGTATAAAGACACACATAAACACATGTACAGAATTACACACACATATATACATATATTAATTTTCATATATATATATATATATATATATATATATATATATATATATATATATATATATATATATATATATATATATATATGAAAATTAATATATGTATATATATATATATATATATATATATATATATATATATATATATATACACTTAAAATGGATATACGCCCATATTTGAATTACCTACTAGCGGTCATCCTCGAGTGTCTTTGGTCTCTCTGTACAAGGGTTTGTCAGAACAACCTGACATGAGGATATTTCACTCTACAAGTAAACCCTAATCAAATATATAAATTAACATAATATTCGAAGCCCAAATAAGACCCCCTCAAAACGGCTATATAATTGTTCATACGAGGAATGGTACACATTCTCCTAGTAACAGAACTTAGCTGGATACTCTATCAGACTAGATGCATTCTGTCCCTGGAATCCGGTAAGACCAAGAGACCATAAGAAAGATATACTATAACATAGTTTATTGGTCATTGGGAAAGGAAATTAATGTTATTAACCTCCTTACAAACTCCACGTTTGACAGGTAAAGAGAACTTTGATGGAATATTCGAAAATCTATGTATCTCTTATAGAGAGTAAGTGTTAGCACCAGAAAGAGGACCCTTGATTTCTGAGAACTTCGACTATAGTAAAATAATATATATATATATATATATATATATATATATATATATATATATATGATTATTTTTATTTATACAGACATGTACATAATCTGCGACACTGGCATGCCGATGTTATCGATCAACAGCTGTTAGAAACTGAGATCTCATTAGGAAAATGACAATCTGATCCTTCCCTTAGGTCATATTTGGAAAGAATGAAGTGGAAAAGAAAACAAAATTCAAAATTTAAGATTGGAAAGTCACGGCGTCAGATTTGAAACCGTCGAAAATCAAATATATATATATATATATATATATATATATATATATATATATAATGCAATGTCGGTGCTTAATGTGTCCGGATGATGTGGGTGCGTGATGTTTCTTTGTTCCCTACAGAAAGAAAAGTTAGAGAATCTACGTAGAATCTAAAAGTGTATTCTCATGTAAAAGTTACCAGGGAAGACAATGGAAGTGTGGTCGAATCACTAAGTGCACCCATAAGGAGACTGTGAGGGTATAACCATCTTAAAACTTCAAATATATCCTATTTTTATGAAATTTAAAGTATATGTTTAAAATTTTCTGATAAAGACGATGGAGATGGTCTCGAATCTCTAAGTGTCCTCCTAGCCTAAGGGAGTTATGGGGGTCGAACCTTTTTTTTAAATTCAGATATACCCTTTTTATAAAATTTATATCGTATGTATAAAAATTTGAGGGGAAGACAATAGAAGTAGTCCCGACTCATTACGTTACACTCTATGTCCGAATATCTAATGCCCTCACCTCTAAGTGACCTATATTGACCAGACCCCATAAAATTTCAAATACGTATATCCGAGTTTAATGAAATCTATATCATATATATAAGACACTAAATTAGAGAGTTTCCCCTCATTTCAGCTTTTTCCAACTATATTAGGGGGCGAAACGGGAATAAAATGAAAGAAAGTAATATGATGTAATGCGCACAGTGACAAAGTACCTGATCGTGATCCTCATTCAATCCCGGGCAACGTCGGGTCTTCCTGCTAGTATAATATATATATATATATATATATATATATATATATATATATATATATATATATATATATATATATATAATTACAATTTAATAAGAGTTGGACAACAAATAAAATACAAATGTAATAAAAACAAAAACGCAGAATATCTTATTACTTTTAAAGCATATGTTAAAATTTAACAATTTAAGAGTTGGCATATAAATAGTAATGATTGTTTGCTTGGGTTTAAATAGTAACACATTGGAGATCGAGTCCTCACTGAACATGAATTGCAACAAATACATTGAAGATACTGCAACGACTGCTGCGAAGAAAATGGTCTCTCTCTACCGTGCTACAAAACTTCACACGCCTGCCAGTATCCTATATATCTACAAGGTCACCGTCCGCCTATTCATAGAGTATTGTTGTCACATCTGGTCTGGTGCATCATCAACTAGTCTCTTCCTCTTAGACAGGGTTCAAAAAGAGTCTGCAATTTAATAGATTCCATACTATCTACCAAACTCTAGCCCCTGGCCCATCGCCGCAATGTTGCATCACTGTGCACGCTCAACGTAAATACACCCGACAAACCCGACAATCAGCTAAACCCCATCCATTCACTGTGAAGGTAACCCAGATGTTGGAGAACTTTCTTCTCTAATAGCTTCTTTCTTTGAACTACTAGCCATTGGGATTTCCTCCCTGCACCCTTTTTACCTGACTGTATCGACATGCATAAATTTACATGTGATGTAAACAAACATCTTGCTGTTCAACTCGTAACTGAAGATGCCCTCTATAAATCTGGCCTCTAATCTACAGGGACTACCCCTTACGTCTCAGTGACTATGTGTCTTGGTTAAGGTATATCAAAGAAACAAAATGGCTAAAATTCAGGAAAATCCTAATTAATGCAAAACTATCACGATTTTGTTAACTTGGTGATTATTTAAATAAAAAGGTAGCTTTTTTTAATTCGTCTCATATTGGCCTGTGTGTATGTTGACTTTAGTCGAATGACGCCGAAAGAGCTTACAAGCAAAAGGTTTTAATACATTATTTGGAAACTTTCTTATCACACATAAACAAGAACAAAAGTCAGTCGTCAGACTGCATACTTCAGCCTGACAACGTAACGATGGACCAAAATCATATGTAAGCCTTACTACTCCATAGTGTATGAAGTATTCCTGAAGTTGTGCTACGTTGATAACTCAAACACTATTTATCTGATCAGACTGGAATTTGTATGGTGGTCACTGTTATCGAAGAGCAACAGATCAATACATCAAATTTGAAAATATCGGAAGTTAAAATTCCGTAAAAATATCGACCGTGACCGAACTTTTTAAGAGCACGGTCATATAAGATGCGTGACTTCATTGGCTACAATGTGGGCCAAATAGAGAGTCTCTAAGATACACAGCACCGAAGTTATTGTCAAATGTGTGACTTTCATCTTTTCCTTGAACTTTACTTTCACATGTGGCCTAGATATCCCAAAATTACGGTAGTTCTAAGTTAAACTATGACCGATATTTTGACCAAGTTTGGTGACGATTGGTCAAGCGATATGAACGGTAGGCTTGACACAACTAACAAACTCGACAAACAACATAACCACCACCCGAGGAAGGTACTAAAATGACCGAACAATTTATTTTGTTTTGTTTTTTTAAACGTATGTTCCTTATTTCATAAGAAGCGTCAGTACCTCAACCATAAATGGATCAAATGTTGCCTCCACAATGTGTTTCCTATTTTTTTTTGGGGGGGGGGGGGTCTATTTTTTAATTAATTAAAAAATTTCAAGTAGTTGAGACAAAATTGTAGGTTATGGTTGAGAGAAATAGTAATTTTGATATTTAAATTCTATTGGAAAGTTTGGGCGGCGTTTGCTATAAAGAGTGAGAATATTTTGCTTGGCCGGTCATTCGAAAATATGTTTAATTTAAAGTGAAATCAGTCTTAGTGGTGGAAATATGACGCACATTTATATATATATATATATATATATATATATATATATATATATATATATATATATATATATATATATATATGTGTGTGTGTGTGTGTGTGTCTGTGTGTATGTATATATATACATGAATATATGTATATATATATGAATATATGTATATAGTATATATATATGAATATATGTATATATATATGAATATATGTATATATATATGAATATATGTATATATATATGAATATATGTATATATATAAATGTATCTATATATGAATGTATGTATATATATATGAATATATGTATATATATGAATATATGTATATATATGAATATATGTATATATATGAATATATGTATATATATATATGAATATATGCATATATATAAATATATGTATCTATATATGAATGTATGTATATATATGAATATATGTATATATATATATATGAATATATGTGTATATATATGAATATATATGTATATAGATATATATGTATATATATGGATATATGTGTATATGTATATATATGAATATATGTATATATATGAATATATATATGTATGAATATATACATATGAATATACGTATCTTTATGCATATATATATATATATAGAGAGAGAGAGAGAGAGAGAGAGGGGAGAGAGAGAGAAAGAGGGAGATATGTGTGCGTGTGCTATCATACTTTAGTTACGAAAAGCTATAGAGTTCTGCTCCAGATCGCAAAGCCTGGTTAAGTAAGTATGCAGCAGGCCCCTTCTCCTACCCGCCTCGTTAGAATGGTCGATTGGAAACGCAAAGACAAGCACCAACAAACATGGGTGTTTGTGCGGTCGCAAGAGTTGCCAGAACGTCGGATAGGTATGAGGACACCGACCCCTGATGTTTCCACACTGTTGACTTCCGAAGTGTTTCATATGAATGGGTATAGCCACAAGAATTCGTTGGTTTTAAATCAGGGTTTTCCAAGTCTTAGATGAGCTGTCTTACAAGACTTATGAGACGAATCTACTCAAGGCACTGGTTTTCAGGCGCGACGTTACCTGCCTTCACCGCGTGTCCTATAAGTGGTAGGAATTCTTAGCTACACTGTCAGACTAGGAGTTGGACCTAGTTATCTAAGGCTATATATATATATATATATATATATATATATATATATATATATATATATATATATATATATATATATACTGAATTGTTTCTACATTTGTTTTTTGGGGAAGTGGTCATTTGATCAGTACCACTTGAAAGCCATGAATTTAACAACTGTTCTGTTTTTAAATCTCCGAAACAGTTATATGGTAAACAGCTGATGACCCCCTTTTAATATTTCACAATTAAAGTTAAGGTCCTCTGTTTTTTACATATATATATATATATATATATATATATATATATATATATATATATATATATATATATATATAAGAATAAATAAATATATATTCTTTATATAAATAAAATAATTATCCACAGACATGTTTTTCAACGTTACCTTCGGCTATATATATATATATATATATATATATATATATATATATATATATATATATATATATATATATGAGACTAAAAGTATACTTTTAGATAACTGAACCTATAGTGAAATAGTTTAAGCTCAATATACGAGAACGTGCAATTTTTTTAAAGACAACTGTTTTCTGTTGTCAATCGATTGGGAGTTTTCGCGTGAACTGATTTACACGTTAAGACAAAGAAAGAACTTTGCACTAAACTTTAAAATTCTAGTTTATCTCAACAGTTTCATTTTCTTTCATTTATTTATCATTTTTTGACAAGGAGCAAAGGGCTGCTCGAAATATTAAAATTATAATAATACGTATAATTTTTATATGTTTTTACGTTTTCCATAAGACTATTTTTATTTGTCTAATGTTAAGTTCATTATTTTAGCCAGGAAACGGATTATATATATATATATATATATATATATATATATATATATATATATATATATATATATATATATATATATATATATATATATATATATATATATATATATATATATATATATATATATATATATATATATATAAAGGCCAGGCACTCTGAGTGAGTTTAATAACAAGCAGTACTAATAAGCTTCATGCGAAATCCAACACAGTGTGTTGATCACTTTCACTGCTCGTTTGTGAATACCCGCCGACTCGGTATTTACAAAGTTAAATTCCTCCTTAATTATTAGCTAATTCGCTATGGCCGATGGGGTTAACGCTCTTGACTACGAATCAGTGACGATTTGTGATCGGAGTTCGAGCCGGCCGACCGTTGAGAATTCTGAAGATTTGTTAGCATGAAACATCGATGTATGTAGGTAATAAATAATTAATATTTATTTCTAAATATTATATATATATATATATATATATATATATATATATATATATATATCGATTTCATCTTAACATATACAAGTATGTTTCGTGTATATATAAATATATAGAATCGACCTAGGGTAACCATCCACAAGCGCGTATAAATATTTATTTTATCTTATTTTCAGGGATACTTTTCATGCTCCTTCTCCTTCTTCGGTCAAAACTTTAAGCTCTTATTTGTAAAGTATATTTTTGCGTTTACAGTATTCAATCTTTAAATATATATATATATATATATATATATATATATATATATATATATATATATATATATATATATATATATATATATATATATATATATATATATACTTGCTTCTGACAGTCTGAAAGAGTATATATCAGTCTTCACTATAATTATTGTGTGGTAGTGTTCAAGAAAGAAGGAGAAACTAATAAGGTTTTAGTTTATTCGTGCCTTTTCGTAATTAAAAAAGTCTGTTTTTCATAAATCAATGCTAGTAAAGAATTAGAAGATAGAATAAAAAGAAAGAGAGAAGAAAAAAAGAGAAAGAAAAAAGACAGAAAAATAAGTACGTAACCAAAGAGAAAATGGTGAAAAACCGAAATTAGTCATGAAAAATTCAAAAAAAAGAGGGGAAAAAATTACTTTTTCATTAGAAAATTAAAATCAAAATCTTTAATAAAAAAAATTACGAAAGCAACAATATAAAAAGATTTAAAAAATATTTATAATTTAATTAGAATTAAATACATTAATTTAAGCGCAATAAACATTTAAATAAATAAATTATTATTATTATTATTATTATTATTATTATTATTATTATTATTATTATTATATAGTATATATACTGAAATGAATTTGTAAAAAATGGGAGGAAATCTTAGGCTAGCTTGTAGTCATGGTACGGCGCCCATTTTGCTCCTTCATTACCACACTCCAAGCAACATGACACCAATTTATTAAACTTCAAATCTATGCTAAAGGAACTAACCATAAAAGTGTAACTTGTGTGGCGAAGGGGTCATTCAACTCCTAAACTCTAGTGACAGAACCACGTGAAAATTAAGCCTGGGTCTCGTGTTGCCACATATGAAATATGACAAAACTATTAAAAAATGATATAAAATCCGTGAGATTCGTCAGCGTCATGATCTGCAGGTGGTTCCTTTATAAGTTATTTATCTTCCTCCCACAAGGTAAGATGTGACACAAGGTCGGGAAAGTGGGATTTGAAAAGCCAGCGCCCGAGAAGGTGAGCATTCTGGCCATTAAAAATTGCCTGTGCAGCCCCGTCGGCATTCCCCGGTATGGGCGCCTCAGGCGATTAGCAATAAGGGTGAGAAGGCAAAGCCTGGGAGGGTGGACCTCCTAGAACTGCACAGGACAGACCCATAGACCGGCGTAAATTAAGCCCCGAAGGCCAAGACAATACCAGTTTATGGGGTGCAGTATCCATCAGAACAGATACTACACTTTGATCTTGGCCAAAAGGCCGAAAATTCCTTTATAATTGATTTACCTCCTCGCCAGGAGGTTAGGCACAAGGCCAGTTTTATCTTACTCTCACAAGGTAAGATGTGACCAAAGGTCGGGTCGGGAAAGTGGAACTTGAAATGCCAGCGCCCGAGAAGGTGAGCACTCTGGCCATTAAAAATTGCCTGCGCATCCCCGTCGGCATTTCCCGGTAGGGGCGCCTCATGCAGTAAGCAATAAACTTACTCCTCCCCAAAGAGGGGAGGCAATGCCTGGGAGGGTGGACCTCCTAGAACTGCACAGGACCGTCCCATAGACCGACGTAAATCAAGCCCCGAAGGCCAAGACGATACTAGTCTGTGCAGTATCCATCGGAACAGATACTACACTTTGATCTTGACCAAAAAACAATATTGATTTACTCCTCTCCAGGAGTTACGCACAAGGCCAGTTTTTATCTTACTCCCACAAGTAAGATGTGACCCAAGGTCGGGTCGGGAAAGTGGGGTTTAAAATTGCCTGGGCAGCCCCGTCGGTATTCCCTGGTAGGGGCGCCTCAGGCAGTAAGCAATAAACTTACTCCTCCCAAAGAGGGGAAGCGAAGCCTGGGAGGGTGGACCTCCTAGAACTGCACAAGACAGATCCATAGACAGGCGTAAATCAAGCCCCGAAGGCCAAGATAATGCCAGTCTATGGGGTGAAGTATCCATCGGAACAGATACTACACTTTGATCTTGACCAAAAGGCCAAAAAACAATATAACCTTTCTCTCCTACCTTTGTATGTGTGTATGAACTCCACAGATACCACTCATGACGAATGCTCCTCTTCGCCGCGGTCTCTATTACCAGCCTCGATAACCGACGGGCAAGACCTGGTCGACAGCATTGATAGGTTACTTGTTCTCACTCCCTGTTTCTATTTACTTGCCTCCTCACAAGAGCAAAGTTAGACACAGGGTCAGTGTTTTATGTTAGGAAAATCCAGCTCTGCAAAAGGCGTCACCCCGGATTAGAACAAAAATTTAAATTGCTCCATTCTGGAAGGATTTCTCCTTCACTGACCGAGGACAGAATAAAATAAATATAGCATCAAAATAGATACTACACTTTGTTTCTAGCTAAAAGGGCCAAATAATGAGATGGTATGTTCCGCCTCTGAGTTTGGCCTTGTTCCCGGAACGTCGGAGTCGACAAAGACTAAAAATGGTTTAAGCGTCTTAGTTGATCGGTCTTGAATTTGCCACGTTGTGTTTGCTGATCCAAAGTCAGGATTTCACATCCGTTGCAGAAGATCGGCGTTGGCTGGAAGGCGAATACATAAAACGCAGCAGGAAAATAGGAAAAAAATCAAAACAATATTCTTAATATATAAAATAAGAATATATTACCAGAAAAGAGAAGACGGAGTTACAAGTACAATAATGTCCCTTTTCTCTTTTTCTGTGCAGCTGTTCCCTACCCTTATAACAGATGAGTTTTGGTATGTATACTTTATACTTGAAAATAAAATAAAGCCCCCGAAAGCGTTGTTAGATCCTAGATAGTTAGATCATGTGCTGCCATTATTAATAACTTTTATAACTGCAAGAAGAAGACGACAACAACGAAAAAGAAGCGAAGGCAGAACGAATTACTGCTATGTGTCATCTACACAGCAAGACTACAGTTTCCTACATGATGAGCCACTGTCCGAACAATCTGGTGGAATCGAAGAATAAGTTACATTAGTAGTACATAACTATGCAGGAACTGCTTCTTACTTCCTGTTAACTTTTCACTTTAATGTCACATTTACGCAGCTGGGTTGTAAAGAGGTATAACAACAAATATTTTAATTTTAACATTTAACATTATTTTGTTACATAAAGGATTGAAAGAATGATTTATGGATTAGGGGTCGACAGATTAACCTTAGCGAGTAAACGGAAGCTGAAGAATCACGTGATTTCCGGATAAAGGGGCTTCTATCTCTTTCCGACCGCAGACCCGAGTGAGGCAAACACAAAGAAGTACCCCCCTCCCCCCCTATCTCTCTCTTTCTGTTTCCCTCTCTCTGATGCAGTAAGTAGCTCATGTGTTAAGTATATCACTTTCTAGTACCCTGTAATTGTCCACTCGGTCTAAACTAATTAATCTTCCATTGAAATAATCCTATGTGTTCAAGTGAAATTGTTACGGACGACGAAGATGACAGGGGTTATCGACAGATGTGTATAATAATTAATACACGCCACAAAGGTCGACATCGAAACAGTTTTATTTCATTCACAACAAGCAAAGACACACAGCGTTTCCTATGAATTAAAAAGAAGAGGAGAAAACAAACTACTCCTACGTATTTTCAAATCAACAGGACTCCAGCTGTTTACGTGATAAACCGCCGTCGGGATATACTGCTGAGATCGAAGAATTGCTACACTGTAGTTTTACATCAGTAGACAGTGATATAAATCATAATGCAGACAACAAACAGGAGCAACATGTCAAAACACAAATGGAAGCAGATTTATTTTTGAATTGCGGTGTTTGTATTTATTTTGCTTAACATTTTTTACTTATTTATTTGTTTTTCTATTATTATTATTATTATTATTATCATTATTATTATTATTATTATTATTATTATTATTATTATTATTATTATTATTATTATTAAAAATGAAGTTTATTATGTGTCTACAGTTAGGTGTTATTTCGCTTTTCCCGTTTAGTAATTTTTGGCGTCATCATAATTTAAAATTTATAGTTTCTCATTCAAGCATAATCTACACGAATCATCTTAATATCTTCATGTCCTGGTCCATCGTAAGATTTTCCATTCGACTATGGAAGACTGTCCGCTTTATTTTAGATCGCAGTAATGGTTCGATAATGATGTTCTAAATCTATATTTTCTGTTATTTAATAGTGTACGAAATAACACAAGAAAGATCTTATGGTATACCACTTCTGTATATATATATATATATATATATATATATATATATATATATATATATATATATATATATATATATATATATATATTTGCTTGTGTGTATGTATATATATATACTCTGAAAATGCATGTGTGTATGCACTCAGTTAATTTCTACATGTCTCAACAGAGTTCGTGATTTTTTGCGCATGTAGAAAATTTATCGGAACAAACGATGACATACTTGACATCATTTCACACACCTCACTTGCAGGTGCGAATCGAAGGAAAATTTTATAAGCATATTTATTATCCTATCCTAGTAATCTACGACTATTTGAACTGTTGTAATCAATTCCCTATATCTGTATCTCTTCTCTGTATTTTTATCTTCTCTATATCTAATTTTGTAAAATGTCTGTGTGTATGCAATTGATGCAGTAGTAGTATGTATTACCAAATTTTACAACGGATTTTGTTCATTTCTTTTGTTATTTAGCAAGTTAATTGAAACAAACGATGACATGCTTGACATCATTTCACTCACCCCGCTAATAGGTGCGAATCGATAGTTGCGCAGAGGGATTTTATGCTACATAAATGGGTTGTCTGCTACTGACAATCGTCGTAAATGCGACTATTTGAACTACTATAAACTATTCTCTATATTTCTATCACTTCTGTATCTTCTGTCTAGTCATTTTGGTAAATAAAACATTTTCTTTCTAATCCTTAATATTTTCAAATATTTATTCATGGTGTTTGGTTTCCTTAGGTTGTTTTGTTTATAAATAAATGTTTGTACGCATATATTTTGTAAAAAAGAAGGATCGTAATGATAACAGGTACTACCACGTAGTCAGAAAGGAACCTGGGAGTAATAAGAGATAAGAGGTGACCCCACACTTCTTAAAGCTCCCAAATTGGAGGCCTTACAACAAAATGTAGCTTAAGGGATCCACAGTAAATTCGATGTTTAATTTTCATCATGATTTAAAAAGCAGATTTATAAATAACTAGAATATTCGATCCAGGACGAGTAAAATTAATTCCCCGAACAGAATAGTTTTGCACCACTTTTATGTCCTCTTAAAATTAAGATATAATACTATTAAACCATATGTCTAGAATCTATATTCCATTTTCGATTAAAGTCCATACATAATTTTGATTCTACAAATGTCGCAAATTGAAGTCTTAAGTTTAAGGGGTCTTAAAAAGAAAGTGAAATTCTTGAAAGCTTGCTGAATTGGTTTCTCATGACTATAGATCAAATTCAAAATAAATTGGATATATCTGAATTTTCAAATGGAATCATGCTTCTTAAAATCCCTTAAAATACTCCAAAGAAACTTAAATTTCGGGAATATTTATTAATTGATGTCTAATACCTATTGTTACAAGTTTACAAATCTGAATTTTCACGAAGGGCTTTCACCCCCTTTTAATCCCTTTTGCATAAAACTAGTATCAAACTTGAACCCCTTACACACACCAGCTGTGTTCCAGAATTAATAATGATCAGTTAATTAGTTTAGAAATGAATCCTCTATATACAAATGTATAAACATATAGACATACCTTACTTTATATAGATAGAGATTGTTTAGGTCTATGAATTTCTAATTTCAGTGTGTTATTTTTCAACTTTCTGTATATATTTTATAAAAAATGCATTTGTAAAAGAAAGAAATACAGAACTAATCCTTTTTATAGCTATTTATAGAATGTTTAATAGTTGCGTCCGAAGTGTGCGTATGTTTTCTAGAAAACGTGTGATGGGATAAACAATAGCTTAAATGTTGGGTTGAAATATTTGAAACGACGAAAGCGGGAAGGCGTTGTCCGTCGTAAGCCAAAACTTTATTTCCGATCCAGCGTAAAGTACTTTGGCGCGTTAAGTATCATTGACCCATAATGTGATTTTTAAACAAGAGCGGAAACAATTATATTGGCAAAAGTCAATGGCATTAAAAAAACAACGTACGTTGGTATTTATTCTCTAAATGCATTTAAAACTAATATTTATTCATATATATATATGATATATATATACATATATATATATATATATATATATATATATATATATATATATATATATATATATATATATATATATATATACAGGGTGGGCAAAAATAAGGGTCCTATTTTTAAAAATTCATAACTTTTTTATTTATTGATTTTTTAAATTTTTTTTTTTTAGAATAAGTAAAGGACCCCTTCCGAAGCAAGCATGAGCCGTATTAGCCCTAAGGAACGTACCCTCATTTAGAAAACATTATTTTTGCTTTAAAAAATCAAAACAGTGTAAAAAACAATACTTTAGTTTTTGTAAGTTTTAAGAAGTGTTTTTCGGCTAAAATTTGTTTTGTTTATTTCAAAAAATCTCGGAAGGGTCAGTCTACACACACATAAAGTTTTGTGAGTTTAACTTTTATTTTGTGGAAGTTATTCAAATTCAAGTTATTCAAATTTAAAGATAGGACCCTTATTTTGGCCCACCCTGTATATATAATATATATATATATATATATATATATATATATATATATATATATATATATATATATATATATATATATATATATATATAAGACAGTTTGTCTGTTTGTTATATATATATATATATATATATATATATATATATATATATATATATATATATATATATATATATATATATATAAGACAGTTTGTCTGTTTGTTATAGAAATCGATATGTTCACAGTTAGAAAATTGAAATTAGTTTAATAAGGATAAGGGTCTTCAAGGAACTTCATGGTACCATTCAAATTTCCCTCTGATACCATTTGGAGTTACTTGTGTTCAATTATCTATTCTTATTATCGTTTACCAGGGATGGAATCAAAAACAAAGACTCATACCAAGATCAAACACAACTTTACTCGAGTAAAATTTTACGAAGAATTCAACAGTGGTAATAATTTTGTTTTAATTTTTTTTTTGAATAGTGTGGGGTCAACATTCACGTTGGATATCCATAAACAGTAAAGATGATGTCTTATTTTATTTAAGAAATTTAAAAAAAGAAGAAGAAACAAATATCGATTTCATATTTGAGATCAGAAGCACACGGGATTCTCATTACTTCCCGGGTCACGCCGGGGTGCAAGCTATTCTATCCATACAAAAATCAATCTTTGTTTGTGCGTTATATAAATCGATATGTAAACAGTTTAAACATTCAAATAAGTTTTAATAAGGGTTACATTTTCAAGTAATCTAAAGACACCATTGACATTTTTTTCGATTTCATGTGGGGTGACTAGGGCTATTATTGATTAGGTCCATAAATAACTGAAATATATCAGGACGTAAGGGAACAAAATTCATTTTGTTAAAATAAAATTTTATTAATTTTATTAAACAAAAATAAAATCAAACAAAGAATATCCCAGTGAAGAATTCATTAAAAAAAAGGGGTTTTTAACATATAAATAATTATTTTTATTGGTATTTTTAAGATTTGGAATAATAAAATAAAAAGTTAATTCGTTTCGATTCGTTAAAGCTATTTACCGTTTTAACGAAACATTTTTTTTTAAACTCAGCGTCAACAAGTAGTTTTTTTTTTACAACGCCAGTTTTTTATTACTTTGTGTCATATTAGAAATGTTGTTCTAAAAATGATAAACATGGCGAAGTTTCGTATTATTTTCGTAAGAAACCTTCCGACAAGCCATATAGCTCCGTACGGGCAACGCCGGATGAATATCACTAGTTTATTATAGATGGCTTTTTCAAAAAATATGAAATGCACAAGTCTGCTTGATTGGATGAAAAAAAAAATAGAAAAGGAAATTTAAAATTCATAGGAATAGATAATTATTTATTGAAAAGTTTTTTTTAAATTATGTAAATTAGACATTGTATTGTTTCGGTAAACATTTTCTTTCTGTATATATATATATATATATATATATATATATATATATATATGTGTGTGTGTGTGTGTGTGTGTGTGTGTGTGTGTGTGTTCAAGATTACTTACGCATTAACGTCTTATGATATTATGCTAACTTTTTTTTATGGCTAGACCCTAGTTATAGGCGGCTATCATCTCAAGAAGTACCTCCACCATGACGGAGAGGCAAGGTTATTGAATATCGTGTGACACCGTTCTTAAAGATGCAAAACACGAGTCAGTATTATAAACATAGTTAAACAGATTTTCCTAAGGTTAAGATTCTTACATAACCAACCGGGCGATGACGACGCCTTTTTTATATTGAGTAAATCCGGAAAGTTCTGGGTGTTTTGACGTGTGGAAATAAAAGCAAATTTATTAGCAGTTGACAATGATTTAGTAGTAGTAGTAGTAGTAGTGGTAGTAGTAGTAGTATTGATTTACTCCTCTCCAGGAGTTAGGCACAAGGCCAGTTTTTATCTTACTCCCACAAGTAAGATGTGACCCAAGGTCGAGTCGGGAAAGTGGGGTTTAAAAATTGCCTGGGCAAACCCGTCGGCATTCCCCTGTAGGGGCGCCTCAGGCAGTAAGCAATAAACTTACTCCTCCCCAAAGAGGGGAGGCGAAGCCTGGGAGGGTGGACCTCCTAGAACTGCACAGGACAGACCCATAGACGGGCGTAAATCAAGCCCCGAAGGCCAAGACAATGCCAGTCTATGGGGTGCAGTATCCATCGGAACAGATAATACACTTTGATCTTAGCCAAAAGGCCAAGAACAACTTGATAGTAGTAGTAGCAGCTGTTGTTGTTATTGCTGTTATTGTTGTTGCTGATCCCCGTCCATAACACTTTGCAATGAGGCATGCTTCATGCCAAATCTGGCGCAATTCTATCCAATTGTTTTGATCCTTATAAGTGTTTTTAGCAGTAGTAACAGTGGTATTAGTAGTAGATTTGGTAGTAGTAGTAGTAGTAGTAGTAGTAGTAGTATTTGACCCCCCCCCTCTCGCAAACACCTATCAACTAAAAGTAAACTCCATACCAATTTAGTGCATTTTTGTCGAGTAATTTTGAGCCCTATATGAGTTCCTTGGTTTTAGTAGTAGTAGTAGTAGGAGGAGGAGGAGGAGGAGGAGTAGGAGGAGGGGGGGGAGTAGTGATTTACCGCCGTCTATGAAACTTTGCAATTCAGAGATGTTCCATGCTAATTTTTGTGCAATTCTGTTAGAGAGTTTCGAACCTTAGAAGTGTTTATTGTTTTATTTCGTAGCAGTTGTAATAGTGATATATGTAGTACTACTACTACTAATAGTAGTAATAGTTGATAACCCTCCATGATATTACTGGCAACTCACGGATGCTCCATGCCAAATTTAATGTAATTCTGTCCAGTAGTTTAAAAGTGTTTGTTGTTTTAGTAGTAGTAGTAGTAGTAGTAGTAGTAGTAGTAGTAGTAGTGGTGGTGGTGGTGGTGGTAGTGGTAGTAGTAGTAGTAGTAGTAGTTGACCCCGTCCATGACACTTTGCAACTCATCATCCATATAGGTGTTTGTCATTTTTTACTTAGAAATAGTAGTAGTTATATTTGTAGTTGTACTAGTAGTAGAAGCAATAGCAGTAGTAGCAGTAGTAGTAGTAGTAGTAGTAGTAGTAGTAGTAGTAGTAGTAGTAGTAGTAGTAGTAGTGTATAACCCTCGATGATGCTACTGGCAACAAAAGGATGCTCCATGCAAAATTTGATACAATTCTGTCGAGTAGTTTTAAACCCTATAAGTAGTAGTAGTAGTAGCAGTAGTAGTAGTAGTAGTAGTAGTAGTAGTAGTAGTAGTAGTAGTAGTAGTAGTAGTAGATTTTCTTCGATGATACACCTGACAACTCAAGGATGATCTATGCGAATTCTGGTGCAATTCTGTCGGACTACAATTTGAAACTTTCAACATCTTTCCAACTTTTCTCGTCGTGTTTTTAGCGTTGATTTCGCTGTTTACCTTCAAAACATAACGTTCAGGTTATTTATGGTAAAATTCATGCGTTTGATTAAAAAAAACCATCTCCAAACGATTGATTCACCACCAACATCACAACACCTTAACTGCACAAATGATTTACATGTTTCTGTAGCGTTTTTTTTTTTTACCTTATTTTAACAAGAAAAGCATTGCAAAACCGAATATTACAAGATTTGTTTATCTAACTCTTATTTTTTCCTCTTAAGAGATTGTTATGTTTTCCATATCTCCACTGAGCGCTACATAAGGATGGACGACCTTGTGTCAGACTAAGACGTATGCACTTGATTTTTCTCCCCGACATACAAGTAAAGACACTCACTCATAATGGCGCCAATCTTTAAACTGTTATCCGCACAAACAAGTGGAGAACGGAAACACACAAGACCCATAAACGCAACTTGAGCTGGGCGGTCTTGATCAGGAACCTCATATTTCATGTCAACACAGTGGATGCTGTCCCGAGAAGAGACCACATGATCGCACAGCATTTTCAACACGAGAGGTTCGAAAATGTCAACCTAACTGCAACGTTTAATCTAATGTATTTATATTATACAGGTTCAAAAGTCGTGATTCGTGTTGACTTAAAGGCTTGATCGTGCTGATGGCTAATTGGACTTGTAAGTATTTATGATCAAAATATTCGAATAGTAACAACCATGACTAATTGTTGTTGAAGATCGTTATTTGTATTAATCAATAAAAGTAATAACAAAGAACAATTACATAATAATAATAATAATAATAATAATAATAATAATAATAATAATAATAATAATAATAATAATAATAATAATAATAAAGTTAATTTTTCACCCTATTCCAATGGTTATTATAGCTTCATAACCAAAACCTGCATATGCGAATCTGCTTCGGCAGCCATTTAGGCCAATTTCTGACGGGCGATACTTTAGCACGCGCTCAATCATTTTTACTTTATTTTTTCAGCTAGACAACTCTTCCTTACAATGTCATCCAAAAAGGCTGTCCGAGGTATTTACACTCTTACATTCGGATCTACTATTACTGCTCCCCCCACGTTCACGGAAAATCTTTTTCATAAGTTAACTATTTCGTCGTAGCACCGTTAGTATTTCATCTTTCGCTTTTCCTATTGTCTGTTAGCTACTCTACATTTTAACCTAAATAATGAACGCTTCTTTCAATTGAACTTACTTATTTTTGAAGAGGGATGGTGTTCGGCTATTCAAAATACCTATATTTAAATTTATGTTTAATAAACATTGTTTGATTTTGATATTTGTTCCTTACAAAAACATTCCCTTCCTTTAACCATTCCAATAACTCTAAGTCCGAGTGGCAACATTTTAATATAAAGTTTGATTTTAGTATTTGTTAATTAATATTGGCCAAATAAAAATTAAAGAAAAAAAAGACGCAAAAATAAAATGAATTAAAACAGTGGATTAATTTGCCCTGTTACCGCTTGGAAAATCAGACCAAAAAAATCGCAGCTATTTAGAGAGCTAACATTTTCAATATAACCGTTTGAAATGAAAACAATTTTTGATCATAGTTCACCCCAAACAAGGCAGGCCACCACTGTAGCCGTAAAGGGGCTACTGAGAAAACAGGGTGAAGGTTTTTTTTTTTGGGGGGGGGGGGGGTCAACCTAAATTAGGAGCTGCGCAGCGAGATGTCTGTTTACATTAGTTTTAAATTTCTGCATTCAGTAACGCCAGGAAAGCAGGGAGCAGGGAGGGAGTTCCAGAGTCCAGCAGCACGAGGAAAGAAGCTTTTGAAGTAGAAAGCTATTCGGCATCTGGGGACCTCCACAGTGTATGGATGGGATTTGGCAGATTGTCGGGTTGGTCTAGTGAATTTACGTCGTGAGGGTACCAGAGCAGCAAGCTCATCAGAGCACATTCCATTGAAGTACTTGTAAAACAGGCACAAGGATACAACATTACGGAGATGGGAGAGAGGCTGGAGCTTGGTGGATAGTGAAGGACCTATCAAGTTGGCAAGGCCTTTTGGCCAAGATCAAAGTGTAGTATCTGTTCCGATGGATACTGCACGCTTGTCCTGTACAGTTCTAGGAGGTCCACTCTCCCAGGCTTAGCCTCCCTTCTTTGGGGAGGGGTAAGTTTATTGCTTACTGCCTGAGGCGCACCTACCGGGGAATGCCGACGGGGCTGCCCATGCAATTTTTAATGGCCAGAGTGCTCACCTTATCGAGCGCTGGTTTATCAAATCCCACTTTCCCGACCTTGTGTCACATCTTACCTCTGTGGGAGGTAGATAAATAAATTGTCTTGGAGGGAGAGACTAGCGGATGATGCACCAGCCCAGATGTGCCAACAATACTTCATGCATGGGCGGATGGTGCCTTTGTTGAGATATAGGATAATGTCAAGTGTGAGAAGTTTACTAACACGGTAGAGGAATCCCACTTTCTTTGCAGCAGCCCTGGCAATGTTTTCAATGTATTTATTCCAATTCATGTTACCTGTGAATGTTAGGCCGAGGAGTTTGAATGATGAACTCTCAGGCAGGGTGTTATTTACCATGGCAATAGGTGGTTGAAGAGGTTTCTTGTAGTTATTGAACGAAAGTAGCTTTGTCTTTGCGGCATTAAAAGTTACCATCCATTTTTTACCCCATTCCACTCCAGACTGGAAGTCATTTTCTAAGGATTCAGCCATTGCCTCAGATATGTGCGCGTCGGTAGACGAAAGTAGAGCGTGGTGTCATCAGCAAATATTCCTATTACAGTCGCAATTGCATCAGAGAGGTAATTTATGAAAATATATATATATTATTTAGTTTTATTTTATTTTATGCAAAGCGGATAAAAAGGGAGTGGTAGCCCTTCGTGAAAATTCAGATATCTTCGATTTTTGTGATATTTTAACAATAGTTATTAGACATCGATTAATAAATATTCCACAGATTTCAGTTTTTTCGGGGGGGGGGGGCGTTATAAAGGTTTATAGAGGGCATAATATGGGCTAAAGCCCCCATTTGGAAAGTTCAATAAAAGATTGCAGATTTGCATTACATTTGATGCATATACATAAGACATCAATGACGCAAGATTCCCCTGAATTTGAAGACACCTTTAGCATAAGCTTTAAATTTTAGGCATGTTCTAGAATAAAAAAATTGCTCGGAGAATTAATTTTTAACCGTCCTGGGACAGGTATGCTTTTAATATATATACATGGAACATATATATATATATATATATATATATATATATATATATATATATATATATATATATATATATATATATATATATAGGGTGGGCCCAAATAAGGGTCCTATCTTTAAATTTGAATAACTTGAATTTGAATAACTTCCACAAAATAAAAGTTAAACTCACCAAACTTTATGTGTGTGTAGACTGACCCTTCCGAGATTTTTTGAAATAAACAAAACAAATTTTAGCCGAAAAACACTTCTTAAAACTTACAAAAACTAAAGTATTGTTTTTTTACACTGTTTTGAGTTTTTTAAGCAAAAATAATGTTTTCTAAATGAGGGTACGTTCCTTAGGGCTAATACGGCTCATGCTTGCTTCGGAAGGGGTCCTTTACTTATTCTAAAAAAAAAATTTAAAAAAATCAATAAATAAAAAAGTTATGAATTTTTAAAAATAGGACCCTTATTTTTGCCCACCCTGTATATATATATCTTTGGGTATTAAATATTTATTTATTAAAAATAATTATTAAGTTCCGTTCAAGTCAAGCACTTTGTGAGGGAAATACAAAAGAATTCAAATTTAGTAACGGTGCTAGTTCTCTCCCTTGAGTAGATTGAATACTGTCTGTTACTACGTTTGTAAATAGAATATAGGAGGCGTATTTATCTCAAATTTGACATATGACTGTAACGAGAGCCGAGCAGAAGGAAGTTTTGACTTGATTTATTTGGGTGCAGGGTTCGCATCGTTCGACCGACGCTACAATTACATTAACCACACTGAAGATTGTTAGCGGACATGAAACATATGTCTGTGGATATTTATCATTTATTTATTATATATATATATATATATATATATATATATATATATATATATATATATATATATAAATGCGAATGTGATTTTCATTAATAACACCTATTTAACAATTACAAACACACCATTAATATACCTAATTTGCATAACTATTTTTAAAACAGTTAATAATAAATTAATGCTTGGTGTTATTCATTTGTAATTTTATTTTCCAATATATATGCAATAATTTCGTCGATTATAAACAGCTAATAATTGAAATTATTCTATTACAAAAATAGGATAAATTATCAGAACATTTCTTTAAATATTACAATTTTCAAAGGAGGTAATACAAATAAAAACTATAGTTTTTTTTTAAATTACAATACGTGTTTATTAAACACGGGTAACATGGATAAAACTATTTCATGTGAAAAGAATACATTGAGCTAGATTAAATAAATATAATAAATCAATAATTCAAATTCTGGTTGTAGAACGAAGAAAGCATTGGCATGCTCGAAGTTTAAGAAAATGGGTCGTTCATTTTAAAGCATTGGTGGGTCAGTATCATAAAATTGATAATAGAAGTCTTTATCAATGCAAGATTAATTCATTATTTTTTTGTTTACTTTAATTTTATTAATTTGGGAATAATATTCCATCATCAGAGTTGACCAGTATTGTGTCATTTCTTTCATAAAAAAAAACAAAGACAAAAAAATAAACAAACTTTTTTCCTTTTGTTTTTTTTATAAAATGTCCTTGTTATGGATGTTTCTGTGGCGATGTCGTTGACGGTTATGAATTACAATTCTGGTTGTCGATATTATAAATAATAATAGAAACCTTTATCAATGCAAGATTAATTTATTTTTATTTTTTACTTTAATCTTATTAATTTCGGAATAATATTCTATCATCAGTATATATATATATATATATATATATATATATATATATATATATATATATATATATATATATATATATATATATATATATATATAAACAGTAAAACAACTATAGAATTCCCTGCAGGTGGTGTTAGCGGGGAGCGATAATATATTACCCCTCGAATTGATTTAAATGAAATGGACTTAGACTTTCACCCGCCTACAACGTGTGATTGTGACAGAAAGTTCAACTGATTGCAAGGTTTATGTCTCCATAAGATAAACAACGCAATTCTCTATGAGAGAATGTAAATAGAACATGGGATTATTAAACAGGATTACGCCCACAGTGTTCAGGATCCCATTGATGAGCGTCAGTGCATCTGAAAATGTATAAGCAAGACAAGAATTTAGAGGCGCAATGCTAAAACGAGCGCACCGGATATATTTCTCGTGTTTATATGACATCAAACCAGAACCGTGTTTACGTGTAATGCCATCAATGGCTAAAATAATGTGTATGGGCATTGTGAAGTTGCAAATATGAATATATGCTGTTGTTTTTTTTAACTCTGTCCGGTATCACAAGCGGCTGGTGGCGCAAGAGCTTGCAGTCCGTCTTAGCCATCGAAATTGGGTTACTACTCCTTATTGGTGGTTGATGAGAACATGGTATCGCATGTGATATCTATCTATCTATCTATCTATCTATCTATCTATCTATCTCTCTCTCTCTCTCTCTCTCTCTCTATCTATCTATCTATCTATCTATCTATCTCTCTCTCTCTCTATATATATATATATATATATATATATATATATATATATATATATATATATACGTTAAAGATAAAAAAACAACAGAACTAGAAACAAAAAATTATATATCGAACAAGTCATTAAAAAAAGATTTATAATCTGATAATTCCGAATAATTAAAGCGTAGAATTAATTAAAAATGTTTTTAGACGGGGTATGCGTAGTATGTGTACAACACAACAGTAGAGAGCTAGCACCACTCTCTCTCTCTCTCTCTCTCTCTATATATATATATATATATATATATATATATATATCTTTCTCTCTCTTTCTTTCTCTCTCTCTCTTTCTCTCTCTTTCTCTCTCTTTCTTTTCCTCTTTCTCTCCATAGCAAATACCAAGCGGAACTTTGCTAGAGAATCCTATCTGTGGAACAAAATACCACAAAACTGCTTCTCAGCTGATCACAGAATAGTCGTCTTCAAGTCTAATGTAAACAAATACTTGTTGAACCGGCTTCTTGGATAATCAAGTCACGTTAAGAAATCTTCTACCCATTCCACAATTGTTTCCAATCCTCGCGTGGTGGTGCTCATCGTACAACCGTCGATCTCTTTAACTCTTATCCTCGAGTGGACGCGGGCCTTGATAAGCGGTAACCCATTAGAAAAACGGAAAATAGTCAAATATTGTGAAGTTTGCGTTTTAATGCATCGGAGGGGGGGGTAGTAATAATAACGATGATAAAGCTGATAATGATGAAAAAGAAGACAAGGAAGAGGAAGAAATGCATGACGACGACAACGATGATGATGATGATGATGATGATGATGATGATGATGATGATGATGATGATGATGATGATGATGATGATGATGATGATGATGATGTATACAAGAAAAAAAATTACGTCTAGAATGAAGCCATGAAATAATGATGGGGGGGGGGAGATGGGGATTGGTGGAAACTGGCCGATCATGGCAAATAAAAAATAAAAAATGATCGCGCCAAGATGGAAGTGGTGATTCGATTCGCTCTCGACTGCTGTTGACGCTTTCCTTGGTCGACGTCTTTGTATGCGTGTATGCGCGCTTTCTTAAGGGCCCCCTTCCGTATACATTCAACCCAACCTCGCATCACACACACGCACACTCTGTCCTCTTATTTAGCTGCTTTCTCCTCCTCCTCCTCCTCCTCCTCCTCCTCTTCTTCTTCTTCTTCTTCTTCTTCTTCTTCTTCTTCTTCTTCTTCTTCTTCTTCTGTGCTGACCATTGACTCTTGTCATTAATTTTCTGTGCCCGAACAGTCTTTTCTGAGTGGTTATTGCACGACTTTGACGTAGGCGAACTTTCTCCACTCCACAACACTTCATTTCACCCTTCTCTCTATATCTCACTATCTCCCCCCTCCTCCCACCTCTCTCTCTTTCTTTCTCTCTCTCTCTCTCTCTCTCTCTCTCTATATATATATATATATATATATATATATATATATATATATATATATCAAGTGTCTGTGTTTTTATACCTATTCTATCTTTTTCTGGTGCGGTCAAGAGGTGAATAATTATATTATTCGCAAGATTGTAAAGATGAGGAGAGAATAAGAGATGGTGAAAATTCGCAAGATAGAAAGAGAGAGGGAGAGGGGGCATGTTTAGATTAGAAGATAGATAAAGACAGAATGGAAGGGGGGGTAAATAAACGAGCATCTAAATGAATCGAAAGTTTTTTTCATTCATCACACCCATCAAAACGGCTCACTGTTATTTAAACCAATGATACAATAAAGCCCTTTCTGTATATATATATATATATATATATATATATATATATATATATATATATATATATATATATATATATATATATATATATATATATATATATATATATATATACTAGAGAGCAAAGACACAAACAACTATTTGTGTGCCTTACTTGCATAACTATTTCTTAAACACTTTATAATCAATTAATATTTCGTGTTATTCATTTGTAATTGTATTGTACAATTATCCTGTATATATGCAATGGTTTTGTTGATATTAATGAAGTAAAGTGATTTAATATAATAAATGATAAATTTCTTCAACCTTTTCTTAAAATATTCCGTTCATTAATTTTAAAGGGAATGAAAACTATTATTATGTTTAAATTGCAATAGAGTTATATATTAAAACGAATACATAGAAGTGATTAATAGCCGTTGGATGGCGGGTAGTTTTTTGCTTGTTAGTTTATAAAAGAAAGTTGGACGATTCCATTATTATTTAGGATGAAAGAAAAAAACTGAAATAAAAACTTCGATCAACTCTCCTCGGACTGACTTTAACCCCAGATTTGAAATGAAAGACTTACATCAAATCTGTTGTTAAGGTCGCTGGAAAAAAATGGTTACATCATTCTACCGCTCCAGAAAGTACCTAACTCCTGACACAATCCTCTACCTTTATAACAGCCAGATACGTCTAAGATTGAGTGCCATAGCTGTGGGGGTGCGCTCGGGGAACCCTCTCCTGTCTTGACAGAGTACAAAGTCGTCTCTGCAATATAATGGGAGACGATCTCTTCTCGTCCTTACAGCTTCTTTCACACAGAAAAGATGTTGTTAGCCTCTCTCTATTGTATCGTTATGTTCATGTTAGGTGCTCGACTGGGCGCCAATCCCTGGTAATCATTTTAAAACATTCACATCAAGAACTCGTCTAGCTACAACCACAATAAAAACAAAAACAAAACTAAACTTCATGAACAAAGTTTCTTTCCTAGAACATCCCATCTGTGGAACAAAATTGCACGAGGTTGCTTCCCAACCGACTACAACATGGTCGTCTTTAAGTCTAATGTAAACAAATACGTGTTGAGCCGCCTTCTTGGATAATCAATTCCTCTTAAGTAATATTCTCCCAATTCCAGCTATTGTTTCCCGTAGTGACGATCACAATTATAATCTCTTTAATCCTTGTCCTAAAGTAGCACCGGGCTTTGATAAACGGTGATCCATTAATAAAAAGGGCTAAACTTGGTGCGTGATAGGCCTAATAGATACGATCACCGATTATAGAATCGGGTATGCCGGATGTGTCGTGGTGACTAACGCACTGATACTGTTCTACCCAGCAATTTGCCTTCGATGAAGCGTTTACTCTACGCATTTTGTCTCGGTATTAAATAACAAAAAATTGATATGCCGTAAAACAGACAAACCTAAACTAATCTTGGAGTGTCACTTATGTTTGTTGTTGTCTTAAATGTTTGATAAAAATGTACGTCCGGGAAAAGAGAAAAAACCCAATTTTACTTAAGAAATAAACAGCAAGAAATACAGCTTTATATCCTCAAATTACAGCGGAAGCTTAAATAAAAAAGTTGAAGTTCAAATTAAAAACTTGAAGTTTTAATTAAAGCGCTGGAGCTCAAATTAAAACGTTGAAGCTCTAATTAAAAAGGTGATGTTCAAAATAAAAAAGGTCTAAAGTTCAAATTAAGAAATTGAAGGTTAAATTAAAACGCTGGAGCTCAAATTAAAAAGGTGATGTTCAAAATAAAAAAGTTTAAAGTTCAAATTAAAAAGGTGAAGTTTGAATTAAAACGTTGAAGTTCTAATTAAAAAGGCAAAGTTCAAATTAAAAAGTTCAAAGTTCAAATAAAAAGTTGAATGTTCAAATTAAAAAGTTGAAGTTCAAATTAAAAAGTTGAAGTTCAAATTAAAAAGTTGAAGTTCAAATTAAAACGTTGGAGCTCAAATTACAAAGGTGATGTTCAAATTAAAAGGTTGAAGTTCAAATTAAAAAAGCCGAGGTCTAAATTAAAAAGTTTAAAGTTCAAATTAAAAAGTTGAAGTTCAAATTTAAAAGTTGAAGTTTAAATTTAAAAAGTGATTTTCAAATTAAAAAGGTGAAATTGAAGTTAAAAGAAAGATCGAATTCGAAATTGATGAAAGCCAAATTTCACATCAAAACTTTATTACAACTTTACAAAGTTTATTATAAAAGTTGAACTCGACTTCAAGTCAAAAGTGCTACTTTAATAAATGCAAAATCGAACTCAATATATATATATATATCGAAATAATAGTAAGCAAAAAAACGACGAACGCTGCAATCACCAATAAAAATAATTACATAAAAATACAATAAATATTTAGGTGATAAAAATCGTACATATTTCTAGACAGGGCGTCTTGGTCCAACGGTAAAGACGCTGGACTGTAGACATCAATATCGACGGTTCAATCCTTGTCTAAGTTAGCTGATGACGGCTGTTAGCCAGAAACACGTGTCCATGGATTACTTTTATGTACGTATAAAATAAATGAAAATATAGATATTAACGAAAAATACGTCCTATAAAGTAAAGGGCGACTTAATCGCTTAGGAAATGAGACAATCGAAATAATAGTAAGCAAAAAATACAACGAACGCTGCAATCACCAATAAAAATAACTACATAAAAATGCATTATATATAACTTCTCTCAATAAATCCCGAGCCTAATAAAACGACTTTTAGGCAAATTTCATTTTCTCATTTAACATAATCTCCTTCTAGGATGATGCACTGATTGCAACGTTTCACTAAGAATTCGATAACTTTTTGCAAAACGATTTTTCTTTGAGCTCAAATACGCCTCAGTTTCCGACATCACTTTTTCATTGAAGCCAAATCTCTTTTCCCTGAAGCATTCTATTAAGGTCTGCTAACAGCCAGTCGTCGCTGGGGGCCAGCTCAGGAAGATATGGTTGGTGCGGAAGCAATTCGAAGTACAATTCATGTAGTTTTGCTATCGTTACGATCGACTCATTACACGGTGCATTTACTTGGCGAAAAAGCACTTTTTCTTCATTTGCGATTATTTTGTGGTGACTTCTTCTTTCAAACGCACCAATAATGCTATATGATATTCGCTATTGCTGGTTCTTCCTTACTTAAAGTAAGTGATGAAC
>OY744516.1:134494826-134497326 GCA_963556195.1 Sepiola atlantica | reverse complement strand
TGTGTGTGTAAGCGCTTATAACCAGTTGACTCCTACCGTTGATAGCATCCTTACGTCTACGACTACCACCACTCCCAGAACTACCACTACAACTACTACTACTATTACTTGCTGTAATTGCTCGCCTACTTGCCTCCTGATAACAACCGGTTTAAACGTCCACTGCGACTTTGAGCTACCAGCATCCGCGTGCGTGTCTCTTCTTCATCAGTCTCCGTTCGACATCGTCACTGCTTCTATCATCTTTGTTTTTATTCGTCTTTCTTTACTCTAGAAGAATTCTAATTTATATCAGTCATATTTTTTTTTAATTTTCATTTTACTTTAAGTTAAATTTGCACTTTTGGGACTTCTTTTTTTTTATTCTCACACTCACTTTCATAATAACTTCTCATTTCTTTCTCTTTTTTTTTGTACTTTTTTAAAAACATTTCCCGTTCTGTCACTCGAGTTGTATGATTTGCAGTTTTCGACTGCCGGGCTTACCAGATTAAAAAGAAAGTAGAAAGAAAGACGGAAAACGAAAATAACGTCGTTTCTACTGTTACCATTCCATCTCTTATTGCCTCTGTCAACTTAGGAATATATATATATGAGATACATATAATCTAACACGTACACGCATACATGCAAAGTTGACAATATCATATGTATATATATATATAACTTATATAAAAAAAAATACAAACTACCTAAAAATAAACAATTTTGAAAAAAAAATCATAGGCAGGTAGTCTGACGAATTCCTTCGTGGAATGAAACACAAAGGTTCTTGTGTGGCTAACTAGCCACAGGTATATTTACATACTGCTATAAATATATATAAATAATTTGATATTTATTTATAAATATTATATATATATATATATATTATATAATATAATATATACAATATAATATATACAATATATATATATATAATTCATATACGTAGATAAATGACGACATTTTGAAGTATTCTTCAGAATTTACAAACGAGAAGTGAAACTAAAGTTTTAAACTAAAAGCAAAAAAGACATTCAAATATATTTTTACTAATAAAACGCAGTTTGCAATCAAAGAAACAGGAGGATACTTTTGTTGTCGCGAAAGCGATCGCCGAAAACAAAACGATTCTTTGTCAAAAAAGTTGTATTCGATAATGGAATTCCACTTGAAGCTGATTTTATTGTTTTTACTCGGACTAACTTTGACCGTTTCTAGCGAAGGTAAGTAAAAAAAGAATGATTTATTTCCAGAACATCAAATTTTACATTTTTTTTATTCATTTGTTTTTTAATGTTATATACGTATGGTGTGTATCCATGTGATTTATGTGTTCTTGTAATGTAATCATTATGAATTCGCTATACTGTTATTATTATCATATATGATAGTGAAAGGGTTTAACACGTTATGATGCAGTTACACAGAAATAAGCAAAACTGCAGGTTTCTCTTAAGTAAAATAGTGCTGTAATCTTAATGTCGCCTATCCTTTGATAACTCAACTCAGCCAGGGCGTCAACCTGAGTTAGTGTTATGCATACAAGTCGAGGATGCGTCACCGACACTCAGTCCGATTTTTTAGTCAGTGACCTTGCTTCTCTCAGACTTAGGTATGATTCTGTGTAGTCCTTTACCGTCTCTCTTTAAGAAGGGGCTAGTTCATTGCTAATCACCTGTGGTACGCCTACCGAGGAATGCCGACGGGGCTGTTCAAGCATTGTTCTAGACCAAAGTGTACACGACTCGTGTGCGCTGAATTTTCAATTCCCACCTTCCGACCTTGTGTCATACCTTCCGGCGGTGGGAGAGATAAAACCAATCATTCAATAACTCTTAATCACCTCGGACGAATCGAAAGGTTCGGTTGTTTCATACTCAAATCAACCAAGGAGTACACCTGGGTTTATGTATTCATACGTCTAAGATACGTATTCGACAATCAGTCCGACTGGTCTGTCGGGGTGAGGTATGGTCTTGTTCAGTTCTATGAGGTACACCCTCCCTGGCTTTACCTTCTCTATTTGAGAAGCGGGTGTTTAATTGTCAATCGCCTGAGACATCCCTACCGGAGAATGTCGATGGGGCTGCTCAGGATATTTTTGCTGGCTACAGTGCACCACTATTCTGGTGCACTGTTTTTCCTGTTTCCTGGCCTTGTGTCACATCTTCCTGCATTGGGAAGGAAGTATATACAACCCTTCTTCTTCTCCTTCTTCATCGTCATCTTCTTCTTATTATTATTATTATTATTATTATCATTATTATCATTATTATCATTATTATTATTATTATTATTATTATTATTATTATTATTATTATTATTGTTATTGTTGTTGTTGTTGTTACTATTTAGTAATAATAATATTATTATTTAATAATAATAATAATAATAATAATAATAATAATAATAATAATAATAATAATAATAATAATAATAATAATTATTATTATTATTATTATTATTATTATTATTATTATTATCATTATTATTATTATTATTATTATTATTATTA
>OY744516.1:134419826-134489826 GCA_963556195.1 Sepiola atlantica | reverse complement strand
TCTCGTGTACACTGTAATTTCATTGTTTTCTGACGTCATCCGTTAAAAACAGAGGTTAGCATAACCGTGCACAGTGTATGAGGTCATTGAAAGATGACATCATCCATTAAAATTGGATTATCGTTCACACTGGATGATGCCACAAAATGATGACGTCATCCATCAAACTAGAGAAAGGGGGTCAAGGATCGTCTATGAAATGAGCTGCCTAGACTCTTAATGGTTTAGTATAGTTTAAACCTGTGCAAAATTTGTAAGCAAGGCTATATTTTTGATTATTTCTCTCTAAGCCCTCCCTCCGCCCGTCAATATGTTGCTAACCGGGACAACGCCGGGTAAATAGAGTCACCGCTCATCAAGGCCCAAAGGTGACTCGAGGACAAAGGTTAATTGTTTGTGTTAGGTGGATGGTGAGACAAACGCTATTAGGATTGCAGACGATGGATTGGATCTAGGCAAAAATTGATTACTTAAGAAAACGTCTAACAAAAACTTGTTAACATGGGATTTGAAAACGACCATGCTGCAGCCGGCTGCGAAGCAGCCCCGTGGTATTGCACTCCAAAGACGAGCAGTTCTTGGAAATAAACTCTGCCCGTGAAAGCTCCGTCTTACTCCAAGTACAAAGAGGGAGAAAGAGAAATCTCTTACAGTGGTTGTAGCTAGACGAGTTTTTGCTGTGAATGTTTTACACGTGGAAAGGGGGCAAAGACAGGAGTTCAGTCGAGCACCTCCAATGAAAATAACGATCGAGTAGAGAGAGACTAGCAACGTCTCGTCTCTTCTGTGAGCGAGAGAGATGATGTAGGGACGCGAAGAGGACATCCCCACGAGATTTCGTAGCCGATGTTGTGCTCTGTTAATGTTAGATGTTTTAATGTTTTAATTCAAACTGACTACTCATTATTTAGAGAGACAGACAGACAGACAGACAACATAATAATACTGGGCTGGTGCACCGACCATTAATCTATCCTTCTTGGACAGGGTGCAAAAAAGAGTCTCTAATCTGATAGGTCCCGCACTGTCTACCAAGCTCCACCCCCTGTCGTATCGCCGCAATGGTGCATCCTTATGTTTGTTTTACAAGGACTTCCACGTAATGTTCTCCGACAAATTTACTGCACTTGTACGCTTTCAACGTAAATACCCATGACCAACCAGACTCGCAGCAAAATCCCACCCCTTTATTGTAGAGCTCCCTAGATGCCGGAAAACTCGCTTTCCTTTAGAATTCCCTCCCTGCTCCCTGTTTCCACGACTGTACAAACATGCAGAAATTTAAATGTAATGTAAAAAAAAACATCTTCCTGCACAACTCCCCACTTAGGATGCCTCCTATAAATCTGGACCCTAATCATAGTAGCCCCTTGCGTCTCAGTGGCAAAATGCCTTGTTTAGGGTGAATTAACGTTTTTTTTTTAAGTAAATATAAATAGACATGTAATTTAACAAATGCTAATCTTTTCCTTTCTTTTTATCGCTTCTAGATAGATAGATAGATAGATAGATAGATAGATAGATAGATAGATAGATAGATAGATAGATAGATAGATAAATGAGCTAAATGGAGTATACACATACATTGGCGAAAATAGGTAGGTAGATATATAGATATGAGTAGCAGACAATAAGATATTTAAAACATTGAATTGAAAAAGTAATAACATGTGCTTCACACTTTCATCCGCGACATAATACGACTGTTGACCTTTGATTTGTTCGTTTAAAATAAGGATAATTCATCGTCTGACACGGTCATCGCTGCTTCAATGTCACAAAAAACACTGCAATTACCTCCCTTTGTTTAAAAAAGTAGCAATATGTATGTAGAACTCTGTGTGTGTGTGGGGTGTGTGTGTGTGTGTGTGTGTGTGTGTGTGTGTGTGTGTGTGTGTGTGTGTGTGTGTGTGTGTGTGTGTGTGTGTGTGTGTGTGTGTGTGTGGCGCGGTGAGGTTGCAGCGCGATAATAATGGAATGAGTTTGGATTTCAGAAAAATGAACAGTAGTCGTGTGGCGGGTCATGTCAAATCTTGGCTCATCGTCTTCTGCTGACAGCTGGGTTCAGATACGGAGCGAAGTTCTATTAGTTGACCAATTGGAACAAATGATAGAGGGAATTTTTTTCGAAAATATACTTTTTTTCTTTATTAGTGCGTAATCGCTTATCAAGGCCAAAGGCTATTCAAGGACTAGGGTAAATGGGATGGGTGTATTTTTCGGCGTAATGATGAAGAATATTATCAGATGAGTGTGTATGAGACAAAGCAGTGGACATATTTGTATGGTCGTTGCGTAGTTTTAACACAATCTTTAATGTTACGTCAATACTATTTCCGGAAGTGTTCTTCTTTTTATATGGACAAGAATATGTTCTTTTGTATTTAAGGTTGTCTAATGACTTTTTACCTTCCATCGCTATTTACATATATTTCCCTTTTGTGTACTTTCTTTCTTTAATAACGTATTAGCGTCTCTTCATCCGTTAAACTGTGTTTCTATTTATTCTTCTTCGTATTATTATTTTCTTCTTCTTTTTCTTTATTTTCTACTTCTTTTTCTTCCTCTTTTCTTCTTTTTTCTTTTTCTACTTCTTTTTTCTTTTTCTTCTTCTTTTTTGTCTTCTTCTTTTTCGCCGTCGTTGTTAGTGTTTCTTCTTTCTCTAGCTTACTGATATACATAAAACGTTGAATTTGCGGTTCCCCTCAGACCACCGAAGTTCAGCAACGTTAAGCCTGGTCACTATTAATTTGAGTAACAGTTAAGGAGTATCAGTTACCGTCAGTTTTGAAGTGAAAATGACTATAAAAAATCACTTTCTCTAATACCCTCTGTGGAAAGGTATTATTATACGTAAGCGCTTGCATCTGTCTATTGATACTTGCTAATCTTTCATTTTCGTACGTACATACACAAAACATTGCCACGCTCGGCGCTTAACAGCAGCATCCATTTTCCCGACCGTCTGCTAGCGGACACCTACAAATATACAGAAAGTGTGAGGATAAGAAAGAGGAGTAAAACACATGTGGAGAAAGGGGTGCGTACATGAGAGAGAAAACGAGGGAGAGATAGAGAAATTCACAGGGGTTAATATATACGGGAGTGGGAAAGCATTATTTTTTTCATATATATTAAAATATCTAATAAGTTGTTTGAATTAAAACTTATTTTATTTGATAAACGGTAGTATTTTCACTGCCTCGAAAAAGTCTATGGTATAAGGAATCTTTTGTTCATATAGATAACACTCTTTGCTAAAGAGAAACTTGAAACAAACATACAACAATGCAAAACCAAATAATTATATCGAACGAGACGAATACCCGTCCCAGGACAGATAAAATTAATTTCCTCGACAGAACAGTTTTGCACCACTTTTATGTACCCTTACAAGATTAAAAGCAAGATATAATGATACTAAACCTTATATCTAGAATCCTTATTTCGGTTTTGATAAAAATCCATGACATTATTTTGATTATAGAAAATATCTAAAATGTAAGGCTTAAGAATAAATTCGTTCATTCATTCATTTCGTATGAATCAGATGATTTTATTGTTGGCATTGGTTTCCCCGATATTTTTCTGGTTACAATTTCTAGAAAGATAATGAGTACTTACGGGAGGGGCCACGTGAAGGTTGCAAACACCCTAAGTGAAAGTGTTTCTGTGGAACGAACTGGATTCGAACTTGCCGTTAAGAATAAATTGAAATTAAGGGAATCGTGTTTAATTGATTTATATTGATTATGGATCAAATTTGAAATATTTGAATTTTCAAATGGGAGGTTGTGCCATATTATGCCCCCTAAAAAACCTATAAAATACTCCAAAGAAACTTAAATTTGGGGGGGGGGCATTCATTAGTTGATGTCTAATACCTATTGTCAAAATTTCACAAAAATCAGGGGTATCTAAATTTTCCTTTGCACATCTTACACCTAACAGTTGTGTTCCAAATTTCATAATTATCGATTAATTAGTTTAGAAGTGAATCCTGTACACACACACACACACACACACACACATATATATATATATATATATATATATAGATATATATATATATATATAACATTATATAAATACAGATATGCGTTCCTACATCACTTACCAATCAGAAACTATTCGAAAACACGGCACGTGGTTTGTCAAATAACCTGAGGTCCATGTTAGAGAAAAACGCGTGATCTTTCACCTCACAAATTATGTGATTTATTTTTATTCTCTGTGACCTTTTATTTTGGGGTTGTCGGGTTGCTAAGCTGAGTAATTCCCCCCCCCCCTCTCCTCATCATGGACTCGCCAGTATCGGGGCTACTTGATGGTGCCGATTCCTCTTAAGTTTAATTGTGAAAGAGCTTAGTGGGTTATCTAACAATAATAGCAAGTAACGACCCCCCCCCCCGACACACATAGTTTTTACGGGGTAGCTGTTTCGCCGTATCATGGCTTTTCAGTGTGGTTAGAAACGGGCTGGTGCTACACCTGTGATTAGAAACTCGAATGCATTTTTAGCAGTCAAGTTGTACTATAACAACTAACCAATCAGTCACAGCCACGTGTAACGAAGAAGTATATATATATATATATAAATATATATATATATATATATATATATATATATATATATTCGCAATTACTAGGCTACCTGAGTGTTCTATTCATTTACAAAGCGCTATGCATGTTAAGCTAAATGGGGCATATATACTATTAAAACGAGGAAGGACCATTAACATAAATAAATGGAAAATTATAGATGAAGTTGTGAGAGGAATGGAATGATGCAAATAATTAAAAGAGAGAGAGAGAGCCGGGGAAAAGAGGGGAGAGAAAGTCAAAAAGAAAGGGGGAAATAGAAAGAGATATATATTATAAAATAATATATTACGTATATAATCTTTTTAGTATGACTGAAACAGTGCTCAGTGCATGAATACGGATTATTATTATTATTAGTAGTAGTAGTAGTAGTAGTAGTAGTAGTAGTAGTAGTAGTAGTAGTAGTAGTAGTAGTATAAAATATACCAAAATATACTTATGGCAAGTAATCTACACAGAAACGTGTGTGTGTAATTCTCAAGAGAACGCATCAGGCTAAATATATAATATTCGGTGTGTCTTGCTTGCTGATTTGCTATCTTGTTTGCTTGTATTTGTATCCGTGCACAATGGGTGACGTGAAAAAAGGATAACGTCACCCACCCGTTAAAGAAAGAGATGAAGGCAGAAGAGACTATTGATGACGTCATAAGTGATGAATGGTGAACTTGCTTGTTTGCTTGCTTGTTTGCTTGCTTGTTGCATCCGTGGAGAGTGGATGACGTCACAAAGAAACAGGGCGTAGTTTAGACTCTTGTCTCTAGATGACCCGAAACTAGACCAACGGGTCTTAGGTCGTTTTCCACACTAGATAACATCACAAAGAAAAAAGGAGATAAAAAGTAAGTGAGATGCAGGAAGAGAGGGGAAGAGAGAAAGAGAGTGGGAAGAGAGATGGAAAGAGAGAGAGAGAGACGGGTCATCTAGTCAGTCTTCAAAAGACGAAACACGTGGCTGTGGATTACTATATTTTATCCACTTGAAAATAATCCTGACTCGGATAAAGTGTTTTCTGGAAGGATTTAATTCGAATTACATTTTATTCTTCTTACCGAATTGCTGCAACGATCAATAAGAAAAACTGACGAGTCAGAATCAAATATAGATTTTGTAGGAAGAAAGCTATCGATGGCAAAGAAACGATAAAGAGACTGGTGTTTCTTTATAAATATGCATATATATATATATATATATATATATATATATATATGTGTGTGTGTGTGTGTGTGTGTGTGTGTGTGTGTGTGTGTATGTTCTCTTTTCGTATGTGTCTATCTGTTGGCTACCTGTCGATCTGTGTATCTCCTAACACACTAATTGATCAAGGAACGTTTAATTTAATCGGAATGATACCAAACTTTTGGATTGCCACGAGAATACAGCTAAACCGAAATGCTACAGACCAGGATACCTGTCCCCAGAAGAGTGAGAGAGATAGATAGAGAGAGATAGAGAGATATATAGAGAGAGGGGTAGATAGAAAGAAAGAGAGAGATGTAATGCATTTACAGAATGCATTAAATACCTTCCCATCAACCGAAAAGGTTGATATGCGATAAAAGAGATAAGTCAAACCAAACCAGGAGTCTGAGCAGCTGTTAAAAATTGAAAAAGTTAGAAATATTACGACACACTAGATAGATAGATAGATAGATAGATAGATAGATAGATAGATAGATAGATAGATAGATAGATGTTAATGTATTGAGAGATGGGAGTGATAGAGAAGGCAGGTTGATTAATATGAATAGACTGAAATAGATAGATCAAAATGACAGCGAGGGGATAGAGAGAAAGAGAGAAAATATCCAGACTAATCTACAATCTACAGATTATCCTGAATGAGTGACTTGCTCACAGTAATATAACACAGAAAGAAAAAAGGGTAAAGTGAGAGTGAGAGAGTGTGAGAGAGAGAAAGAGACAGAGGGGAAGAGGAGGTGGTGCTTTCAGAGTGAATATAAGAAGTGGGGAGACATAGGTCGGCAAAGTGAGACGGAATGGGGACGAGACGGGGGGGGGGGGGGGGTAAGAAATGTTTTAATATGACCTCAATTCTTCTCTTTCGCAGATGACAGCAAAACGTTAGATGATATCCAATGTCAATGCGAATTTACACATCCAATGCATCAACTTTGTCGCGGGATGACAATTCAAATCTGTGACCTTTCACTAACATAACTACTTCTATATACACACACACACACACATATATATATATATATATATATATATATATATATATATATATATATATATATATATATATATATATGTTACGCTCTTATAGAGTAATCGAGCACTCTATTGGATTTCTTACCACCTATTTATTTATGAATTTTACAGAAGTTTTGATTTTCATGGTACTCATATTTTCGCGAATAAACTTGAGTTTGGCAAAAAGCCTGTGTTTTAATCCGTTTAAATCGCTCGTCAGTCATTTTTCGAGCGGTAAAAGGGATTTAAACCCAGGCTTTATGTAAGACGGTGATCTAGTTTGGTTGAAGCATTGTGTGTAATATGTATAGAGATAATTTATAGAAGGTGATTACAATACGGTGATGTATCGGATGTAAGCGGGATTAAAAGCAAGACAATACGAATGAAAAAGTGGAGTACGTCTTTCTGTGTTTTTATTTTAATGTTATGATTTTTTTATTACAAATCTTACCTGCTTTCAGTGTCACTTGATGGTAAGGTTCGCCTAACATAATATTCTGGAAAAAATCTTTTCTTCAGATGACGAATGCTCAACTATTATCAAAACGTGCGAATGACGGTATATATATATATATATATATATATATATATATATATATATATATATATATATATATATATATATATATATAGTATGATTTTGTTTTTTGTTTTTTTTTAGAAATGAGAACAGGGTGCACATTTACGTTTGTAAGAGCATAATATATTTATTACATATGAAACTATACAGTTAAATATCGATTAGATATTGACCCCGTAACATTGACGATATTAAAAAGGTTTGTATCTATCTAAATCTATGTACATGGTGCCTCAATATAGATGCGACCCATTTAGAGGTTAACAACTACACTAATATTACTGATATTGTTTTGCACTTTTTCAAGGTCCATAGAAAATAGAAAAACGTTTCAAAAATTATCCAAGGAGATGCCATGGTTAATGACAGATTTTCTCCAGACTTTGCGGTTCATAGATGAAGCCCATTTCTTTCTATCAAGTCAAACCAATAGCAAAAACTTAAAAAATGACTTACCTTACTACTTACCCTTAGTCTGAGTGGCAATCCCTCTTCCGGGCATATTGTTAGTAGTAGGATAAGTAATTTTTTTTTGTAATTAATGATCAGTTTATCGTGTGTTGATATGTCAACATAACAAAACAGATTCAGAGATCATGAATCTTACAACCAGCTTTCACACATCAAAATTATACGAATCGGTAGATAATTAAATTTTACTGCGTTTGTTATAAGTAATTTTTTTTTTTTCTTAACTATGCTGTAATTTTACAGTCTATTGAGATGAATATCTTCTTCTGAACCATTGATCTATTCGCTCCCAAAAGGGATGTGATGTAGAGTAGCAACGGGTGGCTTAGGATCACAAGTAGAAAATAGTGGCCACCGATCTCATAGGGGCCAATGTGAGATAAGGTTCCTAAAGGAGTAATAAAAACGCATAAAAGTGGACAAGGATTGCAATAGAATGAATATGACTTATGATTTTTAGAGGTGTTAACAAAACGGCACAATATGATTGTTACTTAGGATCCCAAGGGAATGGACACAACCCGGGATCCCAAATAAAAGAATATAATCTGGAATTCTGGGAGAAGGAATTTGCTTTGTGACCTTCAAGCTGGAGAATATGATCTAGGACCTCAATAGTAGGAAGAAACCCTTGGATAATAACGGAGACATGACATAGGAAGGGAATACGACTTTAAATACAACTGGTAGAAATATTACTTGAGATATCAAAAGACTAGATATGTCATGTGATCAAAAGAGGGGTATATGCGATATCACAAAGAGATAAATAAGGATCGAAATGAGAGGAATGTGACCTTGAATCGCTGATGGTCGCTATTGTGACCTGTGATTCCAAGAAAACATCTGTTACAATGAAAATAAGATAGATTAAATCATATATTACAACAATGTATTCTCGTATTTAAATTACCAGTTCATAAAAGGTCAATAAATAAATACAGTATTTTGGCAACGATAATCTGATATATTTTGTTTAGAACGAATAAAACTCGAGATAAAATTGAAGTTTGTCTCATAATTCGAAAGCTGGGTGAAAAGACCTGAGTTTAGGATCCACACAAAATTGCGCTATGTATCATCTACCAATGTTTTTATTTTTTATTTTTTTACGTAGACAAAAAACTATTTTTTACATTAAGTTTATCAAATTTCCCTTGATGAAACAATATCGCATTATTTCTTGGAGAGGGGGGCGGCACATTGTCCTATTTCCAGCACCTGCAATTTTGAATGACATATTTAGGATCGTAGGATTATGATATTTAGAAAATAATGTGGCTATTTAACTTGATAAAAAACAGAAGGACCGATGATTCATACTTGTTTTAAAGGAAGTTGTCTTTCAGCATAGAAAGGGGTGATCATTCTTTGACACCCTTTAAAAGGAGGCAGCATTGTCTCTCGGTGTAAAAAACAATAATTGGCACCCTTTTAAAAGGGGACTATATTCTCTCTATTGAATAAAACATTATTGGCACCCTTTCAAAGAGGACCATCTTCTCTTGAGAACCAAAGTACAAGTATTAGCACCCTTTCAAAGGGGCGCCATTATTTCTTCAAATCTCCTCAGAACTACCGCCCTATCAGTCGACTCCAGATCTTTGCTAAAATCTTTGAATCCTTAATCAATATAGCGATAGTTCGGTACCTAGTTAATGCTAAATCTATTTCTGATAATCAGTATGGATTTAGACAATCACGATCTACTGTGGATATCCTAACGGTCATCTCTAAACGTATATATCATACACTGGACAAGGCAGGTGAAGCTAGGACAGTAGCGCTTGATATATCCAAAGCTTATGACTATGGCTGGCATAAATGTCTTCTCATAAAAATTAATTAATATGATATTACTGGAGGAATATTTCCTATAATTAGATCTTTCCTAACCAAAAGAAAGATCCAGGTTGTCCTCGATGGTCGTTCATCTAAGCAACATGACATAAATGCTAGTGTGTACCAGGGATCTATCCTTGAACCTTTACTGTTCCTGATTTTTCATAAACGACCTCCCTGATGACATTGAGTCTGAAATAGGTATATTTGCTGACGACACCACGCTCTACTCTCGTCATGTGGGCAAGACGGACGCGCACATATCCGAGGCAATGGCGGAATCCTTAGAAAATGACCTCTAGTCTGTAGTGGATTCGGGTCATAAATGGTTGGTAACCCTTTATGCCCCAAAGACAAAGCTCCTTTCCTTCAAAAACTACAAAGAAACCTCTTCAATTATTAATTGCCATGGCAAATAACAGCCTACCTGAGAGTTCAACATTCAAACTCTTCGACCTAACATTCACATATAACATGAATTGGAATAAATACATTGAAAACATTGCCACGGCTGCTGCAATTAATGTGGGCTCCCTCTACCATGCTAGTAAACTTTTCACACCTGACATTATCCTGTATCTCTACAAAGCTACCATCCGCCCATGCATTGAGTAGTGTTGCCACATCTGGGCTGGTGCATCATCCACTAAGTCTCTCCCTCTTAGACAAGGTTCGAAAAAGAGTCCCTCACTATCCACCAAGCTCCAGTCCCTGCCCCATCACTGCAATGTTACATCCTCGTGCTTGTTTTACAAATACTTCAATGGATTGTTCTACGATGAAGTAGCTGCTCTAGTGCCTCTCTCGACGTAAATACACCAGACCAAACCGACAATCAGCTAAATCTCATCCATTCACTGAAGAGCTGCACAGATGCCGGAGAGCCTTCTACTTCAATAGCTACCTTCCTCGTTTTGCCAGCTTCTGGAACTCCCTTCCTGCTCCCTGTTTCCCGACTGAACCGACATGTTGAAATTTTAAACTAATGTAAACAGACATCTCGTTGCACAGCTCCCAACTTAGGATGACCCCCAAAACTTACACCCTAATTCTCAGTAGCCCCTTATGTCTACAGTGGCGGCCTGCCTTGTTTGGGGTGAACTATGTTTTAAAAAAAGCAATGGTCTAGCAATCAGTATCGTTCGAGATGAACTGAGCGACGATTTTTTTTATACGAATGGTTCACTAAGGCCAAAAGCCACTCGGGGATAATGGTTAGTGAAATTTTCAGTACTGTGAAAGTTTTATTAATTCACATGACGACTCGACAGATATTTTGTTCTTGAAAACGACCATGTTGTAGTCTGTAGGGAAACATTCCCGTGGAAACGTGTTTCACAAGTGGGAATTTCTTGGAAATAAACTCTCTTCATTAAAGTTCCGTTTGATTTTAGGTACACAGAGGAAGAAAAGAAAAGTTCTTTGCAATGTTGGTAGAAGACAAGTTCTTGCTGAGAAGGAAATACTAGCAATGTCTTTTCTGTGAGAAAGGAGCGGTGGGGAAGAAAAGAAGTCATATACCACTAGATTGCGAAGTCGATTTTGTAGTCTACCCTTTCGAAGGGAGTCATTGTTTCTAGACAGAGAGGGGAGGATGCTTTGTTGTTCTCAACTGTCGTTTGAACCATAACTCTTTCAATCAGCCGTCTATGCCTCTAACCATCCAACTTGCCCCCTCTTCTAACTAATCTACATTTCTTAACTCCCCATTCCTATTGTCTTTTAAGTTCTACAAGTGGTTTTATATTCCTAATTATTTCGCTTTTCTTTTTTATGGTGACTCTTCCACTTATCACTTTAGTTCTTCTCTTTCTGTAGTCATACATAATAAATATAATATAACTTACTACTCGAGTGTCAAACACTAGTAGAACATAACAATGTACAAACGAAAGTCACTGCTGTCGTATGTAATGTCTGCAGAAAGAGTTGTAAGCCATTGCAGTCTCGTAGGAATTACCTCCTTCTAATTATTATTAATAATGAATAAATATTTTTATAACCGTTTACATTTTAGGCTCGTAAATTTAAAATTATGTAACTACACCGTTGGTCGAATGATTAAAATCCCGGATGTAAGTATTGTGAACCCTGGCCTCGTAACCATTCGGCCAGCGCGGCGGTCTCACTTTTAAATGCGAGAGAAATACGCTTTGTGTCCTTTCAATATAAACACAAGTACTATGATTCTAAAGAGAGTTCCGATCTCCCAAGGGAGATAACCTTGCAACATGGATAATTTATATATCATCAATTTATTATCTCTCGAAAGGGCTCTTAATAAATTATGTTTGCATACATAAAATGGTAATATATATATATACATATATATGCATATATACATATATATACATATAAATACATATATATATATATATATATACATATACATATGTATATATATACGCATATATGTACACATATATATACATATATATATACGTATACATATATATATACATATATATATACGTATACATATATATATACGTATGCAAATATATATATACGTATATATATATATATATATATATACGTATATATATATACGTATATATATATATATATATATATATATATATATATATATATATATATATATATATATATATATATTACTATTTTATGTATGTACATATATATTATAATGCAATATAATATATTGGGTAAATATGCTTTCAGCATTTATTTCAACAGTGCTCAAGTAGTATGAAAATATATATCTGGCAAGTTAGCTACCCAGAAACGTACATGTTTCATTCCCCGCAAAAAATTATCAGGATAAATCCGTTGGTGCACTCCTAACTAGATGCAGTTTAACCTCTCCATCTAGCACTGTTTCTTCTATTCTTTCACCATTTGTCCATCGCTGTTACTTCGGCAGTCACCACAATACGACAATTACTCTATGGGCAATCCTTTGGCTAAGATCAAAGTGTAGTATCTGTTCCGATGGATACTGCACCCCATAGACTGGTATTGTCTTGGCTTTCGGGGCTTGATTTACGCCGGTCTATGCGTCTGTCCTGCGCAGTTCTAGGAGGTCCACCCTCCCAGGCTTCGCCTCTCCTCTTTGGGGAGGAGTAAGTTTATTGCTTACTGCCTGAGGCGCCCCTACCGGGGAATGCCGACGGAGCTGGAAAGGCAATTTTTAATGGCCAGAGTGCTCACCTCTCAGGCGCTGGCTTTTAAAACCCCACTTTCCCGACCCGACATTGGGTCACATCTTACTTGTGGGAGTAAGATAAAACTGGCCTTGTGCCTAACTCTTGGAGAGGAGTAAATAAATACTCTATGGGCAATCCCACTTAAAATATCTCCAATCATTTAAAATCAATTTTTATTTACAAAAGACACACTCTGAATTATTTATTTTTATAATAAGATTAGCGTTAAATTTTGTACAAATTAGGCATAAGGCCATCAAAAGTGTGGGGTATTGTCGGTCCTTGGTCTTCTTTTGTCTGCTATAACATATTTTCCTATCCTACTCTTGGCTAAAATAATTGCAGTAACCCCATGTCTACATTTACTCTAGAGGCCATCCTACTTAAAATATCCCAAAAGTGTTGGAAAATTTTAATGTTATTCATGTATAAATGTCTGTACATATTCATTAGAAATGGGGTTTGGGCCACCAGAAAAACACAGTTAGTAGTACCCTCCCAACTTTTTCTAAAGAATAGACCGTCCACTCTTTCACGGTTTGTTCAGAATCAAAAAAACAAGCAGATCACTCTCTACATGCGAGTGGGATCTAAGTGGGAGGAAAACGAAATAGTGATGGACTTTGTGAGTGGATAATGTCCTTCCAAGATGTATCCACTTTTTCGTTTGATCCTACTCCGAAGATCGGGTAATGCAAAATTCGAAATCCTCCTGTTCGCGAGAATAAAGATGCAGTCTCACCGACCATACCCACGGGAAAGAAAGGAAAAACATACGTCTAGATCTTTATGTACGGCCGAAAGTTTATGAATCATCACGGTTTTGGATCTCCACTTGGAGAGCTTACTCTTGTTTTAAGTGGGGTAATAAGTTTTATGTATTTTTCTTCAAACTAAAGGTCAGGGTTTTCGACGCCGAGAGAAGAACCTGGTTAAAGTGTGTGGGTAGGGGTATGTAGGAAGAGACAGAAAATACGGAATCTGCTCTATATGATTGGACGAGAGACTTATTCTTTAGATTTCTCAGACTTTTTTATTTAATCATTTCATTTAAACTTAAACATAACACATTTCCATGTGAAAGACAAATGCAAGAACATTGCGGAGACGGATTGAATTTGACAAAGATGTGTATAGATAAATGGGAAGATAGATAAAGATTAACATAGCGATTAACATAGTGATGAGCTATATATATATATATATATATATATATATATATATATATATATATATATATATAAAGAGAGAGAGAGGGGGGGGGGGAGAAATTGAAATGCTCTTTAAAGGGTATATAGATAGATACATATGACATACTGTAAAAAGTGTATATGTATATCTACACCCATATATAAATATTTAGCGATAAATATCCACACCCACTTACACACACACACACATATATATATATATATATATATATATACATATATATATATATATATATATATATATATATAAAATATGAGACTAAAAGTACACTTTTAGAGAATTTAACCGATAGTGAAATGGTTTAAGCTCAATATACAAGATAAAGCAATTATAAAGATAAATGAAGGAAGAGAGATAAAGATGTGCGGATGACAAATCTATTTCATTTTCGATTGTTCAATCGAAGGTGTACACTCGATAAAAACATGTTTATTTTTATTTCTTTAAGCCAGGCTTTTCAAAGATTAAAATCTTATCATCAGAGGAATTACAGTTGGATAAGTTGGCAGAGAAATAGCCAAAATTCAAAATTTGAAAAATTTAAGAGACAATATAAAAGTATGGAAAGTACGAGTGTGTGTGTAAAAAGGTTTTCAAAATATAGAGTCCGTCCAGTTGGTGATTTTTTGCATGTTGATACAGTCGGGGAAACATGGAGGAGGAGGGGGATTACAAAGGCAAAGAGTCCGAGTAAAGAGTTGAAAATTATCCGGCATATGGAAACTTCTACGGTGAAGGAATGAGGGTTTGATGCTTGTCGGTGTTTTTTTTGGGGGGGGGGGGGATTTATGTGCAGTAAATTCGTCGGAGCACGTAAAACAAGGACAGGGATGCAACATTGCAACGATTTTATAGGGGTTGGAGATTTATTAAGTTATAGACTCTTTTTCGTACGCTGTCCAAGAGGGAGAGACTAGTTGTTGGTGGACCAGCCTAGATGTAGCAACAATACTCAATGCATGGGCGAATGATAGCTTTTTAGAGATATAGAATACTGATAGTTTACTAGCCCGTAGAGGTGGCCATCTTCTTTGCAGAAAACTTGGCAGTATATTCTATGTATTTGTTTCAATTCATGTTGCCTGTGAATGTCAGGTCAAGGAGTTTGAACGTTGGACTCTCGGGAAGGGTGCTATCAGCCATGGCAATCGGGGGTTGGAAAGGTTCCTTATAATCGTTCAAGAAAAGGAGCTTTGTCTTGGTAGCATTTAATGTAATCATCTATGTTTGGGCCCGATTCAATTACAGACTGGAGGTCATCTTCTAAGGATTCAGCCATGTTTTGACCAGCTAGCATGGCGAAAGGCTATAAGTGAGCGACACTCTGTTATAATCAAACAATAATTACGTTTGTTTAGTTTCCCACATGCTCGGCACCCTGTGAGGATCAAATCACAATTGGCCATGGGAAGCGGTTGCTAACTACTCTAACTCAGCGAGGTGCTCTTTTTATAGTAATATTCGCTTAGTGTAGTTCAAAGTATAAACAGGTTTCCATTCCTACCATCTTCCAAATAAAAGAGAATAAGAAATGAAACAACACGTTCTTAATAGTCAAATAGTTAATTAGTTTTTTTTGCGTATAGAAAAGTCATCTGGAAGCCGACAAGTTAGGCCGTAGTCGCTAAGAAGAAACTCCCCGAGTGTCGAGATGTATATCGCAGATAAGTAAGTGAAAATGAAAAGAAGAAAGAAAAATATCCAGGCAGGGAGCGAAGAATATAAATAAATGTTCTGGAGAAAAACGAGACGACAGAATCTCTGAACACTAAGAGAAATTAAAAAGAAAATAATCTCAAACAATAATAACGCATGTTTTGTTTTAAAAGAGGACGGGGTGCGTTTTTCTTTTTTGGTAGAGATAAGAAAAAAAGGAGGAGATAAAAAAGGGAAAAATGACAAAGTGACACGGTCAACAATTATGTGATTTGAGCGGAGGTATCCGCTACAGCCCACGAATAAGAGATAAGAGAATAATGGGAAAAGGGATAAAACCTCGTTGGGGAATGGGAGAGAGAGAGAGGGGGGGATAGAGAGGGAGAGAGGGAGAGAAGGAGAAAAGCTATCTCGCCGCACATGCACTTAAAATCCTCATCACAGAAATATAAAGCCGTCATGATAGGACGAATCTGTTGTAATAACCGTACACAAGACTGTTCCGGTAGTTTAACGACTTTTAAGTGCTTATTAGCATATATATATATATATATATATATATATATATATATATATATATATATATATATATATATATATATATATATATATATAAGAGAGAAAGTATCATGTCCATGTTTGCTTCATGTTTAGATGTATATTGATATGCATATAGGTGTAATCAGCCAACGGAAACTCATAAGCGCACAAGTGGGAGAAAGAATTATAATAGTGAATACGAAAACAGAGAATGAATAAACAAATAAACGTGCAACTTACAATTTCGTGCCGAGTTTATTAGACGATTTTAGAAACAAAGTAAAGTAAATCCCAATTTAAGTTTTTTTTTTAGTATTTTCGAGAACCATTTCCTTCTTCAAGCCTTTTACAAAGTGTGAACAGATTTCTTGAAAACGTCGAACTAAAATTAATATTATTATTATTTTACAAACTGGCCATGAGGGGTCGCCTCTCAGGGTTATATATGGGGGTGCTTGTCGTCTGTTTTATTTCCGGTACACATGTACCAGGAGGGAAAAGAAAAGAAATAAGAAAAGATGGGAACGGAAACAGAGTACTTTACTTAAATTTATCTACTGGGGGATGAGGGGGTCTCTTTGAACGACGGCGGGTGGCCTGTCTCATACACATCCAGTATGTATGAGAAAAGGAACATAAAAAGTAGGGAAAGAAAGGAGAAACTAATGTTCACTAGATGAATCCAATTATCTGCTCTATGTGGGGGTATTCGTCTAATAGGCAATATGTTTTAGGGGTCTATATCTAAAATTGAAATTCTGTGATTAGCAAGTGTGTCTGTAAATATTTAAATATACACACACAAATACATACATCAACACACACACACACACATATATATATATATATATATATATATATATATATATATATATCATACACGCGTCGTTAAAGATCACAGAGTTTTCTCTCTTCGCTATCTTTCTTGTTAATTTCTCGACATGGCGAGCGATTCGTCGGTTTTCTGGTGTTAATTGGTAGATTATGACACCTAACGTTGTGTCGAGGGCCATTCCTCTAGCGCTTTCGGCCTCTCGCCCGTCTTCAGGAGGCCGTGTCTTATTGTTACTAAGAGCCGTATTAATAGTTTTATTATGAGAAAACCGACGAATCGCTCGCCGGGGAGGGGGGGCGGAATTAGGGATAAAAATCTCTAATTCCCTCCCTTCTCCGACGTTTCTTCTTATTCCCCCTCCCCTTCCCCGGTTCCAACGGTTCCTTCCTACCTCCTTGGCATTGATCCATTCCACAATTTAAATTCCTTTTCAAATTTCAAATCTCATTTCTAAACATATTTTTCCTAAGTTATCCCCGTTTGATGGCACATATTATAATAATAACGGGCTACACGTAAATTTAAATTTAGAATTGAATAAAGAAAAAAAATAGAAAAAAAATTAATAAATCATATAAAATAAAATATAATAAAATTATATAATTAGTATATAAATAAACAAATGTTTATAATATTTTAACTTTAGTTGAATAATTATTTAATTAAATTTTGACATTTTCTGCGTTCCTACTTCCAATTGTCTGCTGCGGTATTTCAATGGTTTGACACCGGTTTTTCCCGTTTTTTCGACCCTCTTGGTCTTCTATTGTTGTCTTTTGAAAATGAAAGTGTTTCTTTCGAAAATTTAAGATTACCTTTTGTTGCTGAACTTTTTATTTACTAGACCTATTCTGGTATTTAATCAGTTTTTCGTGAAATTATTAATAAATCGTTTTGAGTTTCACTTTCTCTCATCGTTTATTTCTGTTCACTTTTTCCATCTCCCGGCAACTACATCGCATTGCTACAACCTCGGACTACCAATCTGCACTTATATATATATATATATATATATATATATATATATATATATATATATATATATATATATATATATGAAATGCTATTTATGTGTACACGTTAAATCGGGATATGTAGCTGTGTCACCCAACATATATATATATATATATATATATATATATATATATATATATATATATATATATATATATATATATATATATATATTCTGTTTCATAAAAATAGTAATTTTAATTAAAAACAAGTTCCGACACATATTACTTTATTATTTTAATTATGTTGGCTACGAACGTTTCAGAAATATTTTACTTAAGTTATGCTAGATGACAGAATGAGAACACAAAAAAGTTTCATAATACTCAAGTCAGATTGTCATTCATCCATGTCAACCATCTTTGATTTTCTTCTAAATTACATTGGGTAATGACGTTGGCTATGAATTTAAAACTGATTTCTCTGACCTTCATCACGTTCAACTCTGTAATTTTATCTATAGAGTTTACAAGCTGTTAAGCCGCTACTGGATTATCTCAAATGCTTTTTCATAACCGGCTGGAGGAAGAGTTCTACCCAGTGTTGAAACTGGTCGACAATCTTATTTGAGTATTATGAAGCTTTTTCGTATTGTCATCCTCTCTTCAAACAAAACTTGAATAGTATAGTTCTGAAACATTTGTAGCCAGAATAATTAAATTAATAAAATAATGTTTTTGAACTTATTTTTGGTTTAAATTTATGTTTTCTCCTGGAACAGCAAAAGTAATTATTATAACTCTTAAAAGAGCTGATTACAATAAAAGATTGAAATATATTGGGAATAACTATAAAATTATTGTAAATAATTTTAAATAAATAAAATGTATATATGTATATATAAACTTTATATAAACATTAAGAATAAAAAAGTTCATTTATAAAGCTCTACTTTGTACTGAGCACATTTAATAAAATATTGGTTTTGAGTTTATTTTATCAATATATTTGAACGTGTTTAATTAATTATATATATATGTTTGTGTGTGACCAGACAAATTTACAGATAAAAACAAAAAATAACCTTTTCAATCCTTTTTAGTTTCTAGCCTTTTTTACCCGAGAAACTCACATATATATTATCTTCCCATTTTCTTCAGTAGCTCTGAGACACTTTAAGAAGGTCGTTTATAAGTAGGGATTTCGTCTGATTATCCGATCTCTCTCTCTCTCTCTCTCTCTCTCTCTCTCTCTCTCTATCTATCTATCTATCTATCTATCTATCCTTCAACCTCTCACTCTCTCTCTCTCTTTCCAACTGAAACTCCGAACAGTCTGGAATATGTCACTGCGACACCCTCCACGCGTCACCGTTGTTTTCCCACGTAGTTGTCGACCGGCTGTTACAGACCGGACGGTGTCCGTATCTGGCCTAAAACATGGTTCCTGCCGAGGCAAATAACCGGTTGACCCGCATCTTTCTAGATTCTGCTTAACAGATGTCTGCATCTTGCCGCTCCAGACATTTTGTCGTTGCGTCGTACCCTCCAACCTCGACGGCAACTTATTTTCTTGTCTCACACTTAACGTCTTCATCTCAATTTTAAGCAATCTTTTTCTACTTAAATGCAGTATTGTCTTGTTTTGTTTTTGTTTTTTTTAATTATGTACGGCAATTTAAAATAGACTCTTCCCAAGACTCTTAAATTTTCCCCACCACTTTTATCATCCCCCATTTTCCTGCTTGGGTCTTTCCCCCCCCCCCCTCTCTCTCTCTCCCTCTCTCTCTCTTTCTTTCTCTCAAACTCTTACTCTCTCTTTTCCTCCTTCTTTCACAAACACATACGCACACTATATATATATATATATATATATATATATATATATATATATATATATATAATATCATATAATTATGTTCTGATAAGCTATCTATACTGGCAGTTTTTGTGTGCAATAGGTGTTTAAATACTACCCTTTTCATCGACGGTTGGACTAATGGTACATTACGGGACAAAATCTCCGGCCGCCGAACGGGTAGTACTCAAACACCTCTGGCTCTAGAACCCGATGGAACGGATGGTTTATAAGCACATAATTGTATGATATTAAAAATATATTATGCATTTACTTACATAGTTGAGCATATATATATATATATATATATATATATATATATATATATATATATATACATATATATATATATATATATATAAGAGAGTAAGAGAGTAAGAGAGAATATAAAGTTATATTACTTATTTAAAATCTACTTGGAAAACATTATTTCATTCTCACAGGAAGATTTAAAAATTGAATTGAGTTTTCAACTTGCAAAAAAAATAGAAGCTCAATATTCGCCTTACGATAAAACAGAGCTTAATATATATATACACGTTTTTATAAATAGCTGTTAAGCTAACTTCAAAACAAAAATTTCGTAGCAAACCAGTTTATAATCGTTTGAAAATTATGTTTATTGAAACCCATCATTTAAATAAGACAGGATTCCAAAATATTGTTTGTATATTTATTGCGATAATCGAAAAAAAAACAGTTTACGAATAAAAATAAGCTCTCTTCAGAAAAAATAACTTTCAAGAAATCTATATGTACACACCTAGATCATGTAATAAAAGCAGAAGGATGATCATGTAATAAACGCAGAAGTATGATTAAAACTGTAAGAAAAATAGTGGTATCTCGACTAATGTCATGAGCTTGGAAAAGTTTTATTTTGTGTAGGTAAGCCACCATTACAAGGTGTTTCTAATTGCTCAGGTGTTAAGCATCCGCGAATTTGAATCATTTACCTCTGGTTTAAGTCTCATTAAAAAGAACATATAATTTTAGGGCACCGAGTATTTATGGGTGTGCAGCGCGTCTCGCAAAGTTCTTTAAATTCGCCAACTTTTAAAAGTCAGATGTAAATCCATTAATAGTCATTGTTGAGGTAGAAACACCTGAGAATACTCTTCATAGGTAAGCAATACATTTGTATAAGTACTACTATTACAACTACTACTACTACTACTACTACTACTACAACTACTAATTATTTTCCTCTTCTAATTCTGATACTATTTCTGCACTGCGTGTATAGTTTATCCATTGTACATTCCCTGTCACAGACTGTCATTTTCCCGATCCGCCTCCCTAATCATGAGGACCAGCAAGCCTCACTTCTCGCCTCACTTCTCGACCTGTTCTTGCCCTTACTGCCCGATGCTTGTGCGACGAATGATAAGATTGTATTAATAGTTGATATCACCCTACAGTCTCGTTCCAAAGCCGATCAGCCGTTACTCAAAATGTCAAGATACTTCAGACGGTCTGATTGGGAATTCATCAAAGATCACACCAGGCGCCCCATGGAGAAAACCTTTTTTCTCCAACTGCTGATTAGTGCGCAAATAAGGTAACCAGTAGGCAGTGAAGCACATGTCCCCACGCTGAAATTCTATAACAAGCCCCACTCTCCCCAATGGTTCACCTCAAACTTTGCAGCTGCTATTGCTCAGAAGCAGCAAGCATTCCACTAACTAGACCACCATAAGTCAACTAAAAATATACAGAAATGTGTAGCATCATGAAATCATTGTAAAACTGCAATAGCCGCAGCTAAGAGAAGGTTTACCAAGATGACCAGAAGCGCATTGAGTCACAGAAACTAGGAACTCGCGATTTCTGGAAAATCTATAATAATGTGGTGAACAATGTGCAATCAACAATTCCCCCGTTATCCAACCACAATGATGTCGCTTGGACGGCAACTTATAAGACTGAAATACTTGCCCAGCGGTTCGCCTTGAACTCCACTTTGGATTCAGCAAACCACTCTCTTTTAAATTGACTGAAGCCACACGTGATGATCTGATCATCACCCCCTTCCCATTCCCGTCATATCATAAAAACATTGACACCTTCGAAGCATGTGGGCCTGATCTTATCCCAGCAAAAGTAATAAAGAAATGATCTGTTAAGCTAGCCCTTATCCTCTCAAAAGTCTACAACTAATGCTTTGCCGAATCTTGCTTCCCTGATAACTAGAAAATTGCCTCTATGGTACCAAGAATTCTGGTGATAAAACTGACTCTCAAAATTATCGCCCTATGAGTTTACTCCCGTTCTTCGCGAAAATCTTTGAATCCTTAATGAATCTAGCGATAGTCCGCCACCGCATTGATGCTAAACTTCTTTCTGACCATCAGTATGGATTTAGGCAAGCACGGTCTACTGTGGATATACTAACGGGAATTTATGAATGCATATACCATACACTGGACATTGCAAGTGAAGCTAGGGCGATCGCGCTTGATATATCAAAAGCCTTTGACAATGTCTGCCATAAAATTCTTCTGATGAAAATTAATTCGTATGGTGGTACCGGACGAATATTTAATATAATTAGAGTCTTCCCATCCAAAGAGAAATCTAGTTTTTCCTCGATGACTGTTCATCCAACAACATTACATAAATCGATCGATCTTTGAACCTTTATTGTACCTGATTTTCATAAACTACCTCCCTGATAGAATTGTGTCCGAGATCGCTATATTTGCTGATTACACCACACCCTATTCTCGACACGTGGGTCAAAACGGACGCGCACATATCCGAGGCAATGACTGAATCCTTAGAAAATGACATCTAGTCTGTAGTGGAATGGAAACAAATGGATGGTAACATTTAATGCTATTAAAACAAAGCTCACTTTCTTTAACAACTACAAGAAACCTTTTCAACCACCGATTGCCATGGCTAATAAGACTCTATCCGAGAGTCCAATGTCTAAACTCCTCGACCTAACATTTATAAGTAAAATAAATTGGGAACAAATACATAGAAGACATTGCCAAGGCTGCTGCAAGGAAGATGGTCCCATCTACAGTGCTAAAAAACTTCTCACACCTACTAGTAACCTATATCTCTACAATGCCACCATCCGCCAATGCATGGAGTATTGTTGTCACATCTGGACCGGTGCACCATCCACCAGTCTCACCCTCTTAGATCGTGTCTCATCTAATCTAATAGGTCGCTCACTACTCACCAAGCTCCAGCTCCTGTTCCATCCCTATGTTGCAGCTTTGTGCTTGTTTTGCTCCAACGAACTTGCTGCTCTGGTGTCTCCTCGACGTAAATACACCTGACTAAGCCGACAATCAGTTAACTCTCATTCATTGTGGAGGGCTTTCTATTCTGATAACTTCTTTTCTCGAGCTGCTAGCCTTTGGAACTCCCTTCCTGATCCCTGTTTCCCTGACTGTACCGACATGCAGAATTTTACATGTAATATAAACAAACTCCCTACTTAGGATCCCCCACCCCTAAAATTCTTCCCTCTAATCCACAGTAGCTAGTGTCCTATATTTGTCATCTCTTAATACGTGTAATACTACTACTATTACTTCACCTTCTATTACTACTTTACTACTACAAGTTATTTTCTACTACTACTACTACTATTATTATTATTATTACTACTACTAACACCACTTAGTCACTACTCCCCATCTTCTTCGTATTTTTCTTCCAATACTATTTCTTTTCTTCTATTTCTGTTACTACTACACTTTATTCTTTCTAATCGTACTATTGATACTACTACTTATATTTATTCCTCTTCTTCTTTTTTTGCCATTCGTTTACTTCTTCTTCTACTTCTTCTACTTCTTCTTCTTCGTTTTCTTCTTTTTCTATATTACTAATATTGCTACTTCCCCTTCTATTACTACTACTCTCAGTCTCCTTTCTTCTTAGTTTCATTCTAGCCACCTTCCCCACGACAGAAGAGTTATGCACAAGGTCGGTTTTTAATGTGATAAAAATCTAACTCACCATAAAGGAACACTCTGGATAAGGGCAAAAAGTTAAATTGCCTCAGTCTAGAAGGATTTCTACTTTACTGACCGAGTACAGAAAAGATGAAGCGTACTATCAGAACAGATACTACACTTTGATCTTAGCTAAAAGGCATAGGTCTATGCGCCTCTTTTCTCAGAAATCTTTATTTCTTTTTCTTTTCCGCCCCCCTCTCCCTGTTCCCCTCCTCATTCTATCTCTTTCTATATATCTCTTTCGCTCTCGCTCTCTCTCTCTTTCTCTCTCTCTCTCTTTCAGTTTCCCTATTTTCTTTCTTTTTGCATTGTTCTCCCGGTATGTCATTCTCTTGTGTATCTTTTATCCCATCCCTCTCCAAATAAATCCCCCTTCGCTCGCTATTCAGTATTTCTCTCGTCAACCATTACCAGATTACCACTATGAACGTCATCGGGGGGCTCTTCTAACCCTTCTCACCTCTTGACCTTTGCCGAATGTACACTTCCCCCGCGAAATGTCGCCGTCGGCGGGAACGTATCGCTATTGCTCATTTGCTTGGAAAACACAGACCAATTAAAAAGCCTTCAAAATTGATGGCCGACCATTTTGATGATGAACCATCTCTTCAAGGTCTTATTTAATGTTGAGCAGCACTTGTTCCCCGGAGGCGGGGAGGGGGGATAATCACAGGTTTTGTTCTGTGTTTATAACTCGGAGAGAGTAGGTGGGAGGGAGGGTGTCTTCAATCATTGCAATCTAACCAAATATTATTGGTGCCCCACAAATAAAGACAAAAAGAATGCTACTAATGTGAGATGTAGAGGTTGGATTTTATTAATATGTGACTGAGTACATAAATGTTACTCTCTGAGGGCACATACACACGCATATATATATATATATATATATATATATATATATATATATATATATATTGTACATGTATTGTATTAGTTTCTGTAGATGTAAATCCGTTGAAACTCAAGTGTTTATAAAAAGTGCTCAATAACAAGTAGAGCTGTTTATAAGTATACATTTTTATTTATACAAACATTATTGGTTACATATGTGCATTACTCTGAATCCTTGGTTGACTCTCTGCGAAGAGTGCAACCGAAACATGTATGCACATATGTAACCAATAATGTTTGTATAAATAAAAATGTATACTTATATATATATATATATATATATATATATATATATATATATATATATATATATATATATATATATAGTAAGCTATGAAAATATAGTTATGGCAATTAAGCTACACAGAGACTCCCGCGTTTCATCCCCGGGGGTAATCTTAAGGCTAAAATGCATGGGGTTATTTTTGCCGGGTGTTTATATATATATATATATATATATATATATATATATATATATATATATATATATATATATATATATATATGTGATATTTTTATTTAATTTTAAACCATGTCAAATATTAGAAAAGACAGATTTACATAATTTCACAAAAAAACTGTTTTCATTTTCAGCATACAATTGTTTTGACTTACCACGAAGATATTTGTAAAATGCTCCTATATCCTATGCATTTATTTCCTGGTATGGCTATCCTCAGTACTCATATATAAAACAAAGAAAGACAACGAAAAAACAAGGCTAGCAAAGCCTGGATTACAATTCCGTAATCATGCTCATCATTATTTACTTTTTATCTAATAGAACTATTATCTCATATGTGCCATCGTCGCGAAATACACACGTCATGTGCGCTTCATATTGAGTTTTTTAATCGTACATCATCAGCTTGGCTATCCACCCCAAAACCCATAAGTAAAAATATATGTTTTTACTCACCATCTTTTGTTGTTTCGACCTAATTATTATCTTTTCATCCGGGTAAAAAAATTTAATAACTTTTTTTTTACTTTCACGATTAATAATAATTAAGCAATTGATTTTTAAGGGTTTTTTTTGGGGGGGGGGGAGAAATTCTTCCATAGTAGTTCGGCTTAGCAATTAGGGCAAGTTCAGGCTAACTCAGTTTGGATTAAGTTATAAGTTACCGATTGAGGATCCGTTTAAAATCTTGGGTGTAATTTTCTTCTTTTTTTTGAGGGGGGGGGGGTCATGAGATTTTGCCACCATTCTTAATGTGAGTTTTGTCATGTATTTCAGCTTGCCACATTTTTTTGGTCAACTCTTCTTCTTTGATTTTTTCTATTTTCCGTTCTCCAATTTTGGAATGATACATTTTCCTATGACTTGTAAATTAACTCCTTGCTCTGGTGATCAGCAAAGTTTGGACTGACGTCTATATATTTTCCCTTGACTTTGCTGTGAAACACGCGTAAGAAAATGTCTTAATTTTGAAAAATATAAAATAAAGATAAAAATGAAAAGAGTTTTGTTTGTCGAAAGAATTAAGAAGATATAAAGGTATTAACTGAAATATGAAAATAAAGGAAGTTTAACTGAATATGAAAATTATGATTGTGGATTGATTTTTCCTGAGGTCATTGGAATGCAACTATAAAGTATATATATATATATATATATATATATATATATATATATATAGAGAGAGAGAGAGAGAGAGAGAGAGAGAGAGAGAGAGGGGGGGGAGAGGGAGAAAGAGAGAGACAGAGAGTTCGTGAAACCATGGTATCGAAAATGTTCTAAGTTCTGTTCATTTCTCTTATAAATAAATAGATATCATGCTGTTACTTCAATAATCGAGTACTCCATAGGATTTCTTTCCGCACTCTCCAGAACCATTTTAACTCATAAAATTACTTGAAATCTTAAAATTGAGGAACATTTACAATATTATGAATCAGAATTATTTATTGAATTAAAAAGAAGACAAATGAAATAAAATCTGGAAATAAAAACTTAGTTTTCTGTTTCCGGAAAGATTGCGTAATAAACAATCAAGGCGCTACACTAAAAAAAGATTTTTTTTTTTTTTCAAAAAAGAAGTAAGGACCGACAAGTAAGAATAAGAATAATGTATGTTTTTTTCTTGGCGGTTAAATAAATGTGTTACCTTTTCTTGCATTATTTTGATTGTGTTTGACGTAGTAATAATTATTTTAGAGATAAATGTCGACCGTAATGGGTGTGATCTGGAAAATATTATTCTTTTTCAAAACAGTTTTTGAAAGTGAATAATATTTTTTCAAGACTACTAAGCTCTACTCACGTATTGAGCACTATTGTAGTAAATACTAAAAATCTATACACAATATATGATATATCATCTTATAATATTATATTTGCGGACCCCGCAGTAGCTCGGGGTTAACGCATTATAAAACGTAGAATACCTTATAATATTATATGTGTATATACGAAATAATATGTTTGTGTGTTACAAAGATGTTGAAAGGTTTATATAATAAAATACTTCTGTTTCCGTTATACCATTTATAAAATCATGAACTTCTCATCACTTGTAGAACCTCATAACATACACACACATACACATACGTACACGCACTTACACGTGCACCAGTACACATACGAAAATATGCTTGCAAATAAATAAAAAAGTGTTTAATATAAAATAATAAAATTATATATATTATTTACATCTAGCACAAGTACAATATATTTTTAACAATTTTTGAACCACTATAACGTCTACAATAAAATAATTCATCCTCACCCAAAAATATAAATAAATACAAAATAAAAAGCAAAACATGAATAGCAATAAGCTGCATATCGCACATCTACAATAATAATGTCGTCATTCAGTGTGCACAGGGAAAAACAAACAAGTAAACAAGGGAGATCAAGTTTTAATGTCAAATATATAAAATCATACCCCGATCATTTTCGAAGTTAGAGCTAAATAGCAATGCATCTGATGAATCGATATTTGATGCTTTACATCCTTACAAAATCATCTTTACATTGAAAAAATGTAAATTGCTCTAGCTCTTTCGGAAAATACTTATCCAACAAACAACTGTGTTAGATTGGATTGGGAGCATTTTTCATTTATGAACTAAACTGCCACTGTCTGTACGTGCTTACTACTACTACTACTACTTTAGACAGTACGCCTGCCAATATTTTTTATGCGCTTTCTTACGCCTGTGAATATAAGCAGTGCGACCCCATATCATGTTGGTATCGTGTACGTGTGTATATGTTTTACAGCATATCTACACTGTCGTTTTTCCTATATCGACTCTTTTATTTACTTTAAGTAATTGCTGGGGTGGCTGGCTGCTTCTTTCTTTTATAATGACACATACCTTTTAAAAGCAAAAAAATGCAATATTATAATATTGCGATGTTACATGAGAGCGTAATTACGTTCTAAGAACGGGCTTAACCGCTAAGAATTTGATTACGTTCTAAGCGCGTTCAAGATTCAAACGTATAATTGCTTAATGGCTGAGAATTTGATAACGTTTATTACTATGCTAGACACTTTTAAATGTTGTGGCTAGTTTCGTAATTCACATTATTAATTATGGGATGTTTGGTTTTTATGTAGAGAGCTTCAAGAATTTTGAATCTTTCGGTGTAGGTATCGTGGTGTATTATTTTAGTATTGTAAAATCTCAATATTATAGACGCTCCTTTTAAGTTGTAAATTACTGGTCGTTACAATAATTAAAAAACTCAACAATAAAGACATATTTTTTAAGAAACCAAGACTAACACTACCTGATGATTATTTGACGAATCAAATCGAAAGTACTCGCGAACAAGGACAGAAAATAGAATTAAAAACCCTCGGAACTTACATACAGCAATTCGATCGAAACACTAAATGAACCATTGGGAAATTACAAAAATTAAAAAAAGTCTTATCAAGCAAAAACACTCCGTGTTATTTAATAATGTTTGCCTAAATGAAAATATGCTGCCTAAATACACACACAATATATATATATATATATATATATATATATATATATATATATATATATATACATATATATAAAGGTTTTGTCATATATATATATATATATATATATATATATATATATATATATATATATATATATATATATATATATATACAGTTAGGTATGTGTATATGTTTATATATTTCTATTACAGCATTCACTCCAAAACTAATCATTATTAATTTTGGAACACAGTTGCAAGACGTAAAAGATGGGCAATATTTACTTTTATTAAGTTTCAAACAAAGGAGGTAAATGCGGTAGAATCCCTTTGTGAAAATTCATATACCTCTGATTTGTGTGAAAGTTTGACAATGGGTATTAGACATCAATTGAGTTTTTAGAAGGCATAATATGGGCACAACCGCACATTTGAAAATCCAAATATTTCAAATTTGCAGTCCTTAGACATAAATTTTAAAAGATTCGATGAATTTCAATTTCCTCTTAAGCTTAAGCCTAAAGTTTGGGACATTTTCTAAAATAAAAATGATATAAGGATTTTGATTAAAATTTAAAATAAAGGTTCTTGACATAAGGTTTAGTAGTATTATATATTGATTTTAATTTCCATAAAGGTTCAAAAATGTTGTGCAAAACTGTGCTTTTAAGGGAAATAAGTATTCTCCGAGTATATTCTTACAGAATATAACTCTGGGGTGGTGTACGTGTCTATATATTTGAGTACATAAGAACCCCTTTCTTCATCTCTCTCTTGGGTAAATCAATTGACAAGTGAGGGAAGTAGAAATGCCATTCATACTAATCTATGATAAAAGCGCCTCTTGATGTTTGTCAAAGATCTAATCTCCTCCTCCCTCTTACTTCCCCTCTCCCACTCCCCTCTCTCTCTCCCTTTCTCTCTCTCTCTCTCTCTTCTGTTTCCTTTGAACCAAATACAAAAACAAAAACCAGACACTTCAAAAAGATTATCACCGTACTATATGACCCACATCGATCTTATTTGAAGCCATTCAGTTCTGAGCCCATGAAATACTGCAACTGTTTCATTTAAATAAAGTAACTTATCAAAATCTAAGTGGTTGAAGTTTGTTTGTTTTTTTAGAAAACAAGGGTCGTCTGAATTAAAAATATGGTGCTATTTTCTTTAATGGGTGTACCAAACCTTTAATGGGTGAACCAAAACCTTAATGGGTGCACCAATACTTTAATGGGTGTACCAAATCTTTAATGGGTTTCCAAAATTTTAATGGGTTCAACGAAACTTTAATAGGTTAACTAAAACCGTAATTTATTTTACCAAAACTTTAATTAGTGTACGAAAACTTTAATTGGTTTACCAAAAGATTGATGTGTTTACCAACATCAAACTGCTGTTTTTGAAGGTGTCCAATAAAACACTTCAAACCCCACGTCCACTATTACTTATTTAATATTTCATTACGAAAAAAAGTATTACTGCAGACAAAAGTGGCGCAAGAGTACTTAAAGCCCTAGGTTTATCAGTAACAAATGTGCGTTAATAAGTTTTGATAAGATAAAGTTGAAACTCCAGACTAAAAGATCCCATCAAACAAAACGAAAGCACTTGTGAAAGTTAGTTTCATCTTGTGTTTTTCGTATCTTCTTTGATGCAAATAACAAATTTATTGTGGCATCCTCTTTATGTTGGTGCCTTAAGCAACTGCCATTTCTCCTTAATGGGTAGCTAATCTCTATATATGAAGTGACGTAAATGTTGCACATATATATATATATATATATATATATATATATATATATTTTCTATGTAATTATTTTTATAGGTGATTTTCAGCTCGTTGTTATTGAGCTTACTATTAATTAAATTGTTTCACTTCCTAAATGATTAAGATGCAGAAACTGCATTATTGGTCGTCCTAAACTTCAAAGGCCGTATTTTTCGTTAATATATATATATTAATTTTATATGTACATAAAAGTATTCCATGGACGCGTGTTACTTCCGGCTTAGAAATATATATTTATACTCTCTATCAGTATGTGTTTATTGTGTAACTAAGTCTGTAATTCTATCCAACCTATAGATGGGACCCTGACAGGTATTACTATTCTGGGTTCGAGTGGACCTGGGAAAAACGGAAACTAAAGGGGAACTTCAAACTCCCCAATGCTCCTAAATTGGGGTCTCCCCACTAAATGCACTTTAAGGTCATAACCAGGACCTTAAAATTCTCTTAAATATTTCATCAGATAGAGCACCCGCTCAATCAATGTGTTTTATTTATTAAAAAAAAAACGATCCGATGACCAGGTGAAAACAACCGGACATGTGGAGGGTGGTGCTTGGAAAGGATCTCCGGACCAACAATTTATGAAATCCGACACTGCGAAAGGAAACGGATCGACATTGCCACTCAGGATGTAATGAACCGCCCTGGCTAGAATGGAAAATAATTCGTTACGCGGTTGAGTGGTTTGATAAAGCCGGCTCAACCTACTCAAAGTGGATAGGCTTATCATACATTTTTTAAATCCGAAACACAATTCTTATTACGAGCCATGCATTTCAAACGACTTTATTGAACGTAAGCTGACATTCTACCAATAGTTTGGTAGGAAATCAAGGGTTCATACCTTCTCTAACTGTATTAGTGCATAAGTGAATATAATATGATCAATGGAATTTTAACTCGATTTAGCCGATTTCCATAGTCCCTGGTGGTATCCATTGAACCAAAAATAGCCCTTCCTCCAAAATCAGGTATTCAAAATATACTAAAAATCACTAATTCGATAAAAAAAAAGTATTCTAAAACTAACTAGTACTAACAAAACGTAGCATTGTATGAAAAATATGATAAAGTCACTAAAACTATGGCATTACGTCAACATATACTAAAAGTTACTTCTGGGGTGGCAGTGGTGAAGTGGATAACGATTCAGAGTGACCTGGGTGTGGCAAGTTCGAATCTAGTGTGTTTCATATTATCATATTCACATCGTCCTTTCTGATGTCAACAGCAGAAAAAAAGCCGATCAAAAAATATGATTGACTTGAATCTATTTCAATTTTACTAAAGGCTACTAATCCATTGAAAGTTTAGTATTACTCGAAAAATGTACTTAGATCTACTAAAATCATTAAAATAGTGTCACATGAAAAATATACTGACATTTACTAATTGTCTGAATTCTTTGCATTTATACTAAAATTAGTAGAATGCGTGCCCCATGACGAGTATAACCAATACATATAGTAATATAGCATTAGTTTTAATTTTAATGTCTTCTGTCTTTGGGTGGTATGCTACGGTTTCGGTTTCATCCCCTGAAATGGTAAAGTTTACAAAAAAAAAAGGATAGCAATTAATGTGACAACGTTACTCACCATGTTCCTTAGAATACATATTTCATAATCCATAGTGATAAGTTCAATAGTTTTAGATTTTACCAAGCACATACATATTATTGACGATCACGCGCGCTCATTGATCCTTTAAAAAATGCATTGCTTAATATAACTACAGAATTTATGTAGAGCAGTTATTTTCTCTATTAATTTTTTTGCATGTAACTTATTTTTAAAGTTTTGGGGGAAGCGAGTGGGAGTTATAGTGGGGGCGTTTACAAAAATTACTGACCGTGTTGTCGAGAATATATATTCCAAAATACATAATTATCAGTTCATAAAAAACTTAAAACTTAAAAATAAACTTATATATATATATATATATATATATATATATATATATATATATATATATATATATATATATATATATATATATATATATACAGGGCTTCATAGAGCCCTCCAAAAAGGAGCGCGCTCCAGGAGCACGCTCCTTTTTGCTGGAGCGAAGGAGAAGAGGGCTCATTTTATATTCAGCGGGAGTTGAGCCGGAGCAACTCCATTTGGGACTAAAGAGCGGTGGTTTTATCGCTCCGCGCACCAAAATTATTTGATTTTTTTTTAAACATTAGTTTTTTATTCAGCAATATAAAGGAAAAGTAAAGAAAGTCTCAGAGTTTACTCTGAATAATTTAAAAAAATTATATCTCTGGTAGAGAGAGGGAGGGGGCTCAGGCGGAAGACGATTTAATTGTAATGTTTTAACAATCTTTTTTTTATTGTTTTATTCGTTAACCCCCCTCCCCCCCCCCAACCCCGTCGATTTGCTATCAAGCGATGAGACAGATCAAAGACGTCATTAAAGTTTTTATTGCAGTCAGTGACTTGAGCGTTCTATTTCTTTGGAAAGATTAAACATTTGAGTTAGGGGTACGAACGATTTTGACACCATCTGAGTGCAGGTCGGGAGGGGGGGCGAGAGAGAGAATTCAAAATGTATACTAGCTGATCTGAGATAATATCTAAGGCCCTTTTAAAAAGTACACTGCTATCTTTCTGTTGAATAAAAACTCCGAAAATTAGCACTCTAGATAGGGGAGGTAAGTTGCCCAATCAAGGTTTCAGAGTACAGTCTACCCTACTATTTAATTCATATAACTTTGGGGAGGATATATGTGGATTCATACCGTTCCTAAGTGTATTAGTGAAAGTTATGTTGTTTTTCTTCTCTTAGACTAGATAGTCTGCTTGACTGGATAGAAGTATGTATGTATAATACACAATTTAGGAAAACTCATCAAAGGAAAACTCGGCAACGGAAAATTCGGCAACGGAAAACTCGGCAATTTTGGTCAAGTAGGAAAATTCGGCAATTATCGAATAAATATCGATTGAAAATAGATTTTATAACCGGTTTCACAGGAGATATACTTGTAAATACGGGGCTACCCCCTCCCCAGTGAAGAATATTTTTTATATTATTTTTTTGGTACTTGTGCAATTTACGAACCGGGCTATTTTTTAGATAAGATTTTCAAGTTAAATTAAATTTTTACGATATATTTTGTTTATTAAATTGTTAGGTGAAAGTACAGAATAGTTAACAAAGCCCCATCACTCCATGTTTAGAATGGCTTTCTAAATAATTGTAAACAAGTCAGCCATTTTAATTGACAAAACATCAATTACTTCGTGTGTGTGCAAAACTTGAAAGGAATTTATAAACTATCGAGTAGAAAGTCATTTAAACTGGCTTTAAATTCTTAGAAAATTTCCATGTATTTAAAAAATAAAAAAATTTTCTTGTTCTCAGGAAACGAAAATTTACGTATGATCCTATACTTCGTCCGACATGTTCTCCTATAACTCTGAAAATATTAGCGAGATTTTGTCAAATATTATCTTACGGTCTTACACTTAAAGTGACATCTCAACCCATATTGACGAGATCCTTTGACGTCCACTCCTATCCTTCGACCACTCATTGGCAGAATAGAACGTTTATGAAAGAAGGTATATTTTCATTATGGAGCGCTGAAAAAGAGCCGCTCCTTTTTTATATGAGTTGGAGCAGGAGCGGCTCCTTTTTGAAAATGGGGAGCGTGAGAGGAGCCCGCTCCAATTTTGGGTGTTGGAGCAGGAGCGGGAGCAGCTCCAAAAGTAGTGGAGCGCGTAAATTCTCTTTTTTTGTGCGTGTTCCCGGAACTTCGTTTACGTTCGCCAGTTTCTGAAGTGAAACTAGGAATTGATGACGTAAGTATTGAAATTTTTTTGATACCTGATCGGAATAGTACCCATTTTTTTTTCGAATTTTATCAGGATGATCTGAAAGTTTGGCGCCGTATAAGAAAAAATGAAAACACCTGTGGAGGTAGGCATTGCTGTAAGTCGGCTAAAACCGGTCATTAAACGTTTTGAGAATGACACTAATTATTGTTTTTTTTTTTGCGAGCCCTGATACTGACATGGACTTCCCATTATAGCAAGGGTGTATTTCTTAATGTATAAGAGACATTAACAGAATACTGCTGTCACATCTGGGAAGGAGCTGCACAAAACACTGATTTCTGCCTTGCTAGAGTACAAAATCGACTTCGGAATCTGGTAGGGAGTGATTTTTTTCTCTTCCCCCCAACCCCTTTCTCATAAAAGAAATGTGGTTAGTCTCTCTCTGCTCTATCATTACTACAATGAAAGGTGCTCGACTGAGCTCCAATCTTTGGTTCCTCTGTGTAAAACATTCCCAGAACGAAATCGTTTTACGACCACATCGAGAAAAGACTTTCCACTTTTTTTCTTTGCAAAGACTTCCCGCCTGTGAAACACATTGCTGCGGAACTGCTTACCCTCTGATTACAACTTGGTTGTCTTCACGTCCAATGTTAACAGATAATTGTTAAACCCCGTCCTATAAATAATAAGTTCATACGATTGATCAATGTCAGCGCTCATCTTTCAGCTGACAATAATTTCAGTCTCATTAACCTTTATCCTCGAGTCGCTCCCGGCCTTTATAAGCTATGACTCAATAGTAAAAAAAAAAACGTAGTTATATTTTTATTATACATAATTATGTTAGCGATATTTCTGCATCTTACGTGTGCGCGCATTTGTGCGTTGCAGTGTTACACATATGGAAACATGGAAATTTAGTTTTTGAAAAAGTTCAAAAGAAATTCTCTGAGGCGTAACGTGATGCCAATGCCAAGAACTTCCATTTTGGGTTTACCATTTCCGACCGTTACTCTTCCCCCTCCCGCTTTTAATTGTTGACAAATTATTGACAGGTGCTTGAATGGGTTAAGGACTTCATCTCCAACAGAAATGTTTTCGGTGAGAGGGCGGGAAGCGAAAGGAAGTATACAAAAGAAAGACTTATATGGAAACATATAAAGCTTATCTGTACTCAAAACATTAAACAGAGGCAAAGAGACGAAGTACATTTCGTCTACTTAACCTGTTAGTCCCGACTAAACTACGTTAAGCACTAACGAGGCCAACTTAAAGGGAGTCGAATTTTTAAGCAAAGTATGAAAGAAATGACATCACAGAATGTGTAGTCCTTAACGGACCATTTACTTTTCAAATTACCGACAAACACAAAAATGTGTATGTTTTGATGATTTCATTCGGTTCTGTTTTTTGGGTTTTTTTTGCATCACATAGATATTTTAAGGTTATTTCACGCCAGAATACGATAACTATTGAATAAGGCAGAGTAAGACGCAAGGTCAATTTTTAATGTCGGAAAAAATGATATTAGAAAAAGCAGTCAAATATATCTTCACCTGGACAGAAATTAGATTTCTGTTTGTAACCGAAAATATTCATGATTTCTTGAACTTTGGCCTTAGTTCAATGCTTCTATTTATATGAATCCACACGAGGACAGAGTTAGACACAATGTCGGTTTTTAATGTGGAGAAAAGCAGTGAAATATATCTTTACCCTATAGACTATTCCATTGGTTTTTTATTCCATTATTTTTTTTTAATTTATTTTTTTGTTATTGCATTCAACCATTAAGTTCAAAAATTAAAGGAAAAGATGTATTGTGTAATATATTTTTCAACAAAAAATGTTACACTGAATACAATAAAAATTGGTTGAATTTGTGTTCCATTGTTGTGTTCACACATTTTCAATTATATACTTTTGATACTTCTAACTAACTCGTGGTGGTACAAGTATATATATATATATATATATATATATATATTCTATTTTCCCATAAAAAATGGGTCAATTGTGGACATTCAATAGGATTTGAACTCAGCATTCGTCGACTCAATATCTGCGGCGGTATCCATTCGGTCAATCTCGTACAGCGAATTATTATTTTGCATTAAGACAGCAATTGTTTATTTAGATATGTATTAAAAACAAAAGCTATATTTTTGTCGATTCGCTATTGTTCTAAATGACAATATAGTATGTTTTGTTTTCGGATCAAAGGTGTGTAAAACTTGACCGAAATTCAACTTGATGGATCCGAGCTTTCAAGGGCGAATGAAGTTGTTAAAATACAGAATTACCGTTATTTTAAAATTTTAATAAGCAAAGGTTATCAAAGAAATGGAGCATACTATAACGAACAGATCAGAAGCATTTCAAAAATGACAATTTCTAATTGGTATACGAATCTATCAATTGAAGTTGCTTTTGGTATTGATGAAGATACCAAAGATGAAGATGAAGATGAAGATACCAAAGATGAAGATGAGGATAATGATGATGATGATGATGATGATGATGATGATGATGATGATGATGATGATGATGATGATGATGATGCTGTTGCTGCTGCTCTCGTTGTTGGGCGAGTTGGACCTGAATGCAGCGTCGAACATGGGATTGTCAATACGTAAAAATAACATTCGCTGCTGCTGTTGTTCTTGTTGAGCACATTGAACCCGAATGCCTCGTCGAACATGGAGATGAAGATATCGTCTGCTTTTGATCGAGGTCCTTCTCGTAGACTTGGAGCACTTCAGGTTCCTGAAAGATGTTATGCTCACACACGACATCGAGATCAACAGAGACCATCGGTTGCTCCAAGTCGACGGGGAAGATCGTCAACTGTAGATGTTGTTGATGACAATGATACTGATGTACGACTATCGCCATTGGTGGGTTGAACTACTACTTGCGAATGACTCAGACGTATCGCGGTTTATTATTTTTCGAGTGTGAACGGTTCATCGCATCCTAAGCGGCGATGTCGAGCAATCCCCCCTTCCACCGTCAGATTCACAATAGTTGTTTGTCCGAAAATCCTCTCCATGTCATACATCTTCTGATTGGAAATTGTTTCATTTTGATAAAGACAAGCAGTTCTTTCGTTATTTTAATGACTTTTACAAGGTATTTTTGTGTTAACACCAAAAATCAATCTTACATTTGCAAAGATAGTTAAATATTGTAATCCACAGACACGCGTTTCGCCGTTACTACAGCTAATGGCAAGATTCGAAATCACGACCAATGAGACTGTAGTCAGGCACTTTACCGCTAAGCTTCGAAGTCTGGATTACTATATTTATCTATAAAACATATATATCCGTCTCTAAAATATGGGGGCGCCATAATGTATATATAGGAGGTAACTCTCTCTCTCTTTCAATCACTTAGGTTGTGTGTCACCGTAAGATGGCTTTGATAAGCTGTTATTATCGTCAACAAACAACAACAATAACTGAACATTTATAAGCGGTAAAAACCACATATATTTTAAGCGAGACTTCGTAGTTAAGCGGTAAAGCGCCCAACTACAGTCTCCGTTGTCGTGGGTTCGAATCTTGCCATAGTAAGCTACGCTGTAGATTACATTGTATAAACATGCATATATACATATATGTGTTTATTTATTAATCAAACTAGGTTGAACAGCGTAAGGTTGACTGTCTGTGATGCTGCTGATTTTATTAATTGTTGGGGGAGCTTGATTATTTCAGATTTCTTGTTCTGTATCTTTCTGTTCTGACGAGGCACAAGGTTGCTGAAACGTAATTGCATTTACGTTCTAAATGTGTGTATAATATATATATATATATATATAGTTCCAATGCAAAACGCGATAAATGCCATTTTTCAAATTACGAAGCTATCACTACAAAAAGTGTTGTATTTCAACATTCGGTCACGCCCATATTATGTTTTACATAATATGATACTGTCATAATTTCTTATTGTTTTCAATTAAAATTAGATATAAGTCGAAGTCTAGACTTAATATATTCATCTTTTATTGTTTAATGTCTTAAGTTAAACACATTGGATGTATCGCGTTTTGCATTCGAACACCTCATTTTACCGGTTTCGTTCGGATAAACGAACGTCTTCAGAATAAGTGAAGATTTTTTTAAATCTCCAGTTATTCTGAAGACGATATATATATATATATATATATATATATATATATATATATATATATATATATATATATATATATATATATATATATATATATATATATAAGACTATATATATTTAAAAATGGCCGGATTTTACTAAACCAACATCTTCAAGTAATCGGGTAGTAAATTTCTGCTAATTTCTCTCTCTCTCTCTCTCTCTCTCTCTCTCTCTCTCTCTCTCGCTCTCTAACTGAGTGAGGGGGAATGAGAGGTGTGCGCTTGTGAGTGTATGATAAATTTTACTTCGAACTGTTTCTTTTCTCCGTCCCTTGCTTCTAAGCTGTCCGCCTGACCTTCAATTATCACGATTGCCTTTTTTCACATCTGCTAACCTTGGTTACTTCCACTCACACACACACCACCCTACCGTCCAGTTTTATTCGATCAAACCAACGTCACAATAGACGGGGCCACATCATTGTCATATTATGACGCCATGACAAAGTGTGAGAAGAGTAATTCCACGTCCATGTCTGCTATCTGCTTCATTGGTTGTCTACTGTTGTAAGTCCACAAAACAAGATACAGTAAAAAAAAAAATTAAAAAAATAAAAAAAAAAGACAATAAACACGAAAGGCGGTCATCCTTGGTTCGTTGTTTTTAGGATATTTTATAAACAAACGTTCACAGAATAAAAAAAACAACAACATCGTATTGTCTGTGTGACACTCGGGAGTTAAAAGTGAAAACAAAACAAGATGGCTGACCATTAAAACGTTGTCAAGCGCTCATTCTATCTCTATTATTTTGTGTCAATTGATCACGTGAGAACAATAGATATTTTAGATGTCAGACGTTAGTTCAAGGTTGAACAAATCAGATTTACATGGGTTTACGGTATGCTGTTTTTTAAAACTTTTATTACCCCCAAACAAGGTATATTGCCACAGACATAAGGGGATACTGTTATTAGGGCCCAACTTTATGGAGTCATCCTAAGTGAATAGTTGTTCAGCAAGATGTTTGGTCACATTACATTAAAATTTTTGCATGTTGGTACAGTCAGGAAAACAGAGAGCAGGGAGGGAATTCCAAATGACAACTAGTCTGAGGAAAGAAGCTATTGAAGTAGAAGGTTTTTCGAGATCTTGGGGCTTCTACACTGAAGGGGTGGGATTTTGTTGCTTGTCAGGTTGGTCGAGGGTAGTTATGTTGAGAGGTGGTACAAGTACAGTAAGTTCGTCGGTGCACATTCCGTGGAAGTACTTGCAAAATACACACAAGGGTGCGGTGATGTGACAGGGGCTCGATCTATCTATGGGAGCGATTATTCATGTGAGTTACGAGACTCTCTTCTATAATAATTTCTAAGAATATGATTGTAAAAGAAAGAAAAAAGCAATGCTTTTCCATAAACAAACGATTTATATAAACATATTGATTTTATATTGCATACACAGTTGAGTGTATGTTGGTCAGAACTTAAAAGTGTGAATTTGTCCTTTAGTTGAATAAAAATTAAATAAAGTGGGTATTTGTTGACTGCCGATATTTCTTTCTTGTTTAAGATCTGTATATCGTCAGGTGATGATAGCCGTGCTCGAAGTGTCTAGTCGACACGTGGCAGGAGAAAGCGTATACGTCTTTCTTTGTGGCTGTCTAGAAGCTCTCTCACTGCTCCGTGAACCATAAAGGTCTCAGAATGGAGTTCTAAAAAGGTCCATGAGAAAGTTCTACGCCGTATACTCTGATTGGGCATCGTGTGACCAAAGATAGTCTTTAGGATTGCTCTCCGCCAAACGAAATATATATCAATGTTTATCACCACATGCCCTTCTTGGCTATCTTTTGAATGTATGTTCTTTTTTCCAGCTTTTTTACTCATCTTCTTTTTCACCCGATGATTATTCGACGAAGAATCAGAAACGTTCGTGATACATATGGAACATATATTATTTTTTCTGATTTTAACACAAAAAAAGATAATTAGAAAAATATAAAATTTAAAAAGAGATAATTAAACAGATTTTTTTTTAAATTTTAAACAATGTATGCTTTAATAATATATATATATATATATATATATATATATATATATATATATATATATATATATATATATATATATATATATATATATATAAATATATATATATATATAAGGTTCATTCCTATGACCAAAGGAACAATCAATCCATAAGCATACTTTGTATCTGTTCTTTCAATTTCTTAATCTTCAAATATCGTTGAACGACCACAACCAAACTGTTCTTCTGTTCTTTCAATCTCTTTACTTTCATATGAAATACCTGTAGTTCCTCTTTGTCTCACAAACAAAACAATTTTTTTTAATGTTTATATTGTATCTTTTTCAATTTATACATATATATATATATATATATATATATATATATATATATATATATATATATATATATATATATATACTAGCTACTTTGCTAACATAGAGAGAGAGAGAAGAAGAAGAAGAAGAAGAAGAAGAAGAAGAAGAAGAAGAGTAATGGAGAGGCAGACTACACAGACGAATTACCTGAAACAGACAGGCCGACAAACAGACAGATGTGTTAATATGCATCTGTACATAATGTTGTTCCAAATGCGTTATTCTTTACCAGATAATTACTCGTCATCCGTTCAAGTAATTATATCACCCCGAAAGGAGAGACAAATATGTCATGGTAATGGAAATTAAGCAACGCTGACCGTCGGTGTCAAGTCTTCGGGTTGAACCCTATTATGTTTCTTTAAGTCAGACACATCGGGCAGCTATCCACCCGCCCGACCCCATAATTCCCTAAAATCCACTCGCACGACGACATCAACGAAGATGTAGGAGAAAAAATAAAGAAAGCAGAAACGCTAATAAAAAAAAGAGATTCAAGTGGTGTTTCTTAATCGAAAGTCAAAATGGCGACAGTCGAGTTGACGCGATTCTCTGTAAAGAGGGATGATTGAATTAGTATATTTAATTGACAGAGGTCTGGTTAAATCAGGGAGTTGTGGTTGGTGGTCCTGATTTATTCTGATAAGAAAAGCCAATGCATGTGCTTTTGTGTACGTGTGTGTGATAGTATAAGATGGAAGACGTGAACAAGACAGCCACTCTCATACGCGGTAAAGCTTATTGATATAAATGACCAGAAGTCGTTCAGCACGTATTGTAAGTGAGTGTTCTTAGCAGTCGTCGAGATGAGTCATGACACCGCATTAGATTGACAATCGTTTTGGTATTATGAGATGTCAATTAGGATTGAAAGTATTGATAATATTCATTGAGCAAGGATGTAAGCAGTATTAAGTTTGAACTTAATTTAGAATACAGCTTGATCCAGTTTAAGCTTGCCTGGTTATTCCGAAAGATACGCGTTTTGCTCTGTTTGGTTGTAAGTTAACGCGATTTTGAAATACACACACACGCACACTCACACTTCCTACAGCTACATATCTAGAAAACGGAGCTGTTAAACCTGACATTGTAATATGGGACAAAAGGGAGAAAGTAGCAACTCTAGTTGAAGTCAATGATACTGGCTTAAACTGGCTTAAACAAAGCTGATAGAGATAAGATAACGAAATACCAAGGTCTTATGTACGACATGTAAAGAAACTGGAATCTTAGGAAGATCTCCATCATTCCAGTAATGATAGCAGCAACCGGGCTCAGGAAAAAGAATTTCAAAAACTACCTGGCGAATATACCCGGTAAACCAAGTGCAAGAGAGATACAAACAATTGCACTTGAAGGAACGGTTAGAATCTTTAAAAGATCTCTTTGTTGAAATGTCTGAAATAGCGGGTGAATGTCTGGCATCCAGTAGGATGCCCCATTCCCAGCAAAAACAAAAAGATAAGAAATTTGAAAATAAATTTTATATATAAAAGACAATGTTTGTTTGTGTGTTATAGAAATCGATATATTAACAGTAAAAACATTCAAACACGTTCCCATAAACGGTTAAATTATTCACAGAATTTAAAGACACTATTAAATTTGCCCTTCGATACAATTTGGGGTCACTAAGGACAATTATCCGTTAGATTCATAAAATAACTGAAATATATTAGAACATAAAGAAACGAAATTCACTTGTTTCTAATTAAATTTTCTTTGTTTGATAAATTAAATAAAGAATATCTCAGTGAAAAATGTATTTTAAAAGGGTATAAACATTTAAATAATTATTTTTATTGGTAGATTTCATATTTAAAATAATTCAATTCGTTTCCATTCATTAAAGTCATTTGTTGTTTTACAGCTGTTTGTGAGAAACGCAGCGTCAAAAGGTAATTGTTTAAAGAAAACACCACCGCGCTAACAGTTTTTTTATCACTTGACCTCATATTGTAAATATTATTTTTCACTTTTCTATTAAGACAAACATTTTAAAAGTTATTATATTTGAAATTATTTCAGACCAGCAATATATCCCCACACGGACAACGCCGGGTGAATTCGGCTAGTACATTATTATTATTATTATTATTATTATTATTATTATTATTATTATTATTATTATTATTTGTACTCACTAGGAGTTCTCACACAAGTCATCATCAGTGATTGCTCACTAATAATAACCTATAGTGTTCCTTGGAGTCTGAGTGACAACAGGCCTAACCAGATATCTAGTACTCTCCACTTCTTTTCGATAACCATTGCAAATAAATTTGCGGCATCGCAACAGCCGCTAACCATTGATTTATCGCTGGTTACAACCATTAGTCTTCTATGGGATTTGGGCGGCAATAAGTCTCCCCAAGATCCCAGTACTCTCCTCACTCGTCATGCGGAGATTTGGTTTCTAATCTCCCCCTCGGTCTTCCAATCCTCCTTGACCCTTCACAACGAGTTTGTGTGGCATCAGCCGAGGTTGGTGCCATCCCTGAGGGGGGGGGGGCATTAGAAGTTTATGAAAATTCCTTGCAGTTTCTGTTTCTTTGGGTTCATGTTCCTCCTATTGTTTTGGTTTCTTCCTATTGTAACTTTCATGTGACTAGTTACCGTTCGTAGCTATTATTATTATTATTATTATTATTATTATTATTATTATTATTATTATTATTATTAAGCATGGCTAATCAATATTTGTTTCCCTAAGGCTTTATTGCAATATATTTTAATCATGCAAAATACATGTTAAAATATTCATCAGTTTGGGGATTAAGTTATGTTTGAAATATAAAACTTCCATTTAAATATTTCTAATTAGCCGTTATTTGCAATTAACTCGCCAAGTGACCCACTTTTTACTAAATTCTATCTATCACTCTCACCCTCTCTCACTGTATTACGTTTCACCCCTGCTCTTATTTTATACGGGGCATATCACTCTCGTTTCTATAACTCTCTCTCTCTCTCTCTCTCTCTCTCTCTCTCTCCCTTTCTCTGTATTTATTAAGAGACGAAGGTAACAAAAAAGTAAAAAAATACATAATGAACATCACGACAAAGAATAATACGTAGCTCTCTGAGTAATAGATAGAGGGAGGTGGAATAAATAGTGATCAGAAAGAAACTAAGTGTCTTATTTAACTGCCTTTTCAAATTTATTTTTCGTGATTAAAACAATCTAACCTGAGATCAATAGGTGACGCAGCGGGTCACTTTTTTTTTTCGAGTATATACACACACACAAATTATATATATATATATATATATATATATATATATAATGTTACAGAACATTCGATCAAATCAACATGGTATTATTTTGGGACATATTTGATCTCAGAGGAAGCGGTAAGACATTCTAGTTCTTCTCACAGGTCCTACTAATTCATCTGAGATCAAATCTGGCTGACGATAAACGATTAGCGATTTGTTTATAAATATAAATAAACTAAAAAAACACGTGTGTGTGTGTGAGGTTAAAATATGACTAGAACTCAGTATTATGAAAATAAATGAATGTATTTTTATTACGTCGTTAAATTTAATCGTCGTTGGTCTATGTTTGAAAGAAAAGGAGAGCTGGTCATGCACTCCGTGACTTAATGTTCGTACCCTGTCAATCACGAATTGTTTTATTTTTGTTTCTCATTTTTTCTAAACTATGCTTTTTGTTGTTGTTTTTTTTACCAAAGGATTATTTTGTTATTCTTTAACTAGGATTTTTAAAATTAAATTTAATATTCACAATATTGTTTGATCATTAAATTATTTAATTGAATAAAATAACTAACTTCATGATGAGGAATTGCTAAGAAGTCTAAATGCTTCCACGGGAAGCTATTCTTTTAGAAAATCTTTGTTAACCTCGTTTCATTATAAATGAACAAAATAATCTAATTGATGTATGAATTAAAAGTTGCATGAAGATAACTAAGGACACTAAAAATGGGGGAGTGTCAAGATCTACCTTGATTGTTTGCGTTGCCAATTTGGCATGGTGTAAATGAAATTGTGTTGTAAACGCGTTAAAGATGTTAAGCGATTATTAGTAAAGAACAAGTATTTTTGCATGTCAGCGGAAACAACTCATGACATGATTACCTCTCTTTAATGTTAAAGAATAATCAGCAAGTAAGAAAAATGTATCAACTCTAAAAGTTTCATTCGCCGGAATAAGTATTTTCAGAAAGAGCTCATGCCAAATAACCTAGTAGGAGAAAAAAAACGACAAAAAATAGGCAACTCCGAATCAAGTATCAATATGCCAGATGGGTTGTTATTTGGGTCTGACTTTGAAAATTCCACAAGATAACTTTATATGTTATATTACACAAGCCTGAAATTTCGTAATATCACACTTCCATGTTTTAAAAATCATATTTAACTATTTTTCCTTTTTATATCAATCATAAATTGAGTAAATTCTATTTCAGGTGGGTTTCTTTCTGAGTTGGAATGCTGTTTTTTTTTAATATCAAATCAAAATTGTTTTATTTGTTTGCAGTTGGTAAATCTTATAAATAGGTTTTAATGGAGGGTGTATTATAATTCAGGTGTATCGAATTTGTTTGTTTTATCAAACTTTAAATTATAGAGATTTTCAAAACGTTTAGTGATGCACATGTACTAAGAGAGAGGGGGAATGGAGAGAGAGAGAGGAGGGGTGGAGAGAAAGAAATATAGCGGGAGAGATGACGGAGGAGAACAAAACAGAAGTGAAGAGATAAAAATACAAGTCGGGGGAGGGGGTAAACGGGAAAAAGAAAGATAAAATGAGATAGTATGTGTACTGAACCATTTCTATCAGCACTTAGAAAACAAAGTTTCTTTGAGTCTATCGGACAAGCAACACAGCATCTTATAATATATTTCATTTATATACACACATGCACACACACATATATATAGATGCATATATACACATATATATATATATATATGTGTGTTTGCGTATCTCTCTTTCTCTCTCTCTCTCTCTCTCTATATATATATATATATATATATATACATATATATATATAAATATATATATATACACCTTTTTTCTTTCTTCCTTTTTTGCAATTCAAGAATGATATCTTCAATGGTCGTAACCGGAAGTGCCGACATTTGTACATTTGAATGGCGGTAATATTTGCCCACACAACAGTCACTTTGTGCGATTGGTGAAATTCTCGCACCAAACCTTTAACTACTTCCGGTTCCGATCAAATTTGTCCAGAAGAGGAAAAATGTTGATAAAAGAAGTTATGTTTAATGCAACCCATCTCTTAACCGAAGTATTTTTGGGTCATTTGTCCATTATGTAGAAATGTGAACTTTAAATGCAGACCTCTTTATTTAATTTTTGTTTTTCGGAATCGTCAAGTCAAAACGTCAAGTGTTTCATGTTATACGTGTTCATGGGGGTAAAGTTAGACACAAAGTTGGTTTTGTGTGTGGCGGATGTACCTTTTCCCAAAAAGTAGCACTGGATGGGACAAAATAAATATTGTCCAAGTCAAGAAAAAAGTATCCTCCACTAACTGACTGACAGAACAGATGCTACACTTTGATCCGAGCCTGAACTCAGTTAGCATTAGTTCGTTTTTTTTTAAATAATTCTTCGCTGACATTTTTAACGGAAGAGAGATTAACAGCAAACCATTATAAAAATTCAGTTTCTTTGTTGTTTTTCATGGAAGTCGCTCCCGATTAAGTATGAAGCCACTTGGTGTAAAGTGCTGAAGAAAAATATTACTTCAAGGTCAAAAACTGCCCAACAATAAGTGTTAGATGGATAGATTCCGACCCAGAAAACAACAATTCTTCCGCCTTTATCAGAAACATCGATCACAGAATGTGAGGACTTAAGGAGAAAATGAAGAAAAGTTATAACAAATAAATAATTGAACATTAATAACAAAGATATATCAAAGTATAAACTACGAAATTACCGTAATTTTGAAAAATTCCGGTAATTTCGATTATTAATGTAATTCGACTTAGATGCTTTTTTTTTCTTTCTTAAACGGATTGTAGTGAACTAATTGCAAATATCATGTAATTTATACATGTCCAACTATTACTAGTTGATTATTGAACAGCCTTACCAAAGAATGAATACAGCTTCATTTGTCTGTCCATTCTGAGAGTACAATATGGCGCATTTATGTGTCTGCAATTATTCTTTCTTTTTTTATCTATTCATTTTTTTTTTTGACTTGTCGGTTGACATTAACAAATCTTGTAACTGGGGCAGTCGCCATGACATTCATTTTATACGCAACCTCAATTTCGTACTCCATTAATTAAATCCATACTTCTACCTTCCACCACATGCGACCTAGACCAGAGCGACGAGAGAGAGAGAGAGAGAGAGAGAGAGAGAGACTGATACCCTATTGGTGCAAATTGTCCAGTTTAAGCAATTTTTATGCGAATCGTTTGCACCTAATAACCATGGTGTCGTCACGAGTGAAGTCATTGGCGAACCACTTAGTTCAAATCCCACGCCATCTGAACATTAACTGATAACTTAATAAATACATATCATATAGTTATTATTAGTTTTATTATTTGTTTATTGTGCCACTTTGGATATCTCCATGTATATACTGTTAAAAGTTATGATGTTTTAGAGTTTGTCTGTTCGTACACAAATAGAAACATGTGATTGGTTAACAAAAAAGGAATGGGCAGAGTACACATTACTAAGGTTGTTGTTTACTTATTCTCTCATGCAAATACTAAGTAGCGTATTCTTTCCAAGAAATTTCACAACTATGTTTCTTTTGTACTAGCGATAGAGTTGCAGAAGTTTAGCAAAGATGGAAAGTGACATACCCAGATCCTGTACCAATATCGCTCAGTGAACGGCTATAAACTAGCTGCGATTTAACAATTATTTCTTTTACTTTCGTGCTTATGATTTAGACACTGCAAGACAACCCATGTTTTGTCACTATATATCATTTATTTAAATAATTTTATTCTATACTAAAATATTCTGGTTATTGCGAGTTGAATGTAATTATTTCATAAAAACTCTTTTCTTGTAAAACTGATGTAATATTAGACGGATTTCCATTATGCTCGTCGAAATAAATGTGTATAGATCCAATATTTAGTTTATTTCAATACCACCGTACGTTCTTCCAATAATGGCAGCATTTTCTTCTTTCTATATAATAAAAGTGAACGTGTGTGTGTCCGGCTAGCTCCGCGATATGAATAATCATGTATGCAGATGTAATTTTACGAACAAAGGACGAGAAGCTTAACCTTAGAAATAACTGATAATAATATAAAAAATAAGGAAAGAAAAAATCACGTATGCAAATTACATTTTTATGAGCAAAGATAAGTTTGTTTTTTTTATTTATCGATTACTTTTGTCTTCTTATCGATTATTGATGTATTTTGTCTTTTTATCGATTAGTTTTACCTTCTTATTGATTTGTTTTTTATCGATTAGTTAGGTTTTCTTTTTATTATCAATTAAGCTTGTCTTCTTTTCTTATCGATTAGTTTTGTCTTCTTATCGATTATTGATTTATTTTGTCTTCTTATAGATTAGTTTTATATTCTCATTGATTATTTTGTCTTATCGATTGATTTTGTTTTCTTTTTTCGTCAATTAGTTTTGTCTTCTTTTCTCATGGATGAGTTTTGTTTTGTTTTCTTGTCAATTAATGACGTCTTCATTTACTTATCGATTATTTTTGTTTCAATGATTTCTAGTAGTAAATAGGAATCAAATTGCGAAACGATAGCGAGCGAACGAAGCCAGCTAGTTCCAAATGAAACTTGAAAGAATTTATGTAATCCTTCACGACACCCAGTAAAATGGACTAGTGCAGAGACACGTGCATATGGATGGCAAGTGGTGATAAATTGTTGACCTTTCAAATTTATGTATTCACCCGGGAACGGCTGCTTATCAAGTAAATAAACAAATGAAAAACTATTGCAGATGTTAAAAGGGTAAAAAATCAGATGACATAAAAAGAATTGTGAATTTAATATTCCTTTAGAGGAAGCTGACTTTAATCGCCAATGATGAATGCCGCATAAAGCAGGCCGATCTAATGGAATATCAATTTTATGATGACACGGATTCTGTTTTGTGGTTTTAGATCTCTGTAACTGCTGTTCGTATTTTCTCATCGACTAGTTACGCTTTCAAACCCGTGTGTTTATCGTAATTTTCATGAACGTTACTTACTGTGTGCATTCATGCGTACATGCGTCTTCTTCTAGTTTGATGTATTTATTTCTTCAGCTAAAGTCAGTGTTTTGATTTGTATGTACAAGTGAATGCCTGTGTAAAAGTGTATGCGTAAAATTGTGGAGGTGTGAGAGTTCACAAGTTTGCATTATTATTATTGGCCTAAAGTAAAGTAAGTATGTGTGCGCGCGTATAATTGCCTGATGGCCAGAGGAAGAAGTAACGCAAAAAGTGTACTTAAGAAAAAGAAAAAATGGTGGCTGAAAGACGATAAAAAGTGAATTATCTTTATTTAAAATAAATGAACATTGAAAGAGTAAAAAGAAAATGGCGAGTGCAAAGAAAACACGCCAAAAGAAAAGGTTATCTGTTCTTCCTCCATTCAGAATTGCGTGCCATTATCTATTTTTAACCAATAGCCAAACAACCTGAGCGCCATTTTGAAATAATGATGGCGGCCAGCCTCGAGCGGAAATGGGTAGTTGATTTAGAAATGATGAATTACAAAACTGCTTACATTTAAACTCAATAAAAAAAAATGAGGGCAAATTGTGAGTTGCTTATTGGCTATTCACCAAATGAAAGAAGAAAAATGTCCGTTAGCAGCGGAAAGGATTTGAAAATGTATATATAATGTATATAAATGTATATAAAATACTATATGGCGTAACCATCTGCGTAGGCGGTCATAATTGTTTAAATGAATAAATACGAAAGATGTTTATATTTATCAAACCTATATTACCATCAAAACGACTCACTGTTATTTTAATCAATAGTACAACACAGTCTTTTGAAATACTCTATATATAGTAGAGACCAAATATCCAATCACATCTAATTGTTTGCCTAATTTTTATAAACAGTTTGTAATAAATTAATGTTTAATGTTATTCATTTATAACTTTATTGTCCTATTTCCTATATATGTGCAATAGTATTGTCGATGATTACAGTAATTAATTAAAGTGATTTAATAAAAAAGGATAAATTAACAAAACCTTTCTTTAAAATTATGGTAATTTATTTTCAAGGCAGCTAATTTAAATGAAAACTATTAGTTTTCAAAATGACAATAGATTTATATTACAGATATGTAATTTAAGTTGTATACATCAAAAGTATATTTAAAGCTATAGTAATAGCCGCCGGATGGTTGGTAGTGTTTTGCTTGTATATCTATATATGAATATAGTTTTCACTAGCAGTCTACTAACCAACAAATTTACGAACCTACCTACGTTACTATATAAACTGAAACGAATCTTCTATATATAAAGTTGGACTATACATCGCACTAATACTGACATTAAAACCCAAGTTTCATATTCACGATAGAAGAAGAATAGATGTCTAATATACGCTCGAAGGTTAACTAATTTTCATATCGCTTTGTAAACGTGCATCTCATTGATTAACTATTTTAGTTCTTTGCAAAATGGCATCTTATTAATTAACTATTTTTTATTGTTTTTTATTCGAGGGTTTTTTTTTTTCATTTTACAATACCCCACAGTTCTATTTAGTAATAGCTTATGAATCGTGAATAAATGCTTAGCAGTTTTGGTAAAAAAGCGTTTTTCTTGTCCTTTCCCGTCAATTTATTTCTATTAGTTTTATCATTTATCCAGGGCAACGCCAGGGTACGGCTCCCGCTATTACAAACTATTTAGCTGATGCAATTCCATTTAATCACTTCTTTCGATATTCGAACGTGTGACTCACACAAGAGAAGGTGAAGTTTACCCAATACTTGACTATCTCAAATAGACTTTGAGTAACGAAATATATAAATTAAAAAATCTAAGTTGTTTGAGTCATAGGCGTTCTGTATCAAAATATGATTAGTTTTAATGCGAGATTCAAATCGGAGATAATGTTTCTCTTTATATTTTACCTCGTGTGTGTTTCAGTTCTACCGTCGGACTTACTAGTTATTCACTTTATATATCTACCAACCGACTCTAAATCTAAAAGTATACTTGTGGGGAAGGGGGTGGGGTGATCTATAGATTTTAGTATTACTAATTGTTTAAAATCAATAAATATTTATCCTTTTATCATCAATCGAAAATGTTGTTTTAAACAAAAACAAACAAAAATAAACAATTAAAAGAATCGTTTTTGGCATCGGAAATTAAGCGCAAATTTTATCGATTCCGATACCCCGAAAAGTTCCGATTTTTTCGATTCCAATAATCGTCTCAACACTAGTTATTAGTGAAAAGGGTGCATTAGTCCTGCTGAAACTTGAACACGGCACGTCGTTTTTACACAATGCCACATATATTTGCGTCGTTGATTCGCTGATTTAATTGTATTTCACGTTTCATCTTTAAGAATACGTATTTTGTTGAATGAAATGAACGGAGTTGGAATGAGCTAGCCTCAAAGTGCCTGTGTTGTATATTCATTAAATAATAAATACGTTTATTGTTGTTTACTCACTAACAGTTTTTAAACGAGTCATTATCAGTGATCGCTCACTGGTAATAACCAGTGGTGTTCCTTGAAGTCTGAGTGACAACAAGTCTCCCCAGATGTCCAACATTATACTCTTCTTTCGATAATCGCTACAAATCAATTTGCATTATCGAAGTAGCCGTTTACCATTGCACTGACAACGAATCTTTGTGGCAATAAGCGTCCCCAAAGTTCTAGTACTCTCCGCATCCTTTCAGTGGAGGTCTTGTTGGTGCTCTCCCTCTTCGGTCTTTCCATCCTCCTTGACCTTTCATGATCATTTATTGTGTTACAGATAGATGCTGGTGCCACTACACGTGTTCGTAGAGGGTCAAATTATGTGATTTTTCTTATCTACTCTGGTAGTTTCAAATTCCTTGGTTTCGTGTAGAGTACCTTTTTTGTAATTGTGTTATCACGGTGTTATTTTATTTCAGTTCACCTGTGATTGGTTAGCATTATCTTGTTATTCGAGTTGGTTTCCGCATTCTAGTGTTTTTCTTAATATTTCAGCTGCTTTTATCAGTGCCGTGCTCTGTATGGTATCCACTCTCGCGTTGATTCAAAGTTCTGCTAGTCATTTTTCTTCGAGGTTTTTCAGAAATGTTTCTAGAAAAATGCATCAAGTCAAATCAAACGTTTTATCAGCTTTTAACATTTGTTGTCGTCAAAAATTGTATACACACATGTTTTTGTAGTAGTGCTATGGTACATAGAGTGTGGTTTAATTAACTCTACAGTCTTTCATATATATATATATATATATATATGTATATATATATATTTATATATATACTTTCTTTCTATATATGTGTGTATATATATGTATATATATATGTATATATATATATATGTGTATATATGTATATATATATTTATGTATATGTATATGTATATATGTACATATATATGTGTATATATATGTATATATATATGTATATATATGTATATATATATGTATATATGCATATATGTATGTATATATATATAAATATGTATATATATATATGTACATTCCTGTCCCCGCTTGCAAATCCGAAAACTTCTCGTAGACAATAATAAAATCCTAGAACACAATACTAATACAAAAAAACTCCACATACTAGAAGCTGTACACATTAAAATGAAAAAAACCGACTATTAACAAGATTAATTTTAACACTAGTATTAATATACTTAAATGCTTATAATACCCAAAAAATATAGTTTCATATTTAAATTTTCCCGCCATAATGAATTATAAATCTCACTCCAGGTTTTTACCTGATTGACATTATTCCACTGAAGATGGACCCAGATGGGTCAGAAAGTACTCTGGACCAAAATATAAATTACGGAAGTTTTATCAGCCAATTCTCATCCGAGATTAAGACTTTAATCCGGAAAATTGAAGGGATCAATACAAAAATATCCAGACAAGAGTTGTCGGTTATTTTTAATAATACGTGTCTTAAGGAAAAAATGCTGCCTCGATACACATGTACACACATATATATATATATTAAATAACATGGAATGTTTTAGCTTGATAAGACTTTTTTATTTTTTTCAATTTTCCGAATGGTCTAGTTAGTATTTCAGTCAAATTGATCCATTTTGACCCAAATACTAAATGGACCATTCGGAAAATTGAAACAAATTAAAAAAGTATTATCAAGCAAAAACACTCCGTTGTATTTAATAATGTATATATATATATATATGGGTGTGCGGGTTTTCGTGCGTTTAGAAAGAAAGATGTGCCGGAAGAAAATAGTAGATAATTGCAGAAAAAGAAGGATACATAGTGAGAGAGAGGGATAGAGAGGGAGAATATGTAAATTGGAGGAATAGAGAAAGACAGAGAAAAGAGAGCGGGGGAGGGGGATAAAGAGAGAGAGAGGGGGGACAACTACGACTAAACTTGACAATGTTCTGGTCATAACATTTATCGCCACCTTTTACCATTTTCCTAGAGTTAAATATTTATTCAATTGTAGTTTATAACGAAATAACGAGGGTGTTTTTTTTTTCTGAAGGAATTCAAAAATGTTGGCCCGCAAGTGCTTCCTTTTTCCTTTTCCTTTATTCAATTAGAATTCGTCTCACTTTGCGCTTTAAATTCAGAAGTTCCTCTGGGAGATTTTTCGTTTTTTTTCTTTCTGTTTTGCTTTTTCAAATAATTCATGTTAAGGAGCCATCATTAATGTCCATAAAAAATCCCGTCGAAATATCACGGTTAATTCACGAAAAATAGGTTGTAACTTCATCAGTTTATTTACTTATTATACAGTGTTTATTAATTTTGATTTCAATTCTTTAAAACCCGAAACCAACCCGACATTTCGTAAATTTAATTTAACCGGTAAATAAAGAAAAATAGCATTTCCAAACACACAAATATTTGATTTTATTCCATCTCTCTCTCCCCCTCTTCCCCTCCCCTCTTCTATCTCTCTCTCCTCCTCTTCCCCTCCCCCCTATCTCTCTCTCCCTCCCTCTCCCTCTGTCCCTCCCCCTCTTTTTCACCCTCTCTTTTTATCTAATATATAAAGAAAAGTCGATAGGATTTTAAAAGTTAGAGATAAATAACATTTAAGCTGACAAATCAAACTTTACTTCTGACATGCCAATTATTATTTGTTATTGTTGTACCATGTTATTGGCAACATAATAACGTACTGCGCTACATTTAATTTTTTTAAATACTAGTAGTTGTCTACCTTATAACTAAAAGGTATTTCTTTTTCTTTATACGTTTTCAATGTGCGAACAAAGATTGGAAACTAAAATGACTTTACTGTATCCCGAGCAATGCTGAGTTAGTTTCAATATGAAATCATGTGCCTCCTTCTCGCTCTCTCTCTCTCTCTCTCTCTCATAGCTGATAGAACACCCTCTTCCACACCCCTTTTCCTTATATCAACCAGTGCGAATTACACTGTATTCCCTTCTCCATTTGTTTAAACACCTACTAGTCCACTCTCCGTTTGAAAGCATGTATTCTGTTATCTGATAAAGAGGATGTTTGGAATTAATTTTTTCTTATTGAAATACTTGGCGGAAGGAGATAGTCAGTAATATACATATATATATATATATATATATATATATATATATATATATATATATATATATATATATATATACATACATATATATATATATATACATATATATATATATACATATATATATACATATATATATATATACATATATATATATATATATATATATACATATATATATATATATACATATATATATATATATATACATATATATATATACATATATATATATATATATATACATACATACATATATATATATATATATACATACATATATATATATATATATATACATACATATATATATATATATATATATATATATATATATATATATATATATATATATATATATATATTGAAAGAGATTTTATTGACCGATATATGTCAGTTAGTCTCTGCATTCAAGGATCTTTCTCGATCTTTCTTCTGTTTCATCAGTGTCATGGTGTCCACGGTTTCTATTCTACATTTAATTCCTATTTCTCCAAGTCTTTTTAAGAAGACTTTTCGGGGCCGTTCTCAGTTCTTCTACCATCGCTGGTACGTTTCGTTCTGCTCCATATTTTCCTTTGAGCTTTCTGGCAAGTTCCATATATTTACTTAGTTAGTTTTCTTCATGTCTTTTGCTGGGACGGCGAAATCTATAATGTGGCAGTTTTTTTTTCCTCTCGTTGACAATTACCATGTCAGAGATTCTTGTACAGATGTTTCAGTTTGTTTGTATTTCCATGTCACACAGCGTGTGATTTCTTTTGTTTTCAAATATTGGCTTTGGCATATGCGTGTACCATTTGTCTATATATGCAGTTGTTTTGCACACTTCCCTGTAGACTATATTCTCAGTATATTATTATCTCGTACTCACTAGGAGTTCTCATACGAATCATAGCCAGTGCTCGCTTACTGAAAATTAAAAAACGATAATGTTTCCTGGAGTCTAAGTGCCAACAAGTCTTCCCAGATTTCTATTGTTTGCAGTTTCTTTCAATTACCATTGCAAATCACTTTATGTTACTGCAAGAGCCGTTCACCATTGAGTTCTTACTAATAACAACTGATGCCGTTCTTTGGAATTTCAGTTACAATAAGCCGCCTCAGAATTCAAGTACTCTCCGTAACCCTCCAGTCGATGGGTGGATGGTGCTATCCCTCCTCGGTCTTTTGATTCTCTCAGACCACCCATAATCATCGTCTCTGGTTCCGACATATGTTGGTGCCACTGTGTTTTGTTTAGGCGGGGCAGATTATAATACCGTTCTTATATGTCTACTGAAGCAGCCTCAATTCCCTTGGGTTCGTCAACTGGAGTACCCGTTTAGGTCTTTCTTTATCATTCTTCTGCTGCGCACGCTGCATTTTGTATACCATCATCTTTGTGTACAAACTGCCTTTTATAAAAGATCAGCTGAATTTCGTATTAGGCTGAAGTCAACGCATTTTCATTTACAAAAGTTTCTTTGTTACGAGCGTGTATATATCTGTGACCTTTGTGCGCGCCATTTTAGAACTCTATTTCACTTCACTTTGGGGTTTTCGGGCAGAAGAAGAAAGATCACAAAATAAAAACAAAACAGAAAGAAGGAAAAGCGACGTCGGCAGATGGATAGAAAGAAAGAAGGAACGAATTACGAAGAGAAAAGTAAAAAAAAATAGAAAGAGAAATAGGAAATAAATAGGAAGAAGAAAAAAGAAAATACAGTTAAACGAAAGAAAACGGTAGAAAGAATAGATAAAAAGATGAAAGAAAAAGGAGGAGAAAGGAAACCTTAAATGTTGTTTAATGGAAATCGCTCTAGACAAGGCATGAAGCCACTCGATGTAAGGAGCTAAAAGAAAATACCACTTCTAGGTTAAAAACAAGTGTTAGATGGATAGATTCCGAGCCAGAAAACAGCAATTCTTCCCTCTCTATCAGAAACATCGCTCATGGAATTTGAGGACTAGAGAACAAAATAAGATAAGCGAGAGTTACGAGGCTGGCTAAAGTAAACCCACGGTTCACTTTCTACTCTCCTTAGAGAGTACTTTTAAATAAAAGTAGAAAAGTATTGAAAGATGGTAGGAAAGACGGAAGCCAAAAGAGATAAGAATAAATAAATAAATGGTTGAAGTACACAAATAAAAAAAGAAAGAAAGAAAGTAGAGGTGAAAGATGAAAAGAACAAATAGGTAGAAGAAAAGACCATGAACAAAGTAAGAATGAAAAAAAAAAGGGAAAATAGCGAAGATATAAAGAAAAATTGAAGAAAAAAGTGAATATGAAAGCCAGGAAGAGAGTTGATAGAAAGTTGAAAATGGAACGTATAGTTTTAATAAAAGAAAGAAAAAGCAGTAAAAAAATTTGAAGAAAAAAAACATAGTAAAGAAAAAGGAAGAAAGAGAAAGTATAGAAATGAATGAGAGAAATTAAATTGAGGTTTACAATATAAAGATGAAATAAAGAATAAAATAAATGAAAGATAGAAAGAAAGAAATGGTCAGAGAAAGAATAAGTGGTTTTTTTTTCTGTTTCACAGTATATCAAACTTTCTTCTTGTGTAAATTAATGCCGAAGCAATGTCTATTGCAAATACTTCATTAGACATGAGGTGCTATGTTAACCATAGTTTGAGAGGGTTCCGAAAAAGTGTTAATGAATAAACTAGCAGAACCCGTGTAAATTACACGAAATGATGTTTTTAATGCTAATTATCTTGTTCCTAACCTATACATGTTTGAATAAAATATGATAAGATTTGGACTTGTATATTTATTTTTTTTAAATGAACAATACATGAAACAATTTACAAAACTTCTTTATATACAATATTTCTAGTGAAGGTAATATTTCGACGACTAAACCTTACTTTGTAAATGTTTTCGATTAAATTAAATTTGGCTCCAATTCATGAATATTTATTTACTCCTCTCTAGGAGTTAGGCACAAGGCCAGTTTTATCTTACTCCCACAAGTAAGATGTGACCCAAGGTCGGGTCGGGAAAGTGGGGTTTTAAAAGCCAGCGCCTGAGAGGTGAGCACTCTGGCCATTAAAAAGTGCCTGGGCAGCCCCGTTGACATTCCCCGACAAGGGCGCCCCAGGCAGTAAGCAATAAACTTACTTCTCACCAAAGAGGGGAGGCGAAGCCTGGGAGGGTGGACCTCCTAGAACTGCACAGGACAGACCCATAGACCGGCGTAAATCAAGCCTCGAAGGCCAAGACAATACCAGTCTATGGAGTGCAGTATCCATCGGAACAGATACTACACTTTGATCTTAGCCAAAAGGCCAAGCCAATTCATGAGTATCATACAAAGATTCGTAAGGTAGTTGCTTTTGATGTAAGCATGACACACAAAATCACACACGCTATTGTATTAATATGTCTTCCTGGTCGTCCCCTCCCTACCTCTCTTCCCCTTCCCCTCGAAATGTAGAAAAAAAATCTTAGAGGTTGGTTGGGATCGAACTATAAACCAGTCGGGCCGAAGTAAAAAATACTATGTCGCTAACCGTTGCGCTAAAGGGAAATACTTTAACACGTTTCGAAAATTAGGCGAGTTGAATGTTTTTCAAAATCTAGGTGCGGCACGCATGCGCAGACCTTTTGCCGGAAGCGTGACACACGAACACACACGCTATCGTATTAATATATAGATTATAACAACATATCGGCCAGGATGTTGAACTCGTCATAAACTATTCCATAGGTATGCATTAGTCCAATCACGCACCCTCGCAAAAGAATAAGCGCTACATTTAAAGCATGCAAAAGGGTACCAGAATAATCATCCACCCTCCCCTTTCTCTCTTTCTCTCTCTGCAACCCAACACGAAGGTGTTGGGGACATGTGTGTGCATGTCGAAAGCGAACGGGTCACCTTGGCGGGCGATATTTAACAAAAAACAACAACAGACAAAACAAAGAGAGATAGAAGGGGGATACGGATGTAGAGAGGGCAGGAAGAGAAATAGAGAGTGTATTACACACAGCGAGATAGACAGAGAAAGAGAGAGAGAGAGAGGGAAAGAGAGGGGGATATAAAGAAAGAGGGAAAACGAATGAGTAGTACGTGCATAAACGTGCACTTGTAATAAACTTTGATATGTGTCACACATTTTGTGAAAATATATGCAAAATATATGAAAACTTACTCGACATTATGGGTAGCGACTCCATGTTGGGCATTTATTTTCGAATCGATTTATTAATTTCGATTTTTTCAAGCAATATAGTCAGACCTCCCATCTTATAAATATATATATATATATATATATATATATATATATATATATATATATATGTGTGTGTGTGTGTGTGTGTGTGTGTGTGTGTGTGTGTGTGTGTGTGTGAATTTTATTACACAAATTGACCCTCTACGTAATGTCAAAAAAAAAAATATTATCCATTATCTTTTGATTCTTTCAATACATTGCTTAGAATTATGTACATTATTTATCAATATTTCAAAGGATAAAATAATCTATTGACTTTATTATTTGAATATTATTTTCAAAAAATATTTGAAGCTGATCATTTCCCAAATCATCTTATCACCTACTGAAGAGAAGAATGGACATACTTTGACTTATATCTGACTTTTTTAAAATGTTATAAAAATAAATTGTTATTTATATATACATATTCCAAACATAAGAAGAACTTTTTAGATTCATTAATAAGACTTTCAGTGAATTAATTGACACGTGACTTCTCGAGTGCTATATCCAAGATGGCTGGATAACCAGACGAAAGCGCTCGACTCCACCGTTATTATTAACGTCTCCTTTTATACACCTTTTTAAATAATAATTTTAAAAACAGCAACACACATCTGCCAGTCTGGTCCATCCTCGTATGACATTCACAGCAAGAACTTATCTCTCTACCACAACTGCAAATAAATGTCCTGTCTTCCTCCGCGTGTCTAACACAAAACGGAACTCCATGAGTTTTTTTTTTCAAACAACTTCCTATCTGCAGAGCACATTAGTACAGAACTGCTTGCCTAGAAACTACAACAGGGTCATCTTCAATTCCAACGGCAATACATTTTTGTCATAGACCGTTTTCATAAGTAATCAAATTTATTTCCATTCATCAGTTTCAATCCTCTCATAATATTCTTCTTCGTTTAATTGACAATCCATCCATCTCATTGATCCTTATCCTTGGATGGGTTTTGACCTTGATAACCGATGACTCATCTATATATGTAATGTTAGATATGTGTTTATGTTTATATATTTGTATGTATCGGATTCACTCCTAAAATAATTAACCGGTCATTATCGGTTTTGGAACACAGCAGTTAGCCGCAAAGGGGCGTAATGTGGATTATATTTACATTAATGTAGTTTTATATAAAGGGGCAAAAAGAGGCTGGAAGCTCTTTGTGAAAATTTAGAAATCCATCAAATATTTGTGAAATTTGAATAATTAATAAATATTCTCCAAATTTCAGGTGCTTTTGATTATTTTATAGAGTTTTGTGAAGACATAATATGGGCAAAACTTGCAATTTGAAATTTCAAATATTTCAGATTTGCATTAAATTTAATTCATAGTCATTAGACACAAATTAAGCAAGATTCCATGAATTTCAATTTATTTTTAAGACCCATTAAGCTTAAGCCTTAAATTCGAGACATGTTCTAGAATTAAAAAAAAAAACATGTACTGGATCTGGATCAAAATTGGAATACGGATTCTAGACATAAGTAGTATAGTAGAAATATATCTTGATTTTAATCTTCGTAAGAGGATGTAAAAGTGATACCAAAATGTTCTGTTCTGGAAATTTATTCTTCTAGTTCTAAATAAAAAAAAACATCAAGAACTCGTCTACTGAAACAACTGCAGATAACTTTCTTTTCTCCCTCCGTTTGTCTAACGTAACTTCCATGAACAGAGTTTCTGTCCAAGAACTTCCCATCTGTTGAACACATTACCACGGGACTGCTTTTCTTGCAGACTTCAACGGGGGCATCTTCAAATCCAATGGCAGCAAATTATTGTCATAAACCCTCCTCATATGTAATAAAATTGTATTCATTAGTTTTAATCTTCTCATAGTATTCTTCTTTTATTCAACTGACTATCTATTGATCTCATTAACACTCATCCTTGAGTGCTTTTGGCCTTGATACGCGGTGATTTATTAGTAAAGAAACATAAATTTAGAAAAAGGCACAGAACTCGACTTTGGTTCGCTTATGAACGTTGTTTAGTCGACAACTATCGTTTCACTCTTGGGGAAATGATCTTTCAAGATATTGTTTACAAATGCATAGCAACAAAATGTATTAAGAGTATCCCCTCCTCCTCCTCCTCCTCCTCCTCCTCCGTTTGCAATGTGTGTCAGAACTAAGATATTCACCAGTGGCATTTAGATTTAACGTTCTCGTTTGTATTGCCGGGTGAGTGTGCCCCTCAAGAAAACTTGGAAAAATGTCACTGGGACTTTTTTTGAATAACAGTACATCGTAGCATAAATAAGAATTCCTCACTTTAATGTAATGTCGACAACTGGGAACTTGACAATAAAGAGCATCCCCTTTTAATAGGTGTCATTAATACAAAGAAATTGCAACAAATAGATAGGATAGATAGATAGATAGAAGCACGCAGATATATCTAACCTATAAAGTTATCTTGTGAGATTTAAAAAGGTTTGAGTTAAATAGCATTTAAGATGACATATCAAACTTTGATTCTGACTCGACAATCTTCATCTGTTATTGTTGTTTTATTGCAATTGTTATAACGTACGTCGCTACGATTTATTTAAAACAGTACGTAGTCCCGTCCGGATAACTGGTGATATGGAAACATTTTTCAATTATGACAGCAAAATCAAAATCATCCAGGGGAATAACTCATATTTCACTTGAAGTATATAAAAAGAGCTATCTCATTTACAACTAACATTATATATCTTTTTAGGTATACGTTTTAAAGGCTATGCAAACAAATACAAATTTAAAAACTTGAATTACCTGGCTACATATCGGCCAACGTCAGGTGGATACTGTCAGTATATATATATATATATATATATATATATATATATATATATAGTAGACAGCCTTCATTACCTTGTTGAGATGCATCGGTACCTTCGATTTAACGGAAACCCTGTAAAATCAACTCGCATGGTTAAAGATACCAACTGTGACCGGTTCATCAGCCGATGTAATGATTGGATAATCAAAATTATATATAACGTCCATTGAATAAAAATATATATGCTCTTGCACAATTAATTGAGCAATCTTGTTATTTCTCCTATAACTCTGAATTACACTGAATTACACACACAGTATAGTCTAATGAAGCTTTGAGTCATTTTAAACAAAGAAAGAAAATTCAGTTTAAATTACCAGGGATACTAATTAATTCCAAAAACATCGCAGACTTACCACTCGCATGAGCCGACTTACCACTGGAAATTTTACAAATACAAAAGGGGATTCATCAGTCGTTTTCAACTTATGAAATGAAACTGTTTACTTTAGAACAGTTTACTTCAGATCCATAAAAAACTAAAAGGTGGCGGTAAAATAGTTTTCAAACACAGAACATGTAATTTCGAAAGCCATTTGACTCTTTCAGTACAGAACACGTTTAGTTAAACATTAGAAAATTAAGTCTATATAAACATTTTGTTTCTTAATGTATTACACATATAATGTATAATCCCTTTTATAAAGGTCCGTTTTCTTTATATATTTATCTCGGTGATGGTTAAAATAAACATATTAGACCAGAAGAAAGATTAAGTAAATTTGGCTTTTTATGATATTTACCTTGCTTTATTTATCAGTAATTGTGCATTCTTAATAATAAAACTTATTACTTTTTTTTTACAAAACTATTAAGTAACTCCATAATTTTATAATCCTCAAACAACTCAGCTTTAATATATATATATATATATATATATATATATATATATATATATATATATATATATATATATATATATATTAATATTAATATATATATATATATATATATATATATATATTAATATTAATATATATATATATATATTGATTAAATTCATATATATATAATTATATATATATATATATATATCATACCTCCATTATTTATAGATAAATATTATTTTCAAAATTAACCCATCTACACATGTGTTTCATGCCAAACCTGCAATCGTCAGTATGGGAGGAGACAATCCCTGCCGATAACACGATTCGAATACGATACAACAGTTATATTTGACTCAGTAGTCGAGGTACGTACCAATGCTCAAGAAGTAAATTAACATATAAGAAGAAACCACGGCGGCTCTCTCGCAAGCAGTCGAGAGAACTCAATAGGCGGAGCCAGAGTTATGCAATAGTGTCACATGATAGCGTTGGGGTAGGAGTGGCGACTGTCAGGTCGATGGTTGAGTTTCAATCCCGGCTTGAGGCACTAGCTGGTCTAGGCGCAATGAAGAGCTGTGATACAACGAAACAGTATGTATGTGAATGACTCTCTCTCTCTCTCTCTCTCTCTCTCTCTCTCTCTATATATATATATATATATATATATATATATATATATATATATATATATATATATATATACTCGAAAAATACTCGTTCCCCGAACAGAACAGTTTTGCACAGGTTTCATGTCTTCTTACGAAGATTAAAATGATTAAAATTAAGACAAAGTGCGACTAAACCTTACGTCTAAAATGCTTATTCCAATTTTGATCAACATCCATTACATGATATTGATGCTCGAAACTGTCTAAGCTTAAAATGTCTTAAGACGAAACTTAAATTCAGGGAATGTTGCTTAATTGGGATATGATGACTGCGGATTAAATTTAATTGGAAATCGAAAATATTTGAATATTCGAATGAGATGGTGTGCCCATATTATGTCCCCTAAAACAATTTGAAATACTCCAAAGAACTACATTTTTCGGGGAGATTTATTCACTGATGTCTAACACCTACTGTCCACATTACCAACATTTACGCTGTAGCATCTATGTTCGAAAACCAATAATGACCGGTTAATTAGTTTATAAGTGAATCCTACACGTAAAAATATATAAACATATACACATAGCTAAATTGATATATCAGCCTGATTATAGTTTTCTGGCCATTTATATATTATATTTAATGCTAAATCGTGTAATTTGATAAAAACTATTTAACTCCACATGATTCTATCTATCTATCTATATATCTGTTGAGATATATTCATATCTGTGTATGTATGTATCTCTGTACGCGTGTACATATGTATGTATGTTTTCGGGTCAAATTAAATGCTTAGCAGAATGGAGATGGAAGTCGACCCTCAAGAATTATGATGACGTCTAGCAGTGGATCCGATTACCACTTCGGGTTCCTGTGTCATTTGCTTTGCAAAAAAAAGCGAACATGGCTTTCTGCCACAGATGACCACAGGCCTACTGTTCGTGCTTCAACTTCGATAAATTGTTGCCCACTCCATTCACCCAATCCTGACATCTAAGTAACTCCTCAAAAGACTCCTCGGCCTTCCCCAAGACTGCAGGGAAATAAAACAGTCGAGAAAGAAATCTCAACTTTCAACAATTTGCTTCCGATTTAAACCACTCTCAATTTGCTTTCTCTTTTGTTTCTTTTGTCCATAATTAGAATATATATATATATATATATATATATATATATATATATATATATATATATATATATATATATATATATATATATATATATATATATATATATATGGGAAATGAAAAAGGAAAAACCAAGAGATATTTTTTTATATATTTATCAACGTTTCGTCTTTATTTGTAAGACTTCCTCAGGATGATAATTTTAAGAAATATATCGAAATATTGGGTAGACATGATGGGTCGATGTGAAAAAGTAGTAGCCGTGGCTGCTTACAGCACTGGACCAAGGTCCAGGATGAGAGAAGTCAGTGGCAGGGAGTGAAATGAATGTGGATGGCTGTGAGTGAAAAAGGGATTGCGAGTGTTAGTGAATTTGTCTTAGGGTGGAAAAGAGGGGAGTGGGTGCTGAGGTTTTTGTCGTGGTGAGGTGTGGCATGGATTTTGAGGGGCTGGGGATATATATATATAATAATATTTATAAATAAATATTTATTATTTTAATACCTACAGACATCGATGTTTCATGCTAACGCAATCTTCTGTGCAGGAAGCTAATTCTCAACGATCACAAATCGCCACTGATTCGTAGTAAAGAGTCTAAACCCCTCGGCCATAAACAATTAGTTAATAATTATGGAGGAATTTAACTTTGTAAATAGCGAATCGGCGGCTAAATTTACAAGCAGCTAGAGTGATCTACGAACGTATTCGGATCGTGCATGCAGCTATTAGTACTGCTTGTTATTAAAGTCACTCTTCACCAAAGGCCGGGCACGGCCTTTGGTGAAGAGGGCTAATAATAATATTTATAAATAAATATTAATTATTGTAATACCTACAGACATCGATGTTTCATGCTAACGCAATCTTCAGTGCAGGAAGCGAATTCTCAACGGTCGCCATTGAATCGTAGTCAAGAGTCTTAACCCCTCGGTCATAGACAATTAGTTAATAATAGACAATTAGTTAATAATTATGGAGGAATTTAACTATATATATATATACATATATATACATACACATATATATATATATATATATAGTCAGCCACAGACAGTTTCGCTGTATCACAGCTCTTCAATGAGGCTAGACTAGCACTCATCCCAAGCCATGGATCGAAACTCCAACTATCAATGAGCCACAGGGCAGGCGCTGCTGATCAAAGTTTCAAAATTACTGACAAACGGTCCGCGAGGTTGCATGAACCCCAATCAGAAGATCATTTCATGTCTAAATTATGTCAAAAAAGGTATTTTTGGTTCAAAATGCCCTAATATAGCAGTTTCGGCCCAGACGCTAAAAAATTGAATTATTTTTAATATTTCTTCATCTATCACCAAGAGTATTCCATTCCGCTTCTAACGAGCCATCAACCACTACCAGACGATCATTTTAAACCAAAATATGCCCCAAACAGTAATTTTCCCCCAATATGCATAAATAAGGTAATTTGAGCCCAGACGCCAAAAAATTGAAAAATTTAGAATTTTTCTTTTTCTATCACCAAGAAAATTTCACTCCGCTCTTAACAAGCTCTCAATCCCTATCGGATGATCATTTTTAGTCAAGATATTGAATTTATTCCCATATTTGGCATTCTGAGCGTAATGTAGGCCAGCCCCCCCCCCCACACTTTTTAGGAGAACCCCCCCCCCCACTTTCATAACTGTCCCGCTGGCCCTGATATATATATATACGTGTGTACGTGTGTGTGGGGGTGAACCAAATTAAAACTCTATCGGTTCTGTTATGTTCACTTATATCCTAATACTATTTGGGAAGGTATGAACTCCGAATTCTCCCCATCTATTGTTAAAATAGGTACTCCATATTTACCGAATCATTTACAATAAATCACGTACAATAGCTATTGTATTTTACCATTAAAAAACTCAAAGGGTTGATATGCCGTAGAAGTGACAGCCAAAACCGAATATCTTACTTCCATCATTTCTATCTGATGGTCATTATCTCTGGCTGCAAGTGGTCAAGAAAGACTGGACATAAGAAGAGCTTTCCTGTTTTGTCTGTGAATAGCCACTGACCGGAACTCTTTTTTTTATTCATATATTTATTAATTTTAATGAGGGTGAAATGTTGACACCTAAGAGGTCAAGTGAAGGGACAACGCCTGATTCTAATTGGGTTCTTCAAGGACCTTTTTGGGGGGCTTGAAGGTTTTTGTTTTATTCGGGTTTCTTTTTATGTTGTTTCCTTTGTTTTCCCTTAAAAAATATATAATGCTTCGAAACCCTGGCACATAATTTCACGCTCCCCTTCTTGGCCTCAGCAGGATGACTCAAATGAAAAAAAAACTAGCGAGCCCCACTTCTTACATCGTTTTTTTTAGTTTTTCTAACTGCTTAATTTCCATATTTGGTGTGTGTGCCTCTTTGTCAACGTCACATCCCAACATTGGTAGAAATCGGTAGAAGATCCATGTATGCAACTCACATTTGAGAAGAAACCAGGGAAATAATACACACGTCGCATCACATTTATGAAAATGCACTCAGACTCAATTCAGATGGTGCTGGATGGAGAGGGTGGATGCGGGAAGGTCATACGTTTGACACAAGGACATATCTCCGTTTCACACATCCGGATAAAACCCATCACTTGAAATCTGGGAACTTCCAGAACGTCACCAGTCCCAACATCTGTCCCCTCCCAACTCGTCTGATTACAATCCCATGGCCTATTATGTGTGGAGCGCAGTTGAGAAAAGCTCCTACCGTACCGCTTGCAAAAGCAAAGACGAACTCATTGCTAGTATTATCAAACTGATGTTCAGACGTTTCTCAAGAAACCCCAGTGAAGTCCGTGTGCTCCATGTTCAGGTCCCGTCCCGCCTGAAGGACGCGGTGGAGTCTCAGGCTGGCTTCTCCGGGTGAGCAGTACTCTGTAAATGTTTATCTAAGAGATGCAATTCTTAGAATGAATTAATTATTGGCTATTTAGTTTCTCCCCCACGAGGGCAGAGTTAGACACAAGGTCGGTTTTTAGTGTGGTGAAAATCCAGCTTCCCTCTGAATTGGGACAAAGATTAAAATTGTCTGAATCTAAAAGGATTTCTTCTTCACTGACAGAGGACATAAAACATGAAGTGTAGTATGAGAACAGATACTACACTTTGTTCCTAGCCAAAAAGTCAAGGAAACAAAGGCTGTAATTCTCTAAGAAAATAAATTAGTTACGGTAAAAATGACGATGAAAGACAGTTTCTTCTTGGAAGTTAAGAAACGTTGACCCTGGTTGGTTCTTAGACGAGTGACTACTTTGGGATTCCAGGTACCGTAAATACATGACTCATGTGTATAAATGAGTACTAAATAAATAAACTGCGAGTAAAACTAGAGAGAGATTCTTCTGCTGCCATTTAGGTTAGTCTATCCGTGCTGCATATCACAAAATACCGGGAATAAGCACCTGTCGTATGAGTCGTCGGGCTTGAAAAGGGACGGTAAGAGGTCTAATACTGCAATAAGTAAGAAAATATATTAAATAGTGAGATAAATAGATAGAGAGACAACCCTATAAATCATGACATTCGAGATAACATTTACCATTCAGTGTAACAGTAATTTAGAAGTCAATTGGGCATTAGATCCGTATTCTCCACGTGGTTCATTCTTCTGTATCACCTGTAAAAATACTGTCATATGATGAAAATAGCAATAACATTAACAAAAATAAATTCCGAGATCGGCATGTCTTTCAAAACTGTTAATAGGCACGTTCTTATCTACAGGTGCATCTATAGTAAAAGATTTCATGAAAATCTGGCCAGTAATTATTACGTGGAATTTCTAACAGACAAACATACAGGCAGAAACTGGGTAAAGCATAACCTCCTCAGTGGTATCTATACTAATATATTAGACAGAATGTGACCCGTTGAAGCATCCACTGAGTTCGAGTTAGATAGTTTGAATCGGGAATATGTGAATTTGCGAAGTTAGTTAAAGATAAAAAAGAGACACAATTCAAAGATAGTCTCTTTCTACCCACTCCTCCCTATGTATCTCTCTCGCTCTCTCTTTCTACATTATTTTACAGACGAGTCACCACTTATCAAGGCCCACAGGCCACTTGAGGATAAGGGTTATTAAGTTCGTCAGGTAGACGGTGAAACACTGAGGGGATTTATAACGATGGTTGTAACTGGCAGATTAATTGAATATTTAAGAGGACGGCTCAACAAGAATTTGTTTACATTGGACTTGAAAACGGCGATGTTGTAGTCAGTCGGGAAGCAGCCCCGTGGTACTGTGTTCCACGGACGGACAGTCCTAGGAAATAAACTTTGCTCATGGAAGTTCCGCTTAGTTCTAGGCACACAAAGTGAGACATTTCTATCACGTTAACTGGTATTATGTTAACTCGTATTAACTGGTATTAACTTTTTTTAAAAATCAATTTTAATTGGGCACTAACTAAAAATAATCAATTTAAATGGCAACAAAGGCGTATTAAAACATTTTTTTAAGAAAGATGTCCACCCTGACATTTGTGGAAGTGGCTCTCAACAGCTATGCTAAAAAAGACGGGGTAATAGATAGACATTATAAAGGAGAGTGATAGGGGGTAGACGAATTAGGAATGTAGAATACCCTAAGTGTTAAGGGCCACCCGATACTTCATTTCTCCATGATACACGTTCACAATTAATTCCTGTTCGACCTTTTCGAATCATTAGAAGTGGAGCGATTCATCCAACTGGATAATACCAGTAGCAAACGAAATTAGAGACGGTCTGTGAAGAAACAAACATGGACGACCCCTTAAATAAATGAATGGGTGATTAAGAAAAGGTGAACGTGTTTCATAGATGGAATCTTTCCATCTGTAATACATACTTTCATTTCAATCATAATAACGCGCGTTCTGTTTCTGATTAAATATATAAGGTTTTTATGCATTGGGTGTTCAGGTAGATAACTTTACACCCCCTAAACAAGAGTGATCAAACTTGGTCGTTTTTTTTTATATACAAATTCTCTTCTTCAGTCGTCATATATTGACGTTCGTTGTTGCCGGTAGTATTTTCCTCGTGTTAATACAGCAGGCAATAAATAACATCAGGGGCAGCTGATTTGAAGCATTATTTAAAGTATAAATAAATGACCGCTAGGACGGAGCAAATTTTAATGTAAATCGAATCAACTTTATTGCAACAAAAATACTAAAGTGCAACAAGCCATGGAAACAATTCACGTCTTAAAGGGAAATACATATAATTGTCATATGAAAAGTTTGCCTATTTTACGAATGCTTCATTTATTTGTTAAAAATATTTCTCGCCATCAAGTTTAAAGCTACTCGATGATAAGGGTTAATGAGATGAATGGGTAATCAGTTGAATGATCAAGAATATTATGAGAGGGCTGAAAATGTTGAAGGAATGAAGAAAATGTACTTACTTACGAGGACAATTCATGACAACAATTTGATGACAATTGATTTTAAGACGACGATATTGTAGCCTGTAGGGAAACAATCATGTGGTAATCTGTTGCTTGAAACAGTTATTCATTATGTGTATACCATCGGATGCACGTTCATGTCATATACCCGGAAAGCATTCTATTAAACCCCGTGATAGGATCCCGACAGGTACTACCAGTTTGGGTAGGAGTGGACCTGGGAGTAATGAGAAGTAACGGGTGCGTTCACACTACCCAAAGCTACACATTTTGGACCTCACAACCGCGTGCAGTCAAGTGAGTCTCTTCCCACAAGTCCAACACCGAATAGCTGGAACATTATTCCATAAGGA
>OY744516.1:134402326-134417326 GCA_963556195.1 Sepiola atlantica | reverse complement strand
TATATACATACATATATATATATATATATATATATATATATATATATATATATATATATATATATATATATATATATACTAGCGGAACAAATGTCTTTGCGTTTCTTGTGAAAATTCAGTAAACCAAGAAATTCCTGTTCTCACCCGGTAACACCATATTTCTATTTTTATTCGAATTTTTTTTACTTTCTATAAATAAAAGAAATTGCTAAGCATTTTTTAGTCAAGGAGAGAGAAAAATCATTGGTCCAGTGAAGGTAGTTTATGTGTCTGCCTGTTTGTGCATCAGGCTAATGGAAGGGAAGAGAAGTCAGAACTAAATAGAAAGAAAGAGAGTTTGAGTGAAAGAAAGTACATAAAAAAGAAAGAAAGAAAGAAAGAAAGAAAGAAAGAAGAAATACTTGCAAATTAGAAAAAAAAAAAGAGAATTGGAACTACGAAAGACACACCGCTTCCAAATTACTAGAAATAAGAGACAGAAATATGATTCACTTTTCAAAAGAAAACGATTTTTGAAGATAATACAAGATATCTTTGAACAAATTATTTTCCATATTTTAATGACCGTGATTCTACATGTTCGAAATAAATTAAATTCTAATTAGCAATAAATAAAAAGATGGCGTCTCTGTTTACTTGCCTTCCCACGAGGGCAGGGTTAGACACAAGATCAATTTTTAATGCAGGGAAAATCCACCCCTCCCCCAAAGGGACACTCTGCATTTGAAGAAAAATTAAAATTGTCTCAAGCTAGAAGGAGTTCTCCGTTACTGACCGAGGACAGAAAATATGAAGTATCGTATCAGGGTAGATACTACACCTTGCTCTTGGCGTCTTGGTCCTTCTTATCTTGCTCAGAGGACAGAAAAAGAAATGAAGTGTAGTATCAGGATAGATACTACGCTTTTCTCCTTATTTCATTGGATTATTTTCTATAAATTTTTATTTTGTTGTTCATACTTTCGCATGCCCATCTTTCGTTCTACTACTTATCGTGATTATCAATAGTATTTGTATATCTTACAAGTTGCCCGGGATGCAGTGAAATCATTTTCGTTTTTAATTTTTAGTGTTTTGCACATTTTTTTTTAACTTATACAAGGAAAAGATATACAATTTTAGTTCTAAAGGAGACAACTCTTATTATATTCTTCCATTTAAAATATGAGTGATCCTCCTTGCGGATTTTTATTTTTACGTAATTATTTTTAAATATTTCATATTAATAGTCGTCTGGGCCGGACTAAGTTTTTATTTGTAAATAAAGTGTAGCGAAGTACGTTATCATATTGCCAATAACATGGTACAACAATAACACATGAAAATTGGTTAGTCAGAAGCAAAGTTTAATGTGTGAACTTAAATGGTAGAAGAGAGAGGATAATTAAAAGAGAAGTTGATAGCAATTAAAATGAAGAATATGCTAAATGGATAAAATGGAGGAGAACGAGAGAAAATAAAAACAACGATAAAGAAAAACAAAGAAGAAGAAAAGAAAGTAAGAGAGAATAACAGAAAAGAGAGAGGGTAGAAAATAGAACGAAGGATGAATACAACTGTAAAGAAACAGGGAAGATATAAGTAATTACATTCAACAAAAAGAGCCTTCTTCGTCACTCTGAAAGTGTTTTCGTTCCAAACATTAACCTCCGGTCAGTCGACGGAAGTAGCCGTCAAATGCTTTAGGAAATACACAACAGAAAAGAGACACTTCGGTCACTTCCGTTTCTTCTTGTTTTGACCAACAAACGCCCCCCCCCCTACTGCACCCTTAAGTCCTTTCCTATCATTGAACATAGCTTCTTTTTTTTCTTCTCTTGTTTTCTTCGTCAACAAACAAACAAAAAGATGCTAGCGTCTGTAGCGGCGTAAAATCACATTTTCCGGGCGGAAGTTGACCTGAGCAACTTCCGCTGATCAAGGTTATTAATAGATTTTGTCGGTTCTGAAGGGAGACGTTGCTACTTGGTAACGAGTTGAAACAATTAGTAATGAAAAGAAAACGAGAACTTGAAGTGGATAAAGATCATGATGACAGTTGTAATATGCGTGTCATGTTGGCCATTTTCGACAATGACAGACTGGCGATTTTTGTGAGCTGTTTCGTCTAAGTCATCACTTATTCCATTTTTACTTTTAGTATTGACTTGCGAGTTACTGATTTTTTAACTTCACGGTATAGTTTATCTCCCTTCACCTTTTGCTCTCTCTCTCTCTCTCTCTCTCTCTCTCTATATATATATATATATATATATATATATATATATATATATATATATATATATATATATATATATATATATATATATATATAAAGAGAATGAGAGAGAGAGTAATTATTTTCGGATGGGCACCTTTCAGAGAAATGATAGAAGCCGTCATATCTAAGCTAAACTGCGAAGTTCCTGTCCACGTGATCTGTTGAACACTGTTAAGACGGCTAAACAGTTATCTTCCACACTGAGATAACCAGCCGAAGCGCATCGGCTGAAGCCCTAGTGAAGGACAAGAGTAGCAGGACCAGGATGCAATGAGCTAAGTGTAGCATCTGTTCTGATACGACACTTCATATTTTCTGTCCACTGTCAGTGATGAAGAATTCTTTCTAGGCTGGGGCATTTTTTGTCCCAATACAGAGTGCTCTTTTTGAGGAGATAGTTTTTCCCCACATTAAAACCTGGCTTTATATCTAACTCTGTCCTCGTGGGGGTAGTAAATAAGAACCAAGATGCAACCCACGGATCTCAGCATGTTCACGCAATTACTGTTCAGGTTATAAACACCGCATAACCAATTAAAAACCTTGTGGGATACAAGCTGGAAAGTTATCGCTTCCTGTTGGATTCCTAGGCGGGAGGGTTTGGTGTTTTTGAAACCCGGAACGTTCAATAACTTCAGGAAGAACATCGCCGAACGAATGAATAGTCCGTTTTTTTTCTTTCCTTCTTATCTCAGTCTGTCTCGTTACGGTGTGATAAGGGACAATTAACTTAGGAGGAGCCGCGTGCCGATCGCTCGACCATTAAAATACAATGGCCATCAGTTGATTTGATTTTCCTCGTTTTTTCGACATCAGTTTTATTTAATCTTTACTTTCCCTTTTTTATCTACTTTTTTTTTTGTATCTATCCATAAATCTTTTTACGCTTCAATTTTCTTTTTAGTTCATTTATTTATTTATTTATTTATTTATTTATTTTTGGAGAGAAGGTCTTATCAGTAAAGATGGCGCTATACTTTGTCTTCACTTCTTTTACTGTAATTAATAAAGGACGACGGCCTCTGGATTTTCTTGTACTAAGTGATTTGTTGAACCTACTTCCGGTAACGCAGATCTCTTTAACTTGACTTAAACGCTGCCCCTCTCTCTCTCTCTCTCTCTCTCTCTCTCTCTCTCTCTCTCTCTCTCCCTCCCTCTCTCTCTCCTCTCTCTCCTCTCTCCCTCTATATATATATACATATATATACATATATATATATATACATACATATATATATATATATATATATATATATATATATATATATATATATATATATATATATATATATACATACATATATATATATATACATATATATATATATATATATATGGCAAATTAGAAGGCAATACAATGCAGAGATATAACGGATATACACTAACTGAAGCAAGCAAATTAAGACATATAATGGTAGAATGAGTAAACATATATTATATAATCATCCAATTTGCGTCAATGTGGTCTGATGGTAGTTCCGTATAATGATATTTCGGGAAAATTTCCTTTTATCAGATGTGTGTTCAAACTTAATTAAAATGTACATAAAGGTCGCTGCCAATGAGAGCAATCTAGATTAAATTGAAATGAATCTGAAATTTGATTATTTTTTCTTATTATTAAAATTTATTATTCATCTTTAGATGTATGTGTCAGCTTTAATATTATTATTAAAATATCTTTTTCGTCATGTATATTCATAAATTTTGTTTCTTTATTTTAAATTTAATTTAATTACTAACTTTATTATTATATTATTGTATTTTCGCCCGTCAATGCATTTAATTTAGTTAATTATATATAGAGAGAGGGAGAGAGGGAGGGATGGAGAGAGGGCGAGAGAGAACGGAACTAACTAACAGGGGATAACGCTAGGGCCCAAAAGATTCTTCTTGTGTACATAAGAAAGGTTATATATCGTCTCCAATACCTTTAAGTGATAAGTTGAGTGGGGCCTGTCCAAAAGAGAGAAAGAATCCACACTGAACTTTGAGGCATATTCCAGGCTATTTAAAAGGTGTTTTCCTATTGCAGACACGTGTGAAGAGAATCATCCAGCATTCCAATACATATCTTAGGTGGTACGTGTTGCACGATACGATCATGTATTCGCTGGCGCTGAGAGAGAGAGAGAGAGAGAGAGAGAGAGAGAGAGAGAGAGAGCGAGAATGAAAGAGAGATCCGAAGGCGCTACGGCATCACACTAATTGAGGGTAAGATGAATGCATAGCAGCTCAGATGGTGTTGGCATGTGCTGAAAGCCAACAATGACACCGTCGCGAAACTTGCCTTTTCATTAGAAGTCGCCGGAAATGACCGAGAGGAAGGCAGATAGATAGATAGATAGATAGATAGATAGATAGATAGATAGATAGATAGATAGATAGATAGATAGATAGATAGATAGATATCATTTCATTTAGATACCTGTATAATATGATATGGTAATATAATATATTGTGTATATATGTTCAGTATTTAGTTCAACATTTACTTCAATATATATATATATATATATATACATATATATATATATACATAAATACATATATATATACATAAATATATATATATATACATATATATATACATAAATATATATATATATACATAAATATATATATATATATATATATACATAAATATATATATACGTAAATATATATATATATACATAAATATATATATATATAAGTAAATATATATATACATAAATATATATATACATAAATATATATATATATATATACATAAATATATATATATATACATAAATAAATATATATATATATATATAAATATATATATATATATATATATATATATATATATTTATATATATATATATATATATATACAGCAGTTTCGTGTTATTACAACTCATCAGTGTGGTTTAGACCCACCGGCGCAACGTTACTAAGAATCAACATCGTAACCACATAATCCATTTAGTAATAGGCTAAATACAGCGTCTTAAGCGTTCCTCATCTATTAGTTGCATTCTAGCAACAGCTTACGCGGAAAGCCTGCTCAAATTGCTCGATTGATCTATATATATAAGATATATATTATCATGTATCATTAGTATCTATATGTGTATATGTTTAGACGGAAATACATTTATATAAGTAGATATGTATGTAGATATAATTGGAATTTTCTGTTATTTAAGCTGTCATTGGAGGTTAGTTTTAATGCGGTTATGTTGTAGAAAGGGGGTGACTATGTACGATTTACAAGAATAGGGTGAATAGTCGTGCGTCGTGACGTCACGATGAAGACTATTAGTTTCCTTGCAGTTAGGCATAAAGACATTTTACAATTTACAAACGTCGGAGGAATATATGTAGTCCACCACAAGACAATTTTATACATAACCTCGTAAAAACAATGGAAATGCGAGTATTTGCACTAGTATAAAATAATGTTCAGAATATTTTAGCGTCTGTGCGGATCTGAGAATCTATTTTTTCTAGGTTTGGGTTTTCGTATCGGTTGCACAAAAGAAATGCGTGCCTGCGTTTTCTCCAACGTGCGGCATTTTTGGTTCAATGCAAACCCTTTGTTTTTGCATGAGAAAAAAAAAGAGAACAAGAATTTCGCAAAACAAAAACTAGAAAAAAATGGTCGCGCCATTGTTGTATTCTTAGACGCATATAAAGTGGCGTTAAATATAAGGATTGTTGACGAGAGAGAGAGAGAGAGAAAAGGGAGGTAAGTGAGCTAAAAAAAAAAAAGTTGCGCGTTGAAAAATATCACACGAGGAAAAGACTACGATCGCTGATTGGCTGCGTCACTCATGCTGCATCGAGACGTCACAACGGCAAATTACCGAGGTCAACAGGGAATGAAATCGGTCGTCACGACAGAAATGGAGAAAACAAAATTAAATAAACAGAAATGTAAACTTTCTTATGAACAAATATGCACTGGGACGCAAGGGTTTATCACACGATGTGACGAAAATTAATCGGATAATCTTTTATAAACATAAAATTCTGGACCATCAATACCTACTCTTAAACCAGATGAGAGCACAACTTCCTTAAATGCACAACTGTCGCATAACACATTCAGAGAGACTGGAGATTCGAAAAATATTATCTCCACAAAATCAAAACCTTTCTAAGCCCATAACTTCAGTTGTGTAATCTCTATTTTTAGATATTTGTTTACGATAACAGTATGTTTTGGTCTGCTTTAAAGTATTTTATGGTTTGATCTCTTGTATGTATATAGGAAAAATTTGGCCAAACAGGGAAACTATGTGAAAAACTGTGCGAACTATTATTTAAGAGGACGGTCTAATAATAATAATATATATATATATATATATATATATATATATATATATATATATATATATATATATATATATATATATATATATATATAGATATATAGATATATATATATATATATATATATATATATATATATATACAAACATCTTCTTTGGAATAAACATTTTATCGTTCTTCTGACTGTAATACTTATTGAACCGTTCTCTTAAATAATAGTCCACACAGCTTTTCACGTAGTTTTCCCTGTCTGACCATTTTTTGCCTAATATTTGCAAAGAAAAACTAATGTAAATTCATTCTTTTATCATTGTTTCTGACTTCAGCCAATCTATTCTAATACTATTTTAAACTGAATGAATAGATTACTATGAAACTACTTCCCTGCAGACTGTAATATGCTTGACTGCAAGTCCAATGTCAACAAATACTTCTCGAGCTGTCGTCTTAAGTAATCAAATGTTGTCCATTCCACCCATCATTACCAATCCTCTCATAGTATTGGTTATCATCCAACCGACAATCTCATTAACCCTTATCCTTGAGTGGCCTTTGGGACTTGGTAAGTGGTGACTCATTAGTATAAAAAAAATTTTTTATAAATAAAACAGCCTAACATTACGCCGGGTTTACGAAAAGCGTCAGATGGTGTTTCAGCTGAGATTTCGTTCTAATTTGAAGTATTTTAACACAGGTTAAAATAATCCTAACACAAATTAAATAACAGATTTCAGAAAACAGAACAATACACATTAAAGCTTACATCACAGAATATATGCTCAATGTAATATAACAGACATTAAAATAATACACGCATACTTTCCTGCACTGATGAGAGCAATACACTTGAAATGCTAGCGTCTGTAGGTTATAAATAATTACATATTTATTTATAAATATTATATATATATATATATATATATATATATAGAGAGAGAGAGAGAGAGAGAGAGGGAGAGAGAGAGAGAGAGAGAGAGTAAGACTAATTTAAGACAAATAAATTTATAACATTATTTATTTTAGTTCCAAGACTTCTAGATCAACAATGATAAGGCGTACGATCTTTTCTAAGACGATTAGGATCTTTTTATTTTCTTACTTTTTACTTTTTAATTCCAATATCTATCTTGTTCCGCGCCTTTTAGAAAAGATTACAAATAGAAGTCAAGTAAATGACATCGACATTGTTTCTTATTTAAAAAATATATATCAAATTATTACAGGTAAAAAAAACATGTACATACATTTATAATACTTCTACACATAATAATGACAATAATAAAATTAATTAAATAATGAGAAAATATATGATAGATTAGAACCCAAAAATTCAATATTGGAGAATAAGTAAATGATAATATTATTAATAATAATAACCCATAAATAAATAAATGAATAAAAAAATAAATAAAAAAATAAAATAAAATGATGATGATGATGATGATGATGATGATGATGATGATGATGATGATGATGATGATGATGATGATGATGATGATGATGATGATGATGATGATGATGATGATGATGATGATGATGATGATGATGATGATGATGATGAAAAAAAAGTGTGGGGGGGGGGGCTTGAGCCGCCGTCCATGACATCAAAGAAAGACAAAAGAAACCGGAAAAAATCGAAAACTACTACATGCACATAGAATCGTTTTTTTTTTAAATGAAAGGGGATAGAGAAATAGTTTATCATCTTAATCCTACTTAATATGCATTTCATTAAGTCCTAAAAATGTGAATATTACTCGTTCAAAGTTCAAAACAGAAACGTAGTCTCTCACAGTGTATTCTGAAGTAGGAGTTCTTTTATTGTTCAAATAAAACCAGTCAGTATTTAAATTATAGATGGGGTTCTTGTTCTTTATAAGAATCCAACTTCAAGGAATTAAAACTCAATGAATAAAAAGGCAAAGACACCGGTCTATAACACAAGGCGGCGCGAATAGCAGGGCGAGATAATAGCAGGGCGAGATAACCACGATTGGCTCAATAAAAGTCTCGCTGCCTGAATCAACTCAATTAGATAAAAGTTCAGAACCGTAAGATAAGTTAAACCTTCATCTCTAACGCTTAAAAACAAAACAAAGGCTACATATATATATATATATATATATATATATATATATATATATATATATATATATATATATATACACGTCCAGGCAGATGTAAGTGCTAATGTATAAATATTTATATACATTTCATGAGTTTGGTCAATATACACATATGGCATTTTATGTTATTATAAGACTTTTGCTTTTTTACTGGCGCAACGTATCATGTGACAGGAAGTAGTGAAAAAATGTTAAAAAGAGCTTAGGGAACAATTACTGCTGACGTCATCGTAAATGAGCTCATCAACTGGCTGAAAACCACATATACTTTTTGGGGTCTTTCTACATAGTTCATAGTTCAGATGTTAATATGTTAAGTGCCATATATCAAAGAAACAATACACCATACAATGTTGATCCGCATATTTATATTGGTAAGGTTGTCCAGCCTTGACTAGATTATAAAACGAAGTATACTTAGGCAACAAACCTTTTTTCTGACATGTGTCTTTGCTGAAGATCGACAAGGTACTCTGTAGTCTTGTTTTAGTAGCTTTCTATGCACCCTCACAAATACTGACTTTCTTTTCTGAATGGAATAAAAGCATTTCCAAATAATGCTTCAATTTTATTATTTCTATTTGTTTCATATGATTCGCTTTCAACAATTTGACGTGGCATTACCCAATGACTGTTAATATAACAATTTATTATTAATAATCTACTAGAACAACAATCAATAATAATTAACAATAATATATATATATATATATATATATATATATATATATATATATATATATATATATATATATTTATATATATACGTGTGTGTTCGAAAGCCTTATGAATGCACATTTTAAAATAAAATAAAATAAAATAACTAATGTCAGTTATTGTAATTTATTTATTTTATTCTAAAATGTGAATTGATACGGCTTTTAAACCTATATTAAAACTAAACGCTTCTAACAAACCGTATTACGTTTGATCCATAGTCATTAGATACCAATTAAGAAAAATTACCTGAATTTAAATTTGTACTTAAGCCACTTAAGCTTAGGACTTAAATTTTAAAGATTTTGTAGAATAAAAATAATGTAATGGATTTTGATAAGAGTTGGAATAAAGATCATGTACATAAGGCTTAGTATCATTATATCTTAATTTTAATCTTCGTAGGAATACATAAAACTTGTAAAAAAACTGTTCTGTGCGGGGAATTTATTTTACCCGTTCTCGGACGGTTATTGTATATATATATATATATATATATATATATATATATATATATATATATATGGTTATTTTCTGGTGAGACAGACATAAACAGAGGCTGAAGTAAGTCCGGCAAAAGAGGCTTTTATAGGTCCCTTTTGTTAGGATTTGAAACCGACGGTACTGATATTGTTCTGATCTTCGGTAATATATATATATATATATATATATATATATATATATATATATATATATATATATGAATTAATAATACGCTCTTATTTTTTAATTCTCTTAATAATCGAGCACTCTGCTGGGGTGTGTTTACCAATAAGCTTACACACACAGACACACACACACACACACACACACACACACATATATATATATATATATATATATATATATATATATATATATATATATATATATATAATATATATATATATGAATACAGCGAAAGTTGGTTTCCTTTATCACTCTTACATTACCATCAAAACGGGTTGATGTTTTTAAATAAATAATATAACTTATTCTTTTGAAATATTTGATATAAAGAACAGAGAAAAGACCCATCGACATTCATAGATCTGTCTAATTAGCATAACTAGTTTTTTAAACAATCTATAATTAATTAATGTTTGGTGGTATTCATTCGTAATTTTATCGTTCTATTTGTTCTATGTATATGCTATATTTTTGTCGTTGTTAATAATTAATTTACGTGATTTAATAAAAAAAACGGATACATTATTACACCTTTCTTAAAATATTTGCTGATTAACTTTCAGGGAAGGTAATTTAAATTATATATATATATATATATATATATATATATATATATATATATATATATATATATGTATATATATATATATATGTATGTATATATACATAAATTTTTCATTGAACACCTTCATCTCTTAGCATTTTATTAGAAGATAGTTACAATCGTTCAAAATAGCTTTTGAAGCTGGTATGGGATTTGACCGACCTCGAATGGAACAATTCTTGGGTATGTTTTGGGGGGTTTTTTAACATAAAGATATCGACGTGACAGAGATCCGCACTTGTTTCCAGGCGGGTAACAAAATATATGATCACGTTGCATGCTGAGATCGTTTCGAACAATAAACCTACTTACATATTCGGGGTCGAAAGTCAAATAACCCGAAAGAGCAATCGTGTTCGTCAGTTTGACTAAAGGACAGATTGAACGTGGGAAAAAAATGGACGGACATTTTTATTCTAAACGTTCAAGTACATGCTTCTTCGTACAACGTGAGATTGCACGTGGTATATATATATATATATATATATATATATATATATATATATATATATATATATATATATATATATATATATATATATATATATATATATATATATATATATATATACATCAGCCGCCAACCACGCGGGCATACCACCGTTTCGGTGGATGACGCAGTTAGTTCCACCTCTGGCGCCATCGTCAACTTTAGCCACCCCGGACAGGATATTAATTTGTTTTACTTATAGAGGCGTGTTTTTATTTCGGTTAATGATAAAGTGTTATTCAGCATTTTATTTCCGTTACGCAATGAAACGTATAATATATATGGCCGTCCTTCTGATGAGTTAGACTCATAGAAAAACCAGGACATACAACTGTATTTTGTCTGTTTTAGTGTTAACGAAACAGTCCGTCAAGAAATGATCTTTTTCAAATTAAAAAAGACATGGTTACTGGAATCTAACGTATTATTTTATGCATATATATGTCATGCGCAAGTTGTCGTAGGCAAGTTGTTTCGCTGTACGTAGTGGTCCTAGTCCCGCCTGCTTGAGGTATATATATATATATATATATATATATATATATATATATATATATATATATATATATATATATATATATATATCAATAGATATGTGGGTGTGGGTGTGTGTAATATAGAATATAAAAAAATTAAATACAGGAAAAATTTTATAAAACAAATAAGAGACGGTTTCGTTTGGATCAACGAACGTCTTCAGAAAAAGTGAAGATTTGAAACTATATGTATATTAGCTGTTCAAATTTTATATAACGTAGACATAAAAATAACATATGCTGACTCCTTTTCCCTTTGGCTAGGAGCAAAGTGTAGTATCTGTTCTGATGTTGCACTAAGCTCCCCTAAAATTGCCTCAGTCTAGAAAGACTGGGGGGTTTTAGGGGAGCATTTTTACTCACATTAAAAACCTTGTGTATGACTCTGTCCTCGTAGATGAGGAGGGGGGGGCAATTAAATCGAAATAACATATGTTGACTAGCATTACCCGCGTTCGTCAGATCTTGACAAATAGAAAAAGAGAAAGAGATTTAGACATACGTTTTTTCTCCTTTCTATCATTTTTATTTTTTTGTTCTTATTAACTTGGTGTCTGATTTTAATGTATGGAAAAACAAGCTCCCCAAAAAGGAGCACTGGATGAGAACAAAAATACATGTAAGTTCCGTCTTAGCTGAGTTTTCTTTGAAAGTGAGTATTTAAAAATGTCTATATATTATCACATTGCCGAACCGGACAAAGTATGTTTTTAACTAACGTGTAACCAAGTGCGTTAGTCTATTGCAAATAACATGGTACAACAATAACAAATGCACATTGTCTAGTTAGAAGCAAAGTTTTATTTGTCAGCTTAAATGCTATTTAGGTCCAACTTTTAAAATTCCGGATAACATAAGTGTATATATAATGTAAGAAGATACTATAATTTTATATTAATATTAAAGGGAAAAAGGTAAAAGTCGCATAGCCTGGACGCGCACGAGTGTCGTTGCCGACATCGCACACTGCCCTTGCGGTGATTTGTTAAGGGCACAGCATATGTAGGGCGGATCTCATCCCTCTCCTTCCCTGAGTTTTAGTCAGATACCCATTTACTGCTGGGTGGACATAGGGAGTTTTCAGACCCGAAAATTTGCAAGCCGTGAGTGGGATCGAACCCGGGTCGTCCAGTCCAAAGACAAGTGATATAACCACTCGTCCTCCCTTATTAATATTATATTTTAGATAAAACTTTGAATGTTGTTTTTGTTCATATTTTAATGCCATTTTCTCATAATATGCTATAAAAATGGAATAAAACGAAATTTTACAAAAGTAATTAAAAGTTTAAATTGAATCAACGAAAATTTGAAATAGGATATTTGACCCCTTACATATTGTATATCCTCTTTGGGTTTATATATATATATATATATATATATATATATATATATATATATATATATATATATATATATATATATATATGAGGATGACAGTTGGACGCACTCCATTCATGAATTTATTTTAAATAGATAATGCATAATGAAGAACATGACTCACTCGCTTCCACCAGGCAAGTGATGACTGTCCTGGATCACGATGTGTGCGATGTGTCATAGTTCTACCTGTGACGTAGACGTTCTATCAGATTATGTGTCCGATTTATTTAGGTAAGTTTACTCTACTATTCCATCCATAGGTGGGGAAGGCTAGGAGAATTCATACCTTCACAAGAGTAATAATTAAAGTGACTCATTGGCCTCGATGGAACCAGAACACATGCTAAGACCACGAATAAGGGCGCCTAAGACAACTGGCAATAAACCCACCCACTTGAGAAATGAGAAGTTAATGCCTGGGATCGAACAGATACTACACTTTGATGCTAACCCGAAGGTAGGATTTATGAGCAACCGTTATGCGTAATGTGACACAAGGTGTGTTTACGAGGGTATAGCTAGCTCCCCAGACTGGGTATAAAAATAGCCGATAATAAACTCGTCTGAATTCCACGATGTGGGGCACCTCAGGCGACTGGCAATTAACCAATCCATTCTCGAAGGAGAAGGTAATTACTGGGATGATTCACATCTTAGGATCGACTGCAGCTTCGTGCGCCAGCCCCCTAAATGGCAGGATGATGCCAAGGCGAAACCCCGCTGGTGTGAACACCGAACGCAGGAACAGATACTACATTTTGATCTTAGCTCGAAGGCCGGGTAAAAATACTTATTATTTTCTGGGCCTTCTGGCGCCCCCTTTCCACCATTCCCCTTTCACAATCGCGTGCATGCGTGCGTGCGTGCGTGCGTGCGTGTGCACGACTGCATTCTTTCATGCAGCACCCTCTTCAACAGCAAGTGTAACGGATCCCCATTTATTTGGCATCGCAATGCAGTGAGATAAATAAAGAAGAAAAAAAAACAAGAACTACTTTTAGTTTTTAGATACGGCTATTAGATCTGCGCGCTGAGCGATGAAAAAACTATTTCAAACGTAAGCGTGAAAAGCTGACAGACAGACAGACCGACCGATCGCCAGACCGGCGGACAAAGCCACTCATGAAGATGCATTGACACATCTAAAAATGACCTGCATTTTTCTTTTTACTCTTCACTCGCTATTTTTTGCTTTCTCTCAAACCACTGCCCTTTAAAAAAAACCCTCTCTCTCTCTCTCTTTCTTTCTTTCTCCCCCCCCCCCATTGCCCGTCTCTCTCTATATATATATATCTATTTCTCTCTATCTATCTCTATATCCCTCTCTCTCTCTCTCTCTCCTATGTTAACCTATCTTAATATCTCTCTTTATCTCAATCGACGTTTGACTACGTGACTGAAGACATGGGACAGTCGGCGCAAAACGTTACTTCCAATGAAGAAAAAATCTATGTCAACACCAAGAATTACAACGGATTCTCTCATCCTTACTGATTTCGACTCTCTCTCTCTCTATCCATCTCTCTCTCTCTCTCTCTCTCTATATATATATATATATATATATATATATATATATATATTTTTCTTGTGGCATCTTCTTTCGTTCTTTTTATCTTTTCCCCCTTAGTTTATTTTCTTCATTTATATATATCAATTCCACGTTTGACATAATGGTTAACGTCTTCGCTAATAAATTTGGGTTCGATCCTCGCTCGAGTCATACCAAGCCCCGCCACCAAAAAAATGGCACTTGATGCCTCCTTGCTAAACATTCAGCATTATAAGGTAAAGATAAACGGTAAATGGACTAATCCAGTGGAAAGCATTGCACCCTACCCTACACCTCGATATAGTAACCAATGAAAGGAGAACGTTCGGGTCACCCGCGACTAGGGTCGATCTATATCAATTCC
>OY744516.1:134389826-134397326 GCA_963556195.1 Sepiola atlantica | reverse complement strand
ATTCTCAGTAGCCCCTTACGTCTACAGTGGCACCTTGCCTTGTTTGTGCTAAACTAAGTTAACAAAAACAAAAACAAAAAAAAGCTACAGAATAATTAATTAATTATAAATATTTGTTTTTTTATCTACATACGTATACGTTTCATCCTCATGAGAATCGTAAGTGTAGAAAAGAATTATTCACACCGGTCGGCGGACTCGATAATTATATATATATATATATATATATATATATATATATATATATATATATATATATATATATATATATATATATATATATATATATATATATTAGTACTTAATGTATCCACATAAAATATTATAAGGAGATATAATTTTTATGTATCAGTTTTCAGTATTTACTTCAATAGTGCTCGATACGTAAGTCGAGTTAGGTAGTTAGCAATGAAAATATATATGGCAATTAAGCTACACAGAGGCTCCCGCGTTTCATCCCGGGGGGGATCTTCAGGCTAAATGCCATTTAGCCTGAAGATTCACCCGGGGATGAAACGCGGGAGGCTCTGTGTAGCTTAATTGCCATATATATTTTCATTGCTTACTATATATATATATATATATATATATATATATATATATATATATAAAGTAAGTTGAGATAAATAAAATCAGATCATTATTTATATCAGTTTCAAGAATTCAAACACAACAAATAATTGGCGTACGATCGTTTCTTAAAGCGATTTCGAATATTTTACTTTGTATTATACTTTAGGTGATTGAAAAAAGAGTCAGTTTATCAGCGCCTTTCATAACATCACAAATGTAAGTCAAGCAAGAAAAACATCAAATACTAGTAATATTTTTAAAAATATATTTATCCAGTTATCACAGGAGACAGAACCTCTCATTATATAATTACATATCACTTTATTTATAACATCAATCTATTAATAATGGAGATTATGTATCCGTCTGTCTGTCTGTCTGTCTGTCTGTCTGTCTGTCTGTCTGAAGTCAAAACTATTTAAGACTATTGCACTTATTATGAAATAGTATAGTATATACTATTTCAGACATCAAACAATCCTGCCACAGAGATAGCCCAAAAGAGCCGGAAGAGATACACTTAGACTTTTAAGAACAGGTGCACTGATGAGTGGTCAGGACAGAAACGTACCACATACTTCCTCGATGAACTATCCAAGGGCTATATTGATAAGGAAGGGTTCTTGGACTGGCTAAAAAGGGTAGCCCTCCATTACGACCAGGAGAGGCTTATAATGGCCGTCCAAGACCAGGGCCTGATGACAAATGCGTTTAAAAAGATTGCTGGTCTCAGTCAGGACAAGTGCAGGTTTTGCACACTGAAGTGGAGAGTGTGAGCCACCTTATATCGAGTTGCAAAATCATGTTGGCAGATGGCCCCTATACAGCACGACATAATGGAGTGTGCAGGAACCTCCACTGGACCATCTGTAAGAAACCGAATATCAGGTGTAGCAGCAGGCCCTGGGAACATCTACCTGAGAGAACTGTGGGGAATGAGACATGCACCATCCATTATGACCACCTATCTGGAAAACGCAGCTGAATAACCTGACATTGTCATATGGAACAAGTGAGAGAGAGTGGCAACTTTGGTTGAGGTCAGTGTCCCTAATGATGGGGGCCTAAACTGAGCTGAAAGGGAGAAAATAGCAAAATTTCAAGGTCTAATATATGATATGAAAAGAAACTGGAACCTCGAAGTGATCTCCATCATTCCAGTTATCATAGGAACCACTGGACTCATGAAGAAAAACTTGAAAAAGTATTTGACAAGTATACCTGGTGAACCAAGTGAAAAAGAAATCAAAACAACTGCACTCAAGGGAACTGTCAGAATTCTGAAAATAGCGGGTGATCGTATGGCATTTGGAAGAATGCTCCCTCCCCAGCAAATGAAAGAAAATAAAAAGAAAAAGAAAAAAAGAGAATGTACTATCTTTAAATGCTCAATTCAGGAGCATAGTGTAGTGTAGTTGTCATGATATCATCCTCCCAGGAATTATCTCCTCCTTTTTTAGAGATACAGAGGTAGTGCAGTATCTGTTTTTTTTTGTCATGATACCATCCTTCCTAACATTACCTCCTCCTTTTTGAGAGGTGTGGAGGTAGTGTAATATCTGTTCTGTTGTTATGATACCATTTTCACAGGTATTATCGCCTCTTTTTTTGACAGTTGTGGAGGTAGTATAGTATCTGTTCTTTTGTTATGATACCGTCCTCCCAGGCATTACCTCCTCCTTTTTTGAGAGGTGTAGAAGTAGTGTAGTATCTGTTCTGTTTCATAATACTAACCTACTAGACATTACCTCCTCCTTTCTAGAGAGGTGTGGATGTAATGTTCTATCTGTTATGCTAACAACTAGCAAAAATATGCGACCGGAAGGAGCATATATTTGCTAGTAATAATAATAATTATTATTGTATATATAGTATATCGTAATTTAAATACTGAATAAATGAAGTAGAATAAAAAATAATAAATTGATAATAACAAAAATAAAAAATATAAATAAATAACTAAAAATAATATGGAGAGAGAACGAGGGAGAAAGAAGAGAAAATGATGATAAAACAAATGTAAAATACCTACTTTACAAGCAGTTAAAAAAAGAAATATTTGTTGTAGTGATTGAGATTTATTAAACTTGTAAAGTATGTAAAGGGTCATAATGCGGTCTATGTTTAGTTCAATTAACTTCGTTAAGGAAGTAAAAGGGCGTGGAAGCCCTTCTTGAAAATTTAGATGCATCTGATTTTTGTCAAATTTTAACGAGAGGTAATAGACATCAATTACTAAATATTCTCCTAATCAAACACCGATATAGTAAGATTCCCTAAATTTCGATTTCTTCTTGAGCCTTACGATTTTACACATTTTATTGAATCAAAATCGTGTAATGGAGTTTCCTCAAAATTGAAATAAGGATTCCAGGCACAGTGTTCAGTATGATTATATTTTGATTTTAATCTTCGTAAGGAGGGATACAAATTGTACAAAATTGTGATGCTCGAAGAATTAATTTTACCTGTCCTAGGACATGTATTACGCTTGTTTTTATATACAAAGACCTGCTTCCAGTTAGAAGAAATCAAATCCACGATGTCACACGACCACACGTGGAATCAAGATAAATCCACTATATAATCATGAAGGAATATGCAACATATCTATCCCAGTCATGTGCATATCTATCTATCTATCTATCTATCTATTATATATATATATATATATATATATATATATATATATATATATATATATATATATATATATATTCGTCGGATCAAAATATGGCTGATGATAGCCAGTGAGCGGATTATAAATAAAACGCAAGAAAACCTAGTATTTTTCGCCTGGGTCCGCTTCCCTAGCTTAAAACCTAAGGTACAATGTTTATCTTAACTTCTGTAACATTATGAATAAATAAATATTACGCTATTCTAAAATAATCGCGTAGTTTATTGGATGTCTTTCAACTCAACGAACTCATATATTAGCGTATCAACTTAATGCTCTTTCTGTAAAAAATGGAGCTATCGGCATTTGACAATGGTTATCATTTTGATTTCACCTGTCTTAACAGCAGCCAATTGATCTACGGATTATAAGCTCCGAGTGTCGTCAAGTTTCGATCCCGGCTTGAGGCAGTTGCTTGTCTAGTCGCACTGAGGAGCTGTGATACAGCGAAACAGCCTGTCTGTGGATGACTATATATATATATATATATATAGTAAGCTATATATATATATATATATATATATATATATATATATATATATATATATATATATATATATATATATATATAGTAAGTAAGTAAGCTATGAAAATATATTTATGGCAATTAAGCTACACAGAGGATCCCGCGTTTCATCCCTGGAGGGAATCTTAAGGTTATATATATATATATATATATATATATATATATATATATATATATATATATATATATATATATATATATTGTGTGTGTGTCGGAGATGTTGAAAAAGAAATCAATAAAGCGCTTGATCATAAAAATGTGAGAGCTAAAATACAAATTATTTGAATTAGACATTTTTTCCTCGATGTTAAATAAGTAAATATTTATTTTTAAAAAAATTCTCTGCGTTGTTCTGGCTTTTAAAACTTACAGATTCCTATACAAATTATTTATTTAAAAACTAGAGGTTATATATTTCAGAGACGTACCATGGTTTCATTTACTATTTAGAAAAGGCCGTTATAACCTATCAAAATCATCAGCGACTGACGAAAACGAAAATAAATCGAAAGAGACGCTTGAAAGAATTAACCGAAAGATATTAACGGTGATTGTTGAACTACATTTTTTTCATTTGTTTCCATTTTAGTGAGTCGCTGATGATTTAGTTAGGTTATAACCAGTAAAACGTTAATCCATGTCAATGAAACCATGGTACGTCTCTGAAATATGTAACGTATAGTTTTTAGAAAAATAATGTATTTATATATATATATATATATATATATATATATATATATATATATATATATATACATATATATACGAAGATGTGCACGCACATATCTATCTATATATATATGTATGTGTGTGTGTGTGGGTGTGTGTGTGTGTGTGTGTGTGTGCATATCTTCAATGTATGTATATATATATATATATATATATATATATATATATATATATATATATATATATATGGGGGGGCACATCTTCAATGTATACTATTCTTAACAAAGATATCAACGACAGGATAAAAAAAACCTATGACATATCTTAATCGTGTGTGATCTTCCGTATTTACTTGCCGACGCGATGCAACCTGATCATCCAGCCGATAAGTACAGTCGCCATACAACGTATCCAAATTCCATGCAAGTCATTGAGAAGAGAAACTGCATTCGTGTACAAGTGTATTATTTATGGTTTCGTTTCTTTGCCGGACGGACAATGGTGGCTGGGGGGTTAGGGGGTTGTCTAAGTTCTTCCGTTGAGTCTGTGCTTGTGCGTGTGCTTGTATGGTGTTACCTTAAATAAATACTAACTGACGTAAAGATGGGAATCTTTCTGCATTGAAATGTCATCTGACTCTTCGTTCAGCTGTGTAATTCTTAGTTTGAACATATTAACCGACATAGATAGGTACACCGACTGACAGATATACAAAGAGGGGTACTAATAAGCGAATGTCATTAATTAAGATAAACGGACAGAGAACGGCGTATAACAGCCGATTAACATAGATAGATAGATAGATAGATAGATAGATAGATAGATAGATAGATAGATAGATAGATAGATAGAAATAAAAAAAAGAAAGATAGAAAGAAAGAAAAAAGGAAAAACTACTCTTTCACTGACCGAGGACAGAAAAGAGGAATTGTAGTATCAGAACAGATACTACACTTTTCAAAAGTCAAGGAAGTTGCTTGTCTTTTTCTACTCTATCTTTATTTCCACGGAAGCTGCTCGACTGAACTCCAATCTCTGGTGTCCTTCCTACAGAACATTCACTGTAAGAACTCTTCGTACCACTACTGCGAAATATTTCCCTTTCTTCCTCTCTGTACCTAAAGCCAAACGGAATTTACATGAACAAGGTTTCTTTTCAAAACATCCCATCTTTCGAACACATTACCGTGGATTGCTTCCCTGCAGACTACAACATGGTCGTCTTCAAGTCTAATGTCAACAAATACTTGTCGAACCGTCCTCTTAAGTAATCACATTTTGTTCATTCTATTCATCGCTTTCAAGCGTCTCGTTGTATTTTTCATCATTCAACTGATGATCGCATTAATTCTTAGCCTCGATTGTTTTTTTGTGACTCATTCGTATTAAAAAGGCATATTTTGGTCTACAACCGTAACTATAAAAGTCAGAGTTTTATAACTAAATGTTTGTATGGTACTTAATGGCAAAGATTCAGTTGAATTTCGGTATAGACGCTATATCCACTTTTGATAGATAGATAAATAGACCGATATAAAAGGATGAAAATAAATTACGGAAGACATTAATGACCCATAATAGTGCACGTTTATCCTGCTCTTCTGAAAATTAGACCAGTCTAATAATACTGAACTAGCAACGGTATTGTAACCTTATAGATATAAGCATTTCATTTACCTCCTCTCAAGAAGGTTAGACACAAGGCAAGGTGTGGCTTGGAAAAGCATGCGCACTAAGATTAGCGCGATCTGGCCGCCAGAGCTACTCCGTCGGCATTCTCCGGTAGGGGTGCTTCAGGCGATTAGCAATAAACTAACTCCTTATCAAAAAGAGAGAGTAAAGCCTGGGAGGGTGGACCTCCTAGGACTGAACAGAATCAATCCGACAGCAACAAAGCCACTGTCGGACTGATTGTCAAAGACGTATCCTCGACTGGTACGAACATCTACTCAGCCTGTGCTAGGTAAGTATCTATCTATCTATCTATCTATATGATGGCGAGATGTGTGTGTTTCTGCTTTTACGCCAGATCACTACCGAGCATGTGGTAACAGATGACAATGAAGAGCGAATAAAAGGAAAAGTGGTGAGAGGGGGAGAATAGTGGGAAACAGCGCAATAAACAGAAAAGTCTAATAATCTGAAGACTGTTAGTTCAATCCCCGTACAGGGCGCTACATTTTAATTTTCCAATTGCACCAAGAAACAAATTTCAATAAAAAAAAATATCTGAGAAGAATTTTTTTTCAACATCAATAAATTTTATTGTGATATAAAATGTTGTTTTTCTTCAAAGTTTGATTGATTTGTTTGCAAAAATGAAACATTTCTCTCTGACATTTCTGACTGAACGGGTTCTCTAGTATAGATACACATACATAATAGGAGGAAATGGACAACTCACAAAAATAATTCATACATGTTAAAGGTTTCTGCTTGCTTCGTCGACGGCCAACACTCGGAGGCGTACAAAGCAGCAGTAAAAGTTTGAAACATGTTAGACTAATTGACATTGTTTGTGATTCAGATATAAAAATACCTACTTATCATATATCACTATTTAAGTATGATATGAGAGTTTTTTTTAAGTATTAGAATTGTCAGTTTCAGAGGAGCCATGTTATAGGTCAATCTGAAAGTGGACTTAACTAGCGTCAAGTTAACGCAAACCTCGAGATTCTACTTTCCACTGTTAACCGATTGATTGTCCAATTCATCAGAGACAGAAAGTAATTAATAGCAACTCGATTAGGTCGATCATGGCTCGCTGATCGCAGTTTTCACTATTAATGATAACAAGGGTCTGTTTACTTCTACCATGTAACTCTCTCTCTCTTTCTCTCTCTCTCTCTCTCTCTCTCTCTATATATATATATATATATATATATATATATATATATATATATATATATATGTGTATATATATGTGTGTGTATGTGTGTGTGTGTAAATGAATACATGTCCGATAAGACGTGCAGTTATAGTTAGGAGTAAGCTCATAAGAACAAACTAAATAGAACACGAATAATTAACACATAATCATGATTCTTTT
>OY744516.1:134329826-134387326 GCA_963556195.1 Sepiola atlantica | reverse complement strand
GCCCTCGCTTCGAGTGGAGATAAATCAGTGCTTAACGTAGTCATGTATTAACTGACGAACGCCAGCGGTCGGTGTTCGATTCCAGGTGAAAAGCTGGTATTTTGAAGACTGAATTTAAAGACGGGCATCACTAATTGCAAATCGAACCCATCAAAACGATCGATTTTATTTGATTCGATTAGTGGCGCAAAGTTCAAATAACACGTGATGTCTTCACGTACCTCTATCATCAGAACAGATGTTACACTTTGCTTCTTCTTTTTACTAAAAAAATAACCGCTTATCAAGGCACAAAGGCCACTTGAGGATAAAGGTTAATGAGTTTGTCAGATGGACGGTGAGATTACACTGAGTATTAGTAACGATTGTTAAAATTGAGCAGAATTTGATTATTCAAGAGGAACGGCTCAACAAGAATTTGTTTACATTGGACTTGAAAATGACTATGTTGTAGCTAGATGAGAAACAGCACCGCGGTACGGTGTTCAACAGACGGGTGGTTCTAGGAAATAAACTATGTTCAGTAAAGCTTCGTTTAATTTAAGGTACACACAGGGAGAAATGGAAATTATTAACAGTGGTTGTAGCTAGATGAGTTTTTATTGTTAATTTTTTACAGGAGAAACAATGAATTGGAGCTCAGTCGAGCACCATTTATGAAAAAAAGATAGAGCAGAGAAAGACTAGCGACATATATATATATATATACATTCGAAAGACATTTCTTTAATTGGATTCACATATCTGATGAGAGCGGATCACCGCTCGAAATGCGTTATAAAATTATAAAATGATAAAATAAGAAAATGATAAATAAATGTTGAAAAAAATATTTTACAAATGTTGGTAGCCTTACTCTTTTACATATAAACTTTTCACTTTTCAATTATATATAATTAAACAATGGTATTTTAAATTCTAATGACCAAGTCTTTATTCATATCCTTACTTGCTGAATTTTAAAAATAAATTCAATGTTGCTCTTCACAATTGTTTCGCGCAGAACTTAATAACCGTGAATAATCATATAATTACCATGATCTTTCGTTCATCAAGCCTATCAGAAGACCATTAGATCACTTCCGGAGATAAATCCTCAAGCATAAAATATCAGAAAGTTTGTCATACATTTCCCACAGAGAACTGGAATTTAAAATACTATATAGACTTTGTTGTTAAATGCTAATATTCATCGAGCTTTTACATTGAACAGTTCTGGTGAACTTTCTTTTTATATATATATATATATATATATATATATATATATATATATCGTTGTTGTTACTTTTACTTTCGTACGTAGCATTCAGATGATCAGATGTGCTATGTCATCTGACCGTGTGACAGCGCAGTTTATAGTAAGTAAAAGGGTGATGGGGCGAAAGGGCTGGCTTGAAAATTAGATGGGAGAGCTTAAAGAGTGGTAGTTCCATGTCGGAGAGGGAAGGCGCGTTGGTGATTTGTAAAGGGATGTTTGAAATCGGCCGAGGAGACAAATTGATCCACTTAGAAAGCGAATAGGGTGAGAGAATCGAGCGGGAAAGAGTGAAACAAAGAATTCAAATGCAGTTAATTTTCCTTTTTTTTTGTTGCTGCTGTTTTAAGAAATGAGATCCTTTTCTCTCTCTCTCTCTCTCTCTCTCTCTCTCTCTCTCTCTCGCTCTCTCTCTCATATATATATATATATATATATATATATATATATATATATATATATATAATTTATAAAAATATATTTATGGCAGTTAAGCTACACAGAGGTGTCCGCGTTTAATATCCGTAAGAAATCGTCAGGCTAAAGTGCATGGAATTCGTGTTACTTAGCATAACACGAATTCCATGCATTTTAGCCTGACAATTCCCCACGGGGATGAAACGCGACGCCTCTGTGTAGCTTAATTGCCATAAACATATTTTCATAACTTAGTACCTAGCTCTACTCACGTAATGAGCACTGTTGAAGTAAATCCTTATAATATATGTGAATACATGAAATAAATAAATATATATATATATATATATATACATATGAATATATATATGAATATATATATATGTGTGAATATATATATATATATGAATATATATATGAATATATATATATATATGAATATATATATATATATGAATATATATATATATATATATATATATATATATATGAATATATATATATATGAATATATATATATATATGAATATATATATATATATATATATATATATGAATATATATATATATATATATATATATATATATATATATATATATATGAAAGCAATTATTTTATATAGTTCAGATCGATTCTGATGAGAATCAATTTCCAAAGCGAAATAAATCTCAATATTCAGTATTCAAACCGTTAAAGCGTTATTTATAATTTTTTTGTTTTTTTAAATTGCAATAGATCTATAAATAAATAAATAAGATTACAGATCAGAGTTTGATCAGACTATGATTTCATGTCAGTTTCGGAACAAAATAAATCTCAAACGTGTATGTGTAGCAGCTGCCAGTGTTTTTTTTTTGGGGGGGGGGGCGATAAATCTGAAGCTCTTTCAGACTCAGCAAGAACAAAAAAGTCCAAAAGATAAATAAATAATATGCTGTTCCCAAGATGCGTGATTTCATCACGTGAAGTCACATGTTCTCGCGAGAGGTTACGTGCCAGACAAGTACAGCTGATTTTGAAGGTCATAATGTCCGTAGACGTGACGAATCTGCTACTTTTTGGGGGTTAGTCGTGGGTGGGGGATTCTGCGTTCATTTTTCTGACGTACTAGACGAGACGGGAACAAGAGAATTTTCACCCCTCCTCTTTCTATCCATTCGACCTTATGTTGTATTTCGAACAACTTTGATACTCAACCTCAACTGCTTTTTATCTCAGCAAAAAAAGAGATATCTAAGTAGGTTTATTACGTGCTGATCTCATAGAAATGTACACAATGCCAACTGAGAAATGCGTTCACAAGTTTGATAATTCGTTCCTATCTACTTGCTCTTGGAAGATTCTGTATGACAATACCAGAACGAAGTATATAAACAAATTGAGAATTGTCTATAAAAAAAATTGAAATACGGGAAATATTTAAAAATTAAATTCTAGAAAAAAGGCTTCAATGTGCACATAGATATCAAACAAGCAATACACATCGACCATGTATGCTACTTAATTTAACCAAAATTATAATCAAAGAAAACAGATTTTCTTTGTTTTTCAATCATGCGACCATACTTGAAAGTTCTCCAGGCTGGCATTTTTGTTTACTTTTTTCCTTTCACCCCAGTGTCTACACCGAATATCAATGAATGTCGTGAGCCATAGCTTATTTCTCTCTATCTATCTCTCTCTCATTCTCGCATTCTCTCTCTCTCTCTCTTTCTTTCTTTCTTTTTTTCTTCTACTCTTTCCATAACTGTTTAACCCGAAATCTTTCAAAAATGCTTTTGAAACCTCCCTTCTTCCCTCTTATCTATGTCATGTCTATATTTTTAAATTGTAAATAATATTAAAATAATAACTCATTTTTGGCGGAGAATTTCGAGTAATAAAGACAAAAAGTAAATCTTTTCATTTGATTAAATTGATTGTATTGTCTTGACATATCTGTATTTCCTTTTTCTTTATTCTCTCTCTCTCTCTCTCAATCTCCCTCTCTCTCTATCTCTATCTCTCTCTTTCTCATATATGTATAAAATGCTTAACGTAATATAATTTTATCCTGTGACGCTAATTCTGGCGTCGCTTGAGTTAAATTGTTAACGTAATTCCTGGAACAGTGGTGAGGACGTTCTTTTGGTGGCTAACTAACTTTACATGCTCGTTTCTCGGCTATATTTTGAAATTCTCTTCTTTTCAACAGCTGTTTTTGTACATTTGCTTTTTTCACCTGAAGATGATTCGACGAAGAATCGAAAACGATCGTGATAAATATGGAACATACATTAATTTTATTTTATTTTATTTTAACACAAAAAAGATCATTAGAAAAATGAAAAAAAAAAAAAAAAAGGTATAATAAAGCAGAGGATTCTGTTATTTTTAGCAATATTTGCTTAAATGAAAACATGCTGCCTAAATAGACACAATATATATATATATATATATATATATATATATATATATATATATATATATATATATATATATATATATATAGTAGTCCAGGTAGAGTAAAAATCCACAGGGTAGAAATCCAAAGGGAATCAAACCGGGCTTATAAAAGAGTGCTCAATAAAGATATAGAGCTGTATTGTAAAACTTTACTTTACTATATATATATATATATATATATATATATATATATATATATATATATATATATATCGAGGCAGCATTTTTTTCTTAAGACACGTATTATTAAAAATAACTGACAATTTTTGTCTGGTTATTTTAGTATTGATCCCTTCAATTTTCCGAATTAAAATCTTAATCTCGGAAGAAAATTGGCTGATGAAACTGCCGTAATGTATATGTTGGTCCATTATAAATCTCACTCCAGGTCTTTACCTGTTTGTCATTATTCCACTGACGATGGACCCAGACGGGTCAGAAAGTACTCTGGACCAACATGTACATTACGGCAGTTTCATCATTTTCTTCCGAGATTAAGATTTGAATCCGGAAAATTGAAGGGATCAATACTAATATATATATATATATATATATATATATATATATATATATATATATATATATATATATATATATTATAGTGAATTTAAATGACCAAAGGAACAATCAATCTAGAATCATACCTTTCATTTTCTATATATTAATAATGTTACAGAAGATCAGATCAATATAGTAAACTGGGAGCGGACTCAGATTGAAAAATAGTGTTTTTACGAGTTTTATTTATATTTATAAAAAAATCAACCCTATCTGATCTTAAAGGAAACCGTAGGTCATTCTGGGAGAAGTTCGCTGGGTATTTTTATTAACCTATGGTACCATGTTGATTTGATCTGATCTGCCATTCCCAGGTAGAAGTCTTAAGTATTTATTAATTATATTCTATCGCCTGTACTGAGGATTGAACCTTAACATCCAGAAGACCACTTAGGACTGATTATTACTTACAACTTCATCCGTTTCGCCACGAGTCCATGTTTGTATTTTTTGTTGTTGTATTTTTTTTAGTTGTTTTATTTTTGTTGTTTCGTTTTTTGTTGCTTTTGGTTTTTTTTCGTGTGAGTTATTGTTCCTGTGTTTATTTCGTTTATTTTCTTGTAATTTTAGATGAACGGTGCAATCGTCGTTGGTTGGAGAAATGGGGACACAAATACATGTTCATATGCGACAAACTGACTTATGATGAAGCCGAGTCTGATTGTATCGACATGGGTGCCGATCTCGTATCTATAAACAGTCGCCGAGAAGCGGTAAGTGTTTGAATAATTTGTGGCGACCATTACATTATGTGAATGTTAAACAATGTGGAAATGAACTTCGTCAAAGTGAAATGATTAAATGAACAACGCGTTTAAAAGCAGTTAATAAAACACCTATTTATACAATTTCACAACGTGTGAAAGACTGGGTGCGTGAATTGTTCCTTTGTGTGCTTAAGTTCAGACAGTTAAATAGGTTTTCTTGGTTTGTAGAATGAATATACAGAATAATCATGTTGACACACTGATTCCCGTTAGATCACCGAAGTTAAGCGACCTTGAGCCTGGTCAGTACTGGATGGGTGAACATTTGGGAATACCAGGCGCTGTATGTGGGCAGCTAACTATGGGCAAATGGTGTCGCCAACCCGCAGTGCATAGCGTGGCGACTATGGAACAACTAGTGAATGACAGACACCAATAAGGTGGAAGGAAACCAAGAAAGGGGTTCCTCCTCCAGGAATGATCAGAATCATCATCATCATCATCATGCTGATATAGAAAAAGGAAGTAGTCCATGTATTAAGTGTGTGTATATGTTTGCCCTATTCTGTCAGTGTGTGAGTATGTGTAGCATTAAAGTTCATATCAGTGTCGTTATTTCTTTCCCCAGCTCTGGTGCTACCAGATCAGGCTGTCTGCAAATACTGGCTTCCTGACCAAAAATGCACCAAACATTGATGTTACTGTTTGTTTTTCCTTTCCCTTTGTAAAACTCAATCATGTTCTCCAAAGCTAAAAACGAAAACAAAAGTGGTCTTCTACAAAACAACCAAACAGTGAATAAATATTTGAAGATATAAAGAACTTGACGCATAAATCTTTTACCAAAATGACCGTATTCGGAATTAAGTAACCCGAAAAATGTTGATATGCCGTAAAACAAACAAAAACAAAAAACAGCCAAACAAATTCCCCCAGCTACTTGCTGGAGATGGTCTCGGTCGAAAGCATGTTCCATCCTCTCATTTGACCGGCTTCTCTGTGACTGACTCTCGTGGCTGTGTTGCATTATTTGTATTCGAACCAACAGAGTCCACTGAGCGTGTTTTGTTTTAGCTGGCAAACAAATTTAGTCTGCTTACGTAATTTTCGACTTTCACGTGACTTGTTATTTTTATAATTTCGTCTTGATCCAATTTGTACAAGAATATGAAAAGTGTTTCAGATGTAACTTAAAGCGTATCTTATTTGTTTTTACTTACGCTTTTTGTTTTGTTTGTTTTTAGTTTTTTTGTTTTTTCATAAAATAGGATTTAAAGATATGTTAGTCTTATAAAATAAACGATTGCATTAGTAACAGGTGTATCCACGAATTTTAGTTCTCTGTCGATAAAAAAATAGACTGTGTTTCAGTTTACGCAATCAGTTCCACTTTTTTTAATTCAAAAAAGAAAAAGTAGAAGAAAAAAACGGAAGGTCAGGGAATTAACAAATTTGTTTTAGAAATAAAACAAATTGTAAAAATGTATTCAATAAATAACAATGAATGATAATTAATAAATACAATATCATTTTTCAATATAAATATGCAAATATCAGGAAGTTTCATCATTTCTTGTTGGCCCAAGGTATTTCCACGAATAGTGTCGATGGAGAAGCGCTCATAAAGCCAGGTCAATTCACGATGATCCCCGATGTGGTGGAGCCTATCGCTCCACTCGTCTCCACAGCGATTGGCTGGAACAGAAATCTGTCGAGAAAACCGACGAATTTTAATTCCTTGCGGTCTTCTGTTGACGCTGCTACATGCCCAGAGTTTGTCAGCGATTCTGTGACGACCATATCTTTTTAAAAACGAAAATGAATTAATTTGAATTTATATAGTTTAGGAAAATAATTCCTTTTAACATATCGATATAGATTGTTATGAAAATTTGGAGAATTGACCGAATATATATATATATTTATATTCTAACACAATATATATTTTAGAAAGTATATTAATACTGTAAAGCATTACAATAATACAAGTATTTTTTGTCACAATTTTCATTTCGCATCAATCAAATATTTTTGGATTTTTATTTTCCGAATAAACTATATATATATATATATATATATATATATATATATATATATATATATATATATATATATATATATATATATATATCAAGACACTTTAATCCAAGAACTTTTTACTCTTTGTGAATTTTTTCTGATGATTTTGTAGTGTTGCAGAGACGATAGTGACATAAAAATGTTGTTTGGCACAAGACAAATGAAACGGACCGTAAAAAATATATCTCACAGAAATATTATGTTTTTTGGAAATATGAAAAAATAAAAATAATAAAATAAAACCATGGTTATTGGAATATAATATGAACTGACTTATATATATATATATATATATATATATATATATATATATATATATATATTAGACCTTAGAAAAATACAAACATTATTACATAATCAATATTATGTAATGACGTTCCAAAAGTTTGACATCAACCAGTCTTTATGCGTACATATGTTTCATAAATCTTTATAAAAATAGCTTCTTCAACACTAAATAACAAACGAAAACAGGCTATCACTTCATTACAGGTTCAGGTAAACAATGGAGTTGTTAAATGATTACAACACATGAAACAAAATTACCCATCATTATCCAGAAACAATATTTTCTTATTTTCTCCTTTTTAATTGGATTCACATATTAATATTTATAATATATGAGTTATAATATATGAGCTCTGTGTTACCTATAGTCTTAATCATTTAGCTAAATTTACACCTGCAGTATGCACTGGTATCTAAGAGATTTGAATCACTTCCCTTTTTATATTTGTAAAATTGAGGTGAGATATTTCCTGTGTCATTGGAATACAACTAAAGTCAAAACATTTGACTTTCTTTAACACACATATATATAAGAGAGATTATACCAATATAAAATACATTTATCTAGATCAAAATGATTCCCGAAGAGATCGAATTTCAAAAAAAACAAGCTCAGTACTTAGCTTTAAATAGCGCTTATATATATATATATATATATGGGAATAGAAGGATGAAGGTAATCCGACGTGATGGTAAAATGAAAAAGGAAAACCAAAAACTGGATGTTTTTTATGTGTACATCAACGTTTCGTCTTTATTTATAAGACTTCATCAGGATGATGATATAGGGAAAAGATATCATGCAAGCACGGATACATGTAGGGTAGATATGTTGGGAAGAAAAATAAAATAAAATGAAAAATAATGGCAGCGTCTAGCTGGACGTCCGTACTTGTTAGAGAATGAAAAATGAGTGGGAGAAAAAAGGGGAAGGGTGGAGGGAGCAAGGACTACTGTGGCTGGCGATGAGAGAAAGAGGTGGGGGATGAGCAGGGGTAAAATGGATGGCAGAGAGAGATTGGAGGAAGAGGGGGAGGGGGTGTTTGACCAGATGGCTGTGGTCGAGATTGAAGGGGAAGAGTGAGTTGGAATGTTTGTGTGTGTGGGGTGTATGCAGGGAAATGGGGATGGGTAGAGAGGGAGGGGGGCCATCCCCATTTCCCTGCATACACCCCACACACACAAACATTCCAACTCACTCTTCCCCTTCAATCTCGACCACAGCCATCTGGTCAAACACCCCCTCCCCCTCTTCCTCCAATCTCTCTCTGCCATCCATTTTACCCCTGCTCATCCCCCACCTCTTTCTCTCATCGCCAGCCACAGTAGTCCTTGCTCCCTCCACCCTTCCCCTTTTTTCTCCCACTCATTTTTCATTCTCTAACAAGTACGGACGTCCAGCTAGACGCTGCCATTATTTTTCATTTTATTTTATTTTTCTTCCCAACATGTCTACCCTACATGTATCCGTGCTTGCATGATATCTTTTCCCTATATCATCATCCTGATAGAATTATTATAAATAAAGACGAAACGTTGATGTACACATAAAAAAACATCCAGTTTTTGGTTTTCCTTTTTCATTTTACCATATATATATATATATATATATATATATATATATATATATATATATATATATATATATATATGTGTGTGTGTGTGTGTGTGTGTGTGTGTTATTGGGTGAAATAAATAACAAAAACAAATCAATTACAGATCGCTGTAACTCATCGTGTTGTTTATTAAATGTCTCTGGTTAGATCGGACTTTTTTAGAAGTAGGGTATATATATATATATATATATATATATATATATATATATATATAGTAAGTTATGAAAATATATTTATGGCAATTAAGCTACACAGAGATTCCCGCGTTTCATCCCCAGGGGGGGGGGTCGTTTTCTCTTTCTTTTTCACATTGCGGGCATAAGAAAATTTTCGGCAACCCCTCTCGCCTTTTTCAACTAAATACGAAACTATGAATATTATTAGATAAATGCCGTTATTTTAAAAACATATGCAAGAATTACGATGCATTTATTTAAAAATTAGTCTCAACCTTTTTTTGTGTTGTTATTTTTTTTTTCTTGCGTGGATTGCTTTCGTCCGTGTAAACTTGAAAATACATTTTATAATGCTTGTCCCCGAATATAATATATATATATATATATATATATATATATATATATATATATATATATATGTGTGTGTGTGTGTGTGTGTGTGTGTGTGTGGGTGTGTGGGTGTGTGTGTGTGTGTGCTTGTGTGTGTGTGTGTGTGCTTGTGTGTGTGTGTGTGTGTGTATGTACGTACGTACGAACACGAAGTGTTTTAGTGTATAGATTACTGACTGTTGAGTAATATGCATATTACATTATTGTTGATTTCTATCTTTGTAGTATTTTTTGCAAAGCCGCTTGATGAAAATCATTACGGACATTTCACAAGGTTCCTGGTGGATTGGACTCCGGTACATAGGGGAATATTGGAAATGGACGGATAACTCTGAATTCAACGAAACAAAAACGTAAGTACAAACACTGAATATTTGTGGTTGTTTTCCCGCTAAAAATATATTTTTAATTTTAAGTGAATATTTAAAATGAGCAAAACATTTTTTTTTTAAATTAATTCAATACTATGTAATAATTATGCGGTGTGGTCTGATTCAAACTTTTTCGGATGGAAACATTTGCGTGAGTGCTTGGGAAAACTAATTCAGTAAACAAATAATGGCTTAACTGAATGAGGAGTGATTAGGTATTCATTATAATTAAAATTTCAGTTGAGGTCGACGATCCGTCTGACTCCGGTGCACAGGAGAAAAATGTAGACGACATAATTATTTAACAGAAAATACATTTTATTTGGGTCGTACTGGCGAAGAATTAAAATATCCAATAGTAATTTTTTTTAGGGTTGGCGCCACGAATCCTGGCAGATTTCATTGTAGACTGGTGGGGGCCAGCCTTGACACGTCCGATTCATGGTGCCGTATGACTCTAACTGTTTAAGCGGGAAACACTTGTATGTGCACTTCAAGGAACTAGTCCAACAAACTGTATTTATACGCCAATCTATTATAATGGTCGATGGGTCAATTATTTAGTATTAAAACATGTCTATTTACATTAAGAGAAAATAGTACATTAAAACACGTGCCTGCTACAGTGGTTTTCCCGCTAAAATACATTTTTAATATTAAGCGAATATTTCAGATAAGTACAATATTTGTAAATGTTTAATTCAATACCATGTAATAATGATGATGTTGAATCTAATGTCATGTTTCTTTTCAATAGTCCCTGGGCACCCGGAGAGCCGAACAACGGACTAGGTACAGAAGACTGCGTAGAGTTTAACTTCGAAGGAAAACTTAATGATAAAATATGTGAAACAGTCAGGCCTTATATCTGTGAGAGATCTCCACGTAAGTTTTTCTTCATTCAATTTCATCTAACAAATAAAGTTATCTTGTGAGATTTCAAAATTCGGACATAAATAGCAGCTAAGCTGACATATCAAACCTTGATTTTGACACTTGTATAACGTACTTCGCTAGTTTATTTGAAAAAAAAATGTAGTCTCGCCAGGACAACTAGTAATATAGAAAGATTTTTTATTCATGGCCTAAAATTATAATCTAAAATTATAATCTAAAATGATGACCTAAAAATTGAAATCATCAAGGGGAATAACTCATATTTTTTATTGAAGAATATAAAAATGAGATATGTTCAGATCTTTTTAGATGAGAGTTGATAATTTGTATTTTTTTTTATTATTCAGAGTACTGTTCTCATATTAGATGTTATTTTCACAGCATTTCAGCCGATGTAACCTCCGATTGTCTTCAGGTGAATCTTGTTGAACTCAGCAATCTTTATGTTACGTAAAGATTCCCGAGTTCGACAAGACGCACCTGACGTATGTCGGAGGTTACATCGGCCAAAACCTTGTGAAAATGTATTTCAAGAGAAGTGCCAGGCAGTAGTAGCATTTTATTGGCAATATAATAACGTACATTGTACTTAGTTCGGCCCGGATGACTGGTAATATGAAACAATTTTAAAGAATCACCTAAAAATAAAAATCAGCTTACGTCAGTAATAATTTTTTTAAAAAGAGTACCGATAGATATACGAGTTTTCTTCATGCTTAACGTATAACACCCTTAAAGAATGACGGGCCCAAACTAACTCAACTGATGACTGTGAGTTTCGTACTAAAATTACTCATAATACCAGCTCACCACTTATCAAGGCCAGATGCCACTCAAGCATAAGGGTTAATCAGATAAAATCATTGTCAGGACCAAGTTCAAATTTTTGTAGGGACGGTTCTTGATGGGAATCTATTTACATTGGATCCGAAGACTTGTAATCTGCGGGGAAGCAATCCTGCAGCAATGTGTTCCACAGACGGGAAGCCCCTGTGAAGAAGCTATTTTATTTATCTTCCTCCCACAAGGTAAGATGTGACTCAAGATCGGGAAAGTGGGATTTGAAAAGCCAGTCCCGAGAAGGTGAGCACTCTGACCTACAAAAAATGCCTGAGCAGCCCCGTCGGCATTCCCCGGTAGTAGCGCCTCAGGCAGTAAACAATAAACTTACTCCTCCCCAAAGAGGGGAGGCAAAGCCTGGGAAGGTGGACCTCCTAGAACTGCACAGGATAGACCCATAGACCGGCATAAATCAAGCCATCCATCGGAACAGATACTACACTTTGATCTTGGCCAAATCGCCTGACGCTAGGAACACAGAGGAAGATAGGAAAGTTTTTCTTTGTTGTGGTAAAGAGACGGGTTCTTGCTGTAAATTTCTTACAAGGACGAACCAGAGATGACGATAGAGTAGAGAGAGACTGGCAACATATCTTCTGCTAGAAAGGGGCTGTAAGGAACTGAGGAGATCATCCCCCGCTAGATTTCGAAGTCGATTCTGAATTCTGGGTTACAAAAATATACTACTTTGGCGCTTATACATGGAAACAGAATAATAATAATTCAAAAATGTTAATTTTAGTAGAATATATAAGCACCAAGTTAGTCTATTTTTGTAACCCCTGCTTCCAAGTTATTAGTAGTTCTTTTAGCATGAAGTTCGCAATCATCGAATGGGTCCAATGAGGCATCAATTATTCGGATCATTAAAAGTTCCCTCCCCGTGACATTGAGTATTTATTTTGTTAGTCTGAATAATTTGTTTGAACCCGTCCATCAATTTGCTTTAGTTGAGCAAATTGGTCTGACATTCCCCTCATTTTTTAACGGTTAATATAGACATTTCATTTTCTATTTTGCAGCGAATACAGCCCGAACCCGACGCCCTGATACAACAGCTCCTGCTTCGTCGCACACAAGTCACAAAGACTGGTCAGCGGCCGACAAGGATTCTAGCCGCATCATGACGTCGCTTTTGAGTACGGATGATATGTACCCGACCCGCCCGACAACCGATGAGAAAGAATCGACATATTCCCTGCCTTCCCGCGTCCCCAAAGATGTGTGTATTTACTCTCTGGGGAAAAAGGTGTACGTTCAAGAGAAAGGTTTCTGTCCTGAAGAGGTGCGAATGAATATAAGATGGCCGCGCATTGAGGCGGGAACCACGGCAATGGTGCCATGTCCTTCCGGAATGAGTAAGTACTGCGTGGCTTTATTTGTTCATTTTAATTATCTTTATAATAAAGTAAAGTGATTTCCATTATTTCATTGACGAGTATAGCTTTCTACCCAAAAGCTGTATATACAAGTCTACTTCGGCATCGATTTACGCCAATTCTCCTCGGGTGGACATACATGCAAGAAGTGAGAAGAATTTTCACTCTTATGCTCATATCTACTACCACTGGCAACGATGTTTACCGGGAAGTCTTCGTCATTGGGCATATATTTTCCTAGCAACGTTATTATTTCATATTTTCGATCTTGCTATTATATGTTAGCTAATCTACTTTTTTTCATCTAAAGACGGAACGCCCCCGTCACATACACTTTCTTTTTTTGTCGTGTTGATTCGCTATTCCAAAGACTTTCTTTTACATTCTAGCTTGATGGAATAACAGATTAGCAGATTTGGTTAATTGTTCGTTGACAGTAGCTTCCATTATACTTCCTTGTTTATATTTATTTAATTTTAATACATTCATATTACAGTTGACAAAGCATAGGATTTATGTAAAAACATATATATATATATATATATATATATATATATATATATATATATATATATATATATATATATATATATATATCCGGGTCACGTGGGTACATTTCCCTATTTATTTATCTGTCTATACAATACTGATTTTTAGAAAAAAATAAAAAATGCATCTAAAATTCACTTAATTTATACATATTTTCTTTTCACTCAAAATTCAAAGAGAAAACATTATTTCATACATTGATGAAGCCTCTTCATGAATATCAGTGAAAATATGTGTTCTTGAAATAGGCAGAAATAATTATTTGTAAATAATGTGTTTTTGAAGGAAATAAGATTTGCATGATGTTAAATTAAGAGTTCTAGTCGTATACTATTGAACTACAACATGAACTTTTTTGTTAACTTAAAGAAATGTATATAATATATATATATATAATATTTTTTTATCTGCATACATATATGTTTCGTCTTTTAAGACTTATCAGTGTGTTCCGAACACCGGAATAAGGTCATCTTTGATTTCTATCCGACGTCTTTGCCCGCTCACCCACTGATATAAACATACGACAAAGAAAGAAAATTTATTTAAGTTTCTATAGAAAGCTCGAAACATGATTTTAGTTAGAAGCTTTTCACATTTTCCCTACAGACTGCACTACCTTTGAAGGAAGATTTTAAAATCTTTTTATAGTGATAAATAATTTTTTTATTATCCACATACATATATGTTTCGTCTCTTAGGCCTCATCAGTATAGTTATATATGACTACTGACAAGTTTTACACATGGGGTATATCGGTAGTGCCAGTAGTGAATATATTTCTTTAGTGCTATAAATTTATTTGTTTTAACAGAATCTCACATTTTTAACTTTTTTCTTTTTTTTTTTCTTATATTTTCAGATTTTGCATACCGGAAGTGTATGAAAGAGCCAGCATGCTGGGAAGAGTCCCACAACATTGTGCACTGTACCTCGGTTAAAATGAAGGACTTTGTTGCCGACGTAAGTCGATACTGTCAGCTAGCATCATCATTTGATCCGAATGTTTGCAACATATAAACATTTACGTGGGTTATTTAATATCGAAGAATATAAAAGATCCATTTCAGAGGAGTCTTTGAACGCAATATAATATCTCACCCGTAGCCGGCGGAGAAATATGGGTGCATGCCTTTCCAAGCGATACTCGTGCATAATCAAACACAGTATATCCGACAGAGTTTGAACCCGAGATCGTTGATTCAATAAGCCGCGAACTTTCAGAAATAGAGAGATAGATAGATATTCTCGCATCTAAGATATAACCTTTAAAAGACTGCTAGATAGATAGATAGATAGATAGATAGATAGATAGATAGATAGATAGATACATACATACATACATACATACATAATTACATACATACTTACATAGATCTCTCCATATAATGAACCCAACCTTTACAAGATTATCATATACAATACGTTAATATTTATAGTTAGATTCGAGACAAATTTGACACTTTTGGGGAAAGAAAAACGTGATATTTTGGCTAATAATTTCAAATTTAAAGTGCATTTTGTAGAGGAACTTTTTTCCAATGCAGCTCATTCGAAGAAGCCGCCCTGAAACTTCATCATGTCCTCCAAGCGGGATCTGAATCGGGAGCGCGCGGCCTTCACGGTAGCTTTCGAGAGACACCTGAACACCATTTTGTATCCTGGCAATCAGCTTATTCTTTAGTGTTGCACACATAATAGTTCATAGGGTTGCAATCAGGCGAGTTTGTAAACCAAATTTTGAAAATTGTGAACTTCTGGAAGTTAACAGACAAATATGTCTGGGTTTTGTCAAGTTGTGACAGGGATCTGAGTCTTGCTGCCACACGAATAGCCTTCCCTCGGTCACCCTCTCCACCCAGCGTTTGATAATAGCAGGCAATCACTCAATATGGTCATCTGAATTGGGTATGAGTAACATTTCGAAGATGTTGGGCGGAATGACGTCGCCTTCGCTGGCAATAAACCCAAAGACCATCACAGATTGAAAGAATTTTCTCTTCGTGACGCGCGGGACTTTTTTGCAGCTTTTCGACGAATTCTGTTGTGAGGACACAGTCAGAACGCCTACTTTGATCTTTCCTGCTAGCCACTGCTTTCACATCCCCGTTGCAATTCTCCAGCAAACATCTCATGGGCGTTAAGGTATTCGAACCACACTGAACTTCAGCTAAGATTTCTAAACTTTTTAATCCGGCGTGAATCATCATTATCATGACCCTTCGGTTATTTCCTGTCCTCCATGATCTCCAGCTCTTAACAACGCCAAATGGTACACAGAAACAGCCATCCGTAGCAATTGACCGTTATTAAATACTTTAAATGATTCTGAAAAACAGAGAATATGAAAAAAACATTATCAAATTACCTCGAACGCCCTGTATTATATATCTCCGCTCTGCGAGGTATTGTACCAAGAAGTGTTGATCGTAACAGAGTCGCCTCCACTGTTCTGTTATGTTATGATAAAAGATCAGAACGAGACAGAAAAGACACCAGGGAATAATATAAAATATGTGTTATTATTATATGCTTTGTTCTTATCAAAATAAATAAGTTCGTTAATTTATAAAAATAATTTTTTTAGGAGAAAATAGAGAGATGACTAGTGAATCTATTCGTCTATCGAGTGAGGACCAGCTTATTTTCTTTACCTGAACGGGTAAACCGCCTGGCCTTCACTTTACTACATTACTATACAGGAATATCTACATCACTATACAGGAATATCTCATCTAACAACAGGTGCTTCCGCATTATGGTCACGCTCCATCAAATTCTGACACACGGATAGATAGATAGATAGATAGATAGATAGATAGATAGATAGATAGATACATACATAAAGAGGGATAGATAGATAGATAGATAGATAGATAGATAGATAGATAGATAAAGAGGGAAAGATAGATAGATAGATAGATAGATAGATAGATAGATAGATAGATAGATATCTTCGCAACATACATATAACTGTTTCCTTTAGATGATTATCTTTAATGATTTGTTTTCTTAATATTTCCTTTTTGTTCTTTTCTTCGTTCTTGTGTACAGGCCGAACGCCAGTTGCAGGGTGGTACCAGCAAAGACTCCGTGCAGATCTCTAGCGCCCTGGCCGAAGTAACCGAGACCAAGGACATGAGCATTGAAGACTTTGCCGTCGCCTCGCAGTATTTCGACATCCTGACACGGTCCCTCAAATACGTTCCAATCGATGAACCGGGCGACGTCGACGTCCTCGTCAAAGTAGGTCTTCTTTTTTCTTGCTGTTTTTTTTTATTAACAGAAACACTAACGTAAGTTGCAGTTTCTGTCTGTTTATTTTTTATGTACTGTATATATATATATTACATGTATTATTCTTTTCTTAGATGTCAATCCAATGGGCATCCAGTGTTTATAAAACAGTGCTAAATAACAAGTAGAGCTGTTTTTAGTATAAATGTGTATTTATACAAACATTATTGGTTACATATGTGCATACATGATTCAGGTGTCTCTCTCAAGAGAGCTAGAACATGTATGCACATACGTAACCAATAATTTATGTATAAATTACAAAATTGTACTATACATATATATATATATATATATATATATATATATATATATATATATATATATATATATATATATATGAATTTACGTACGTATGCATTAGGTGACGACGCTGAAAAAAGAAAGTCATCCTTTCTCTAAATGCTCACATAAAGACAAAGAAATATTGAGTATTGGTTAAATTAACGTCGATTATATATATATATATATATATATATATATATATATATATATATATATGCAATAGAATACTAAATTCCAATTACAAATTCTTTATTCATTTTTAAAAAGATCCATATAAATATACGGACCATTTCTTCTACACATGAATCACCAAATATAGGTATCTTTTTTAAATAATAAAGAAGTAGACATTGTAATTTTACATCCTATTTTTATTTATATATGCTCTGTTGTTAAATATTAATATTCATCGAGCTTTTACCTGGAACGTTTGACCTTCAATAATAATAATGATGATATATATATATATATATATATATATATATATATATATATATATATATGTAATATTTGATTTGTTTATTATCTATGTACGTTTCGTCCTTTATAATCGGGACCCATCAGTATAGAGATTTGACTATTCACTACTCGTTATGCGATTCGAAACCCCGAATTCCGAGTATTTTTACAATTCAAATCCCGACGTCTAGAACCACTCGGCCAACTGTACGTTATCGCAGTTTCATTCAGATGGACTGACTTTTAAAATGTTTAAAAATCGTCTATAGGCCATAAGAAATCTTTAGCATCTCGAAATGAAAGTTAATTGTATATATATATATATATATATATATATATATATATGTGTGTGTGTGTGTATGTGTGTGTGTGTGTGTGTGTGTGTGTGTGCGTGCGTGTGTGTGTGTGTGTGTGTCAGGTTATGGTGAAAAGAAATCAATAAAGTGCTCGATCGTAAAAATGTAAGAGCTAAATACAAATAATTTTTTTAAACAACTATACGTTACATATTTCAGAGTCGTACCGCGGTTTCATCTAGATGAACTGACTTTTTTTGTAATTTTAAATCGTCTATAAACCATAAGGAATCTCTAGCATCTCGAAATTAAAACAACATGGGGAAATGGCTTTTGATTCACCGTTAAACGGTGCATTACTGAAGCGTCGCTTTTGAAGAAAGTACCGGGGTCAGAGTTATATATTTGTTGGGTGGGATTTATTAAGTGTTTAATTTTTTTCATGTGTTCATTTATTCCTACCTAGAATCTATTGTTGCCTCATAACCAACAGTCTTAATCCATCCCACCAACCCCCCGTTGCTCATATAAAAGAGGGAAAGTTTTTCCTTCTAGGAGGAGTATGCACAGACAGTTCATAGTGTACGAAGCCAACGTCATATCCGTGTAGATACCAAGAAGGAAGAAACTTACATCGAAATGACTCAAGCAACTTTCAAAGAAAGGGTCTGCGCTCACAATAACACCTTCAGATATCCAGTAAAAAATCACATCACCAAGATAGCAACCACTATATATGGAAATCTAGAGGTCCAACTCTTCCAATAAAATATAATGGACGGTCATCGATAAACCAAAGTCCTATAACCCTACCTCCAGGAATTTCCCACTATGCACCACTGAAATATTTTAGATTCTATAGGCAATCAATAACTCATTCCTTTAACTGCATTAACCTTAAAACTGAGATCTTCAAAAAATGTCCCCACAAAAAAATCTATGCTACCCAAATAGACTAGCAACGAAAATACATAACTCACTAATAACCCCATAAGACCACGTATCTCCACATCATAGAAAATATATGACATAGCCACCTACCCCAGGACCATTTCCAAAACTTATCATTTTTTTATATACAACATAACACCCCTCCCCCCAGATATATTGTACATGCTACAACCACAACCACATCTCCCCTTACACCTGCAATATAACCTACACTCACATCCCCTTTTAACCCCATCTATCTCAAATATAACATAAATCATTAGATACCCCATCATATTTTTAAATATCTAACACAATAAATACATGAATCTCACTAATTAAACGCCTAGAAATATAACTATCAAACCCCATTAAATTAAAAGAATTAGAGATGACTAAGATTTAACCCCTATCTGTCTCACATAAACCCTATAAAAGACTCATAAAAAGTATTAGATAAAGCCAAAATAATTAACTAAATACAAAAATCCAACACAAATTCATATTGCAATACATTAGATATCCCTTAGATAAACCCTTTCACTGATAAAGATACACCCTCCTCAAACATCCAGTCACCACATAGCAATTAATCCACTTAAATATAGACCCCCATGAATATATTTTTTTAAATAAATAAAATAAATAAAAAATAAATAAATTAAATAAAACACCTAATAAAATCAAATAAAACACTTGAAAAGATACAAAACTATACAAAAATAAACTAATAAAAATAAATAAAATAAAACACTTAAGAAATCACACCCAACAAATATATAACTCTGACCCCGATACTTTCTTCAAAAGGGACGCTTCAGCAATGCACCGTTTAACGGTGAATCTAAACGCCATTTCGCCGTGTTATATATATATATATATATATATATATATATATATATATATATATATATATATATATATATATATATATATATATATGTATATATATAAATTATTCAAGTTCAAATATATTTATATAATGAATACAAAACCAATATTTTTTTAAGTGCTCGATCCAAAGTAGAGCTTTTAGCAAATTAAATAAACATTAGTGTCAGCTGACACTAATTAGTTGGTGTTTCGACGCTAGCTGCGTCTTAACAAAACTGATAGTAAAAGTGAAAATCTGATTTAAAATTTACCCAGAAAATCAAGGTTGAAGAAAAAGAAAAAGAAAGGGGGAAAAGGGGTCAAGACAGTGAATCATAATTTAATTCGGTCGAAACAGTCTGAGATATATCCGGCTAACTGGACAAGCAGCCTACCTACTTTTCTCCCCTCACTTGCTATAAAGTCGTGTGAATTCATTTCCATTACTTAAATATTACACAAAATTTAACCTTGGGTTAATCTACTTAGGTAAGATATCATTTCTATCAAATTCCATGTTACTAGATCTAGTAGTCTAAAAGTATTTAGTTGATGCACAGACAGACATGCGTTTCTCATATCAATACAGATTCGTTTCGAAATTAAAAATTAACTGAATCATCATGTCAGCTTAAGACAATGAAAATATTTGTCTAATAAATCTACTTTTGTGATTAAAATGACCTATTCGAAAGGCCAATGTATAAAGTATAGCGGTTCTTCTAGAATTTTCGAAATTCCTTATTAAAAAAAACTCTCATATTTACCCTGTTTCAGCATTCTGTTCCACAAATTATATATATTTGCCCTTTCGAAGCCCTCGTACAAGAAATCACCTCATATAAACGGAGGCGTGACCTTTGAGCGCCAAAATGACGTCCATAATTTTGAAAAGCGTTCGACGGCAGATGAAACCATATTTAGTGTCACGTGTGCCCAAGTGCACAATTTCAGAGGCATCAAATGTGAAGCCGTAAATAAACACTTATTGCAACCCGATTGAGACAAATCAGGTAATGCAATTATCGCTGAAGACGAGCGGACATTTTACGTCACGTGTTATGTTAAGTGAGTCGAAGTATTACGTGAAATATATGAGAGACAATACGGTGGACAGATAAAACTCGCTTTCATTGGTCACATGTTATGATATGGCGCACACCAAAGCTCGGGCATGCTGTACAACATGTTAAACACAATTCGATGCGTGTTCATAAAGTACTAAGACTCGAACTACAGTTTAAAAAGCAGAAATAAACACAATTAAACATTCGTTTTCTTCAAATGAATTAAGAGTGTTCAAAAAGTATTAGGACTCAAACTGTATTAAGCAGAACAATGAATAAAATGCCCGTGTTCTTGAAATCCTAGGTGTATACAAAAAATGGTACGACTAGAGTTGTATTTACCAAGATTGCGTTAATATATATAAAATTCTGAACAAATACAAAGGATTCCTAAATATTCTTCAAACTGAATCTGCATTTACAGAAATAAACAACTAAAAATATTATTTTCACGGTTTATGTAAGCTGTATAAAGGCACAGAGATAAGTTTAAAATAACATAGCTGCGCATATATATATATATATATATATATATATATATATATATATATATATACATATATATATATATATATATATATACATATATACATATATATATATATATATATATATATATATATATATATATATATATATATATATATATATATATGTATTTGACAGTTGATCTTCCTTATATATTTTTTGTTTTGATGGAGATTGAACTTTTTTCGGACATTATTGTAGTTTTTTTCTGGGTACATACGAAATGTCATTCCGATGAGCGTAGATGTTTGAAAACATTTTTTGTTGTACTGTATGACTCAAAATGGAATATTCGAATATCTATGTATCTCATATAGAGATCAAGTGTAAGCCCAGGAAAGAGCCCCTTGATTTCTGAGAACTTCGACTGAACTAAAAATGAAACAAAAGTATATACATGTATATATATAGATATCTGACATTCTCTAATAAAAAAATATAGTGTTTTTTGTTTCTTTTTAGTTCAGTCGATGTTCTCAGAAATCAAGGGCTCCCTTCCTGGGGCTAACACTTGATCTCTATATGAGATACATAGATATTCGAATATTCTATTGAAATCCTCCTTTACTTCTCAAACGTTGAGTTAGTAAAAAAGTTAAGAATATTAATTTTGCTCTCCCTAATTGACTAGTTAACTATGTTATAGTATAACTTTCTTCTGGTTTCTTGATCTTGCCGGATTCCAGGACAAGAATTCATCTAGTCTGGTGGAATATCAAGCTTAGTTCTGTTACTAGAGGCAACATCACTTGGAGAAGATGCACCATTCTTCATATAAGCCAGTGCGGGGTAGTCATACTCAGGGAATCTCATTTGCGTTTCGAATACTATGTTATTTTGAATATTTGGTCAGGGTTTACTTGTAGGGGGAAGTATCCCCATGCCAGATTGTCCTGACAAACTCGTGTACAGAGAGACCTTATGCACTCGAGGACAGTGTCTATTAGGCATTCAAGTTCTCTCCAGTAGGTCTTCAAGTTCTCTCCTGTAGGCATTAAATCTATCTCCTAATCTATCTATATATATATATATATATGTGTGTGTGTGTGTGTGTGTGTGTGTGTGTGTGTGTGTGTGTGTGTGTGTGTGTGTGTGTGTGTGTGTGTGTGTGTGTGTGTGAACAATGTGTTCATAATATGGCATTTCAAGAGAGTTAAATCAGTGCACAAAAGCGCCTGTCAGATCCTGCAAAAACATCAAAAGTATATTGCTAAGTAGACAACAATGTGAAAACAAAGTTTACACGAACGGATGTGTGGATATTAAAATGTTTTCAGTTAGGGCAGTTAATCCCCCATTGCGATATCATTTTGATTTCATTATTAATTTATTTATTTACCAAGGACGTTGTGAAAGTGAGCAGCAACATGATGTCTACTAATAAATCAAAGGTATGGAAAAAGATGACCGCTGAGGAGAAGGTACAATCTGCCAGTAGTTTACTGAACACCATGGACAAAGCTACTATGACTCTTGTGGATGCCATTAATCAGCCAGATATAATCAAACGCTCAGATGTAAATGTCGGTAAGTTTAAATTTCACATTTTTAACAACCGCGCCGTATTATTCTCTAATATCTGTTTAAAGTTTTGTATAATTATACAAAAGCATGACGAAAGTGAATATAAACAACACAAAATATAATTTTATTGAGTACTAGCTATCCCGACCCGGCGTTGCCTCAGAGTATTTATACTTTCATTTTTTTTTTGTTTCGCATTGCCCAAAGAAAAATTAAGTAAACCAAGAAACTTTTATTTGAGTATGATGTCGTACCCATTACACATACATGACAGACGCAAATAGACACAGCATAAAAAATAATTCAAACATGTTAAAAGTTTAAAACAGTAATTGTCATTTTCTTCTGTGTTTATCCAGCAAAGCGGGATCTGAACTAGATCCTCATCATCACCAGCATACATAGTCAAAGGCTTTGCCAGGATGAAGTTCAGCCGTCGGGTTAGGGTAGCCAACCACCTTTTTTGTAGGTCATCTTCTCGGCATTTTTCCAGGAGTCCCCACTAGGAATCTCATTTTCGCGATGGTGTCGTCCATATTCACTTGCCTCTCTATGATGGCAGAGTTAAACACAAGGTCGGTTTTTAATGTGGGAAAAATCTCATTCCCACAAAAAAGGGCACTGTGGATTGGGACAAAAATTAAAACTGCCTCACTCTAGAAGAGTCTCTCCTTCACTGACCGAGGACAGAAGTGTAGTATCAAAACAGATACTACACCTTTATCGTAGTGTCGTGGTTCGTGTGCAGACGAATTTCCATCATTTTTTTTTCGGAGATTGGCGTAACTTCGGACATAGTTGAGTCTGGTCAGACTGGAAGTCCAGCACAACATCTTTGCTCCCATGAGAGATAGTCTTCTTTTTTTATTCCTTCGTCGACGGCCAACACTCGGAGCCGTACAAAACAGCAATAAAAGTTTGAAACATCGACATTCCATACTAATCGATATATTTGTGTTTCAGATATCAATTTATCTATATCATATATCACCATTGATTTTGTCTGTAATGTACAACTCAACAAAAGAATAAAATGGCTGATCTGTGAACGACTGAACCGAAACGTATTATGGTGAAATTTAATTTCATAATTAAATTAATATGAAGGAAGAGATATTCACTGACTTGTTTGTTTGGCTACAGTTTATATAAGTGTGTATGTGTGTCTTTCTTAAAGGTGCTTTGTTAACCTGGATCACAACACCAAGAAGTAAGCTAACCTAAACATAGTCTGAGAAAGACATCTCACCCAAAATTCTAAATGTTTATCCACAATTTAAAAAGTATGCTCAAATACAATTTTATGTATTCATAAAAGTAAAAGAGTCATTGAATTAGAAAACACTAATAACGAACAGTGAATTAATGAGATGTCATTTTTTCAAATCAATATGTAAATTAGTTCGTCCGAGTACCTCGATTGTCTGGACATGCTGACTATATTAGAGATCTGAAGTTCTTGTAATTTGTATATGCAAAAAAAAGGTTTTTACCGTCACCGTCATCGAGTTAAATAAAGAAATGTTAAACATATTCATTAAAGAAACGCACATATTCTGCTGGTTTCCGTTTTAAATTAAGTTTCCATGTTTACAAAAGGACGTTCCGTGGTTTTGAAAAATATTTACATTGACCCAACAAAGATGTCATTTGTGTTTTTTTTAACACGGCATGTCTACATGAGCGATCGATGGTAAAATACAAAACAAGTATATGGATCTTGATAACGTAGTGGTCATCGCTGACATCACAGTCCCACCGATCGTCTCGACCAATATCATATTAGGTTTCATAATTTTTCAAGCGATTATTTATAATTATCGATCCATTTAGCATAATGGTTAGTTTTCGCTAATAGGTAAAGCGACCGCGGTTCAATCCTCGCTCAAATCATACCAAAAAACTCAAAAAAATGGTACTTGATACAGCATTGCTTTATAAGGTGCGAATTAAGGGTAAGTGAAGCAATCTAGGGAAATAAATGATACTCTCCCCTACATCTCGGTGTAGTAGCCAATGAAAAGGGAGCCTTCAGTTCGCCCTTGATTACGGTTGATCACTTTACTTTTTTTCACTTATACATTAAGTGTAGATACATTTATATAAATAAATAAATTAATTAATTAATTAATGATATATACATTTTTATAATTCATTTATATATTCATACGTGAACATTTGCAAATATTTTTATCTGTATCATGTAATATGATTGTGTATTGAAATATCACCGATTCTTTCTATTTTGCAGAGGCTGAACTTCGTGTCTTGAATGTTCATAGACTGGATGAACCGGAATTGACATACAAAGCAAGTTCCGGTGGATCCTTTTCACTTCCGACTGAAAACCTTAAATCAATCACCAAAGGTAAATTATTATATTGCCTTGTTTATAGATGCGTTTTAGTTTGCTAGATAGATAGATAGATAGATAGATAGATAGATAGATAGATAGATAGATAGATAGATAGATAGATAGATAGATAGATAGATAGATAGATTTTCGGAATGTTTAAAATGAGAGCGATAATTTAGATTATTTGGATTATTCGGACTTCTATTCTCAAAATTATATATATATATATATATATATATATATATATATATATATATATATATTTAAATCTTGAATTAAATTAAAGATAATTGAATTATCGTTTAATAATAATCTATCGTGATAATATAAAGCTCAATATATTGAATAGAGCAATCAATTCTAGAGATGAAAGATGAGAATAAAAAATTGTAAACATACAATATTTATTAGAACATCAAAAGTTCAGAGCAAGGAGCTTCATATCCTTAATCCATGGAAAAAATATATATAAATATATATATATATCCTTTTCCTTTTCCCTCCTTTTTATTTCCCCCCAACTCACAAAGCGGCTATTTAAACAATCCCGTACCTAATAAACCCTCCCCCCTAACCCCAAATCTTTAACCATTTGCCTTTTCTTTCATTTGGATTTAAACCTTGAATGAGATATCATTTGCCTTATTTGGTCCTGGAAGTATATTAAAAAAAATGGCCAGTCTCTCTCTTTTCAATCCCCTTTAAGTGCGTCTGGACTTACCTATATTTTGAGCATTTTCTCCACACTGCTCCCACGCAAAGAGTTTTTCTTCACATTCTACAATTCATCGGACTTCTTTTCAACGGAAATTTACCACCCGGACAATTTGCATATCTTTTTCAAGGAACTTTTCTTTTCATTCACTGCGTGTTTTTAACAAAAATTCCTTTAATAATAATTTTCATATTTTTCAAATATTTGAACTTTGTTTTTTTCGAAAGCCAACTTATCCATCTGTATTTCTCCTTTGATGATAAGATTTCGATCTTTGAAAAGCCTTGGCTTAAGGAAAGAATAATAAACACTAGTTTATTACTGAATACACCTTGCATTGAACAATTGAAATTTGAAATAAATTTGGACAATCGTCGCATATTTATCACTCTTTTTTCTTCTCTCTCTCTCTCTCTCTCTCTCTCTCTCTATATATATATATATATATATATATATATATATATATATATATATATATATATATTTGTGTGTGTATGTGTGTGGTAATAGGTCGTAATACTAGGCATCTAAATCAGGACTACGTTTTAAAATGCATACTAGAATTGTCCACATGGCGCTGTGGCGCAACGGATAAAGGTATTGGGTGCAATTAGTTCTCAGTGAGAGTCTCACTTCAGACGATAATAACTAAGAATTAAAGAAAAATAGTTAACACTTCTTCCCGGTTATTGTTGACGGAACGAGAACAATCTACCCCGTAGATTAAATAAAGACTTCAGTACGAAATTTCGTATAGATGTCCGAGTTTGACATAAAGATTCGCCAGTTCGAAGAGATGAACCTGAAGAAAGTCGGAGGTTAAATCGGCCGAAACGTTATGAAAATAACAATCTTCTTTCGCGCGATTTATTTGTGTTGACGAAAAGAGCAAGAGGAAAAAACATCTCTTGCTGAAAAAAAACAAAAAAACTTTCTTCCAAAGTATCTTTTCATTAACTCATTAGATTCCATGAAGGATAATTAACCATATTTCAGAAACATTGTATATCTTTATTTATAGTTTGTCATAAAGATTGGAATGTCTTTCAAATATTACACCTATAGTACATTGGCAACACCGATGTCTCAGTTTTCAGTATACTGAGAATCTAGAGTTGAATACTACAATAGGTTTCATCTTTTATTCAATCAAATATCTTTTGGTAAGTAATCCTTATAACGAAACCACATTTTGTATATATATATAGTATTAATGGATGCTCTAACTATTATATTAAGTCAAGTAAATCTTTGAAAGTAATTTTTCTCAAATATAATATCGTATTTACAGGAGATTTTTGTTTATAAATTAAAGAAAATAAATTGGGCACTAATGGGTAAAATTTTTCTAGTCTATATTTAATTTTTCGTGTGTATTACATAAAGAGTATTCTTTATTGTTTTGTTTTTCAGGCAATCTGGCTAAAGTTGTGTTTGTGACGTACCACAGTATCGGCGAACTGATGCCGACAGCGTCGACGCGAACATCGAAGGGTCAGAAGAAAGTCGTCATTCAGAGCAATATTATCAGCGCCTCCATTGCTGACTATCATGGCGAAGTGTTACCAGAGCCAGTGATTTTCTCCATGAAACACACAAAGGTAAGGGATCACATGCGTGTATTTCAATGAGTATTGATTTGCTCCTCTCCAGGAGTTAGGCACAAGGCCAGTTTTTATCTTACTCCCACAGGTAAGATGTGACCCAAGGTCGGGTCGGGAAAGTGGGGTTTAAAAATTGCCTAGGCAGCCCCGTCGGCATTCCCCGGTAGGTGCGCCTCAGGCAGTAAGCAATAAACTTACTCCTCCCCAAAGAGGGAAGGCGAAGCCTGGGAGGGTGGACCTCCTAAAACTGCACAAGACAGACCCATAGACCGGTGTAAATCAAGCCCTGAAGGCCAAGACAATACCAGTCTATGGAGTGCAGTATCCATCGGAACAGATACTACACTTTGATCTTAGCCAAAAAGCCAAGAACGAGTATTTATTTACCTTCTCTCCAGGAGGTTGGGCACAAGGCCAGTTTTATCTTACTCCCACAAGTAAGATGTTACCCAAGCTCTGGTCGGGAAAGTGGGATTAGAAAAACCAGCACTCGAGAAGTTGAGCACTCTGATCATTAAAAATTGCCTTGGCAGCCCCGTCGGCATTCCCCAGTAGGGGCGCCTCAGGCAGTAAGCAATAAACTTATTCCTCCCCAAAGAGGGGAGGCAAAGCCTGGGAGGGTGGACCTCCTAGAACTGCACAGGACAGACCCATAGACCGGCGGAATCAAGCCCCGAAGGCCAAGACAATACCGGTCTATAGGGTGCAGTATCCATCGGAACAGATACTACCCTTTGATCTTAGCTAAAAGGAGGCCAAGAACGAGTAAGCACGTGCGTTCGTATGTGTTTGCGATATGTGAATATCTGAGTGTATATCTGTGTATGCGGCTGTGAATATAAGTATTTTTAAGTATATATACGAATATGTCTATGTGTGGGTGTGCAATAAAGAGAAAAGGGAAAGAAAGAAAAGGGGAGAAGTGGACAGAGAGAGAGGAGAGAAAGAGAACATTGCGGTGGTTGACCCGCTTTGTACTGCAGTAAGGTGAGAAATGAAGTATGTTTAACATGAGAGAAAAGTCAGCCCCGCTCCTATAAATAAGGAGGCTCTACTTTGGACGGCTGCCAAATTTGCCATGATCGGACACATCGGCATCCCCTGGCAGGGGTGCCTCAAGTGACCGGCGATAGACCAATCCCTCCTTTCCAAAGGAGATAATGCCCGGGATAATGGTTTTTCAAGACCTCAGCAAGCCAGGCCCCTGTACGAGAATGGTAGGAACGTTTACTACACTTTGATCGTAACGATAAGTGACGAGAAACTGTCCTACAAAGTGTTACACGTTTGCGTTTTACAATCAGTTAGTTTTTGACACTTTTTTTTCTTACACAATATATCGATGGAGATAAGAATATTTGTGTGTCTATTTACTTGCCTCCCCGCGAGGGTAAAGTTAGACACAAGGTCGGTTTTTAATGTGGAGAAAATCCAGCTCCAAAAAAGGGGGAACTCTGGATTGAAACAAAAATAAAAATTGCGTTAGTCTAAAAGGATTTCTCCTTCACTGACTGAGGACAGAATTGACTAAGTGTGGGATAAGAACAGATACTACACTTTGTTCCTAGCCAAAAGGCAAACAAAGGAGTGCAAATACAGGCAGAACGAGAGATACCAAAAGAGATAGAGAGAGGGTGAGAGAGATAATTATTTGGAAAGACAAAGTCTACTCAGCAAAGCCCCGTGGCATCGTTGAACTTAAGGAACGAGAAAAAAAGAGAGAATGATGCGAGGGAGAGATAAAGAATAAAGAGAAGACACCGCTTTTTGTTCCTCTATTTAGTAATTTAGAGAGAGTCATTTTAGAAGCATGCAAATGTGTTGCAAAACAGCAGAAAAATATCTTAATGTAACGTGAATTGGATGAATTACAGATAATCACCAACATGGCATTCAGAAGAACGTGTTTCCAAACTCCTATCCGAGTCGAAGGATCGGTTTGACTTTGTTTTAAGCATAAAAGAAGAGAATTTAGAGCAAGAACAAGAACGCTTCCAATTCCAATTTGGATAGACAACATAGCACCGTTCGCCAATTATCGCATTGTCTGGCATTTCACCATTACGTTGCTCATAGCGCCATAAATGTTTTACAAAGTCTGTAGTTTTACGCCCCCGTCTCTTATTAGATGAACAACATCTAAATCACGTAACACACAACTCAACCTCCCACGCTACCACGTGAATATAACCAATACGATGTCAGTGGAAACAACTCGAGGTCAATTGTACCTACGTTATTTCGGCGACTTTTTTCCATACCGGTCGACTCTGGCGAGGTGTGTGCATTGTGCAAGGGTACACACAACGCAACCACTGTGTCGCTTTGCGGTTAAGAATTAACATGCTATTCTATAAGAAAACCTTGTTCAGAGGATAAACTCTGTTTGCGGTTGTCAGTTCGCAAGCCTTACGACGTTGGTCGTCCTCTCGCATACAGAACCTTATATTCCCAAATAGTCACCCATCTAGTACTGACCAGGCTGAACGTCGCTTAACTTCGGTGTGTCAGCGTGATTATACCGTATTGTTAATTGTTCATGTATTTGTCACTTATGAACCACCTTTGAACAAAAATAATCTAACGATTTTTTTATATTTAGTGTACCCGTCTCGTCAAATATGGCGTCAAAATGTTCATAGCGATGTCTTCTAAAATGTCTGCAACATAGGGTCCGCCATAAGTAACTATATCTTACTGCACAAAGTTATCTGGCTATGCTACAACAGCAGCGTTTTCCGTTATTTCCAAAGCAGAATAGTTCATGATGCCTGTACTTTCAGTGAGATGGAGCTCGAGCTCATGGTGCTGCGTTTGTATTAAACTGGCTGGGCGGCAACCTGCCCGATCGATAGATTAGCAGGTATAGACCGCTTGAAGGGTCGTCTCGTAAGCGAGATTTGATACCTCCCGATGTTTACCTGTGGGGCGTTCTTAAAGACAAAGTCTACTCAGCAAAGCCTCGTAGCATCGTTGAACCTGAGGTACAAATCCGAGCTGACATTGCTGAAGTGTCGTTTGAGCTGTGCGCCAAAGTAAGCCACGCAGTCCCTAGAAAATTTAGCAAAGTGCACTGAGCTTCATCAAAAGCACGCGGAGCTTTAATAAACATCATGTTTTATGTTGAAAAAGTATAAATGTAGCCTTTCTTAGTTCGTGTATTGCTGTTGCGTATTTCTTCCATGTTACATTTATTATGTTGAAATAAACGTATATAGTTACCTATGGCTGACCCTGTATTTTGATGTTACTACTATTTAGCAACAAACATTAAGATAGATATCAAACAGATAAAACAATGATAATAAGGGTGTATAATTTACACGGTTATTTATATAATTACATCAGCAATAACGCATCGAACTTTCTAACTGACACCGTTCGCAAACACCTGAAAAACACCACATCGTCAAAAAAATAGTATCACGTGTATGCAGAACAAACAATACGCAGTAGCTACATGCTAACAAATGGTAAATTGAATATAAACATAGATACTATATAAACGCCATTCTGAGACATAATGGAAGTGTGAATTTATAAAACATAGGATTTAATGACTTGTTAGAATATAAGCATAAAATATACGCTTTATTTAATCTAAGGAACCAATATCATAGGCCTAGCGACAGTGTTATTGACACTATAGTTTTGTATATGTTGCAGATGAAGTTTGCCGAAAATCTATGAGATAACTTAGACATTACGATTACCAGTGTAGTTTATACAATGAAATAATTTAAAAGTATAAACTATGATAATATAATAGTAGAAAATACTAATACTACTAATAATACTAATACTACTAGTACTACTACTATTACTACTACTAGTACTACTACCACTACTACTACTAATAATAATAATAATAATAATAATAATAATAATAATAATAATTAGAGAGGGAAAGAGAGAGGAGGGGGACTTTTGTTTAAATATACTTCACCACTATGTTTCGTTTTTTTACCTACTGTTCAAATTTCATAAAAATCGGAGATATCTGAATTTACACGAAAAGCTTTCTCCCCCTTTTAACCTCCTTTGCATAAAATCAAACGAAACTAAATATATATCCCATATCTGTATCCCTTATGCCTAGCAACCATGTTCCAGACTTCATAATGATCGGGTTATAAGTTTAGGAGTGATTTCTCTACAGACAAAGGTATAAACATCTTATATAGATAGAGATTATATATTTTGAATCGCCAGCAGATCTGAGTTAGTAACGATGCATTCTATTCGGATTTTTATAACGGTCTTCTGTACCTTTTGATACATGTACTTTTACCGACATAGTCACATATCCATTGAGGCTGCAGGAAGATGACAAGTCTTTTATTTTAAACCGATTCCGAGGAGGATACATGTCCAGATTGAAATTAATTGGGAACAAAAACGTTAAAGTATTGACTTTCACTTTTTTAACTTTTCGTTGTTGTTTATTCTGTTTCAATTGTAGTTGGACCTAATGCTCTCTGAAACACTTGTAAAAATTATGAATTAAAATAATTTGGTATTGGATGTTGTTTTTTATGGTACGAAAAGAAATTCTCACACACATTGGGGATGGTACGGTGACTAAGTGGATAACGACGCAGACTGAGAACCTGGGTGTGTCGGGTTCGAATCCACACCTGACCGTGTGTCTAACCTCCTAGAGCGGAGGTAAATAAAATACACACATTGGACTTTATTCTAGAGGTACAGGATGTATCTCATATAAAGAACAAGGGTTAGTCCCATGAATGAGCCCCTTGATTTCTGAGAACTTTGTATATATTGATATATATTGTATACTATTGATAAGTTGTATATATTGATTCATGCTAAATATGTTTATATGTATTTTTCAGCCTCTGCCTCCGGGTGTAGAACCGTTGTGCTCTTTCTGGAACATGAGCGCTGAGTAAGTATTCAATCATTGACCTAAATTACATGTAAATTACTGAAATGTGATTATACAATTTACTAACAAGGGGGTCCGGCATTATAGAAAAGCGCCACAAAAATACTCCTAGCCCCCCCCCCAAAAAAAAAACAGCCGAAATAAAGATTCTAATGAATAGAAGGTTTTCTTTACCTTACTAACTCTAGAAGGTTGAATCCATTTATGTCATTGAGTATTTGCATAATAAGATCGTTTCTCTTATATTTCGGCCTCCACATAAATTCACACGGTTAGCTGTTTACCATTCCGCGACGCGTTCTTCAGTGGCATTTATTCTGCATTTTGTAAACCCTGACCTCAATCCTAACCCTATCCTAACCCTAAGCTTAACTTGACACATGTCTTAACAGGACTCACAAAAGTAAATCAATGACGTATGCGCGCACTGCGCATAGCTTGTGGGGGTATTTGGGGGGAGGGGGAACTTATTTTTCTATTGGTGGCGGGGTCTTCTACAAAATACTCCATTGTAGTATTCTTCACATTACTGTAGCTGATGGGGGGGGGGGGCATTTGTGAAATGGGCACCGGCGCCAACTGATTACTTCAACATGTCGTGTTCGAATGATGTCGGTTCCAGGGCACCACCACTTTCATTAGCGATTCTGGCGACATTCACATAGGCCGTCCCGTGAATATTTGATTCATCAAGGAAACGAATGCCGGTAAAACACAATCATACAAGGGAGCATATCGCAATGAATGTTTATTTTCGTATTACAGTCGCGCAGACAGATACTCGAGCGAACGACAAAGAACACCCTTTTTCGATTATTTGCAGAACATAACGTCTTTTGAAAATTACATCTAAATGAAAATAAGTATTTAACTTTTCCTCTCCTTGAACAAAAGAAAGAAATATAACAAGTTCATATCCGCTTCTTGGGCGGTGTTGGTACTGTACCTGGGTATGTCAATTTCCATCTTTACCTAGGTTCTACTGCTTAATAACTCGTATGAAGAAAAATATTTGTCAAATTTCATGGCAAAAATACGCTACTTGGTATTTGCATGAGAGGGTAAGTAACTACGATGATGTATTTATGTGTTGTTTTTATTTGCAAAAACATTTCAAATTATCGTCTAAAGCAAAAATAATTTGCTTTGAAATAATGTTGAATACCATTTGTGTCTATAAAAAGGTCACTTAGCTTTTTTAAAAATTATGCAACGTCTTTTTTATATTATATTGTTATGTTAATTTCTTTAATTTTATGAAACACGTATCCAGTTTTTAAAAAATCGTTTAGATTTACATAGAAATTCGAACTCGATTATTGGCATCGCAGGCCTTAGTAATGTGTACTCTTCCTATTCCTTTTTGTCAACCAACCACATGTTTTTTATTTGTCTACGAACAGGCAAATTCCAAAAAACACACCATAACTATTGAATAGTATATAAATGATAGTCATTTACTGAGCCTAGCTTAGATAAATACTGTAGTGGAATGAAACCATACGTGGAATACAATCTTATTTTCGTTAGCATGTTCATTACTCTGGATTCTGGAGGTTTCCTCTACGTGATATTTAACTGACTGAAGAAGGCCGGAGAGAACATCGGCTGAAACGTAGTATACATATAAATATCAGGGTCGATGTGGACAATAGTCCGAAGAGAAACAATGTATACAATAGTTTAGCATTATTATCTATTTTAAGAGTTAAGAAGCGTTAAGGGTAAACTAGCGGGACCTATGGAAATTCCACGGTGCTTGTTACATCAATCTGTATTATTGATTGTTAATGATAAGATTTATTTTGAAATAATAAATGACAGGGTTAAAATATCTTAAGAAAAATTACTCTTTCTTCTCACGTAAAAATAATTGTCATTGTCAGCTAAATATTCTTTAAATAAATAAGACGAATATGTTTCTTCCTTATTTATTCAAAATTGTAGAAATTTAATTTTTTTAAAACAATAAAGATTTTCTGTCTTCTTACAGTAAAATAATTGTCAGCTAAATATTCTTCAAATCAAGAAAAACGAATGTCAATTTTTTAAATGTATTTATTTTAAAATTGTACTGTTTTAGTCGACAGGACGACATAATTTGATTTTGCAGCAATTAATTTTAACATTGGCAAAGTAGGATTTTTAACCTCGCGATATCACAAAACGCGTCACTATCTTTGCTGATCGGACGATCTCATTCTTTAAGCTGTCTTCATCTATCTGCATAACTTACTGTTATTCGTATTTCGTTTGAAATAATACAATAATTTTAAACAAAAGATGCATCTCTCTTCTCCCGTAGAAATAATTGCTATTTTCAGCTAAATATTCTTTAAATAAATAGAACGAACATCTTTCTCTTTTATTTATTCAAAATTGTAACAATTTATATCTTATCTAAAACAATAAGTATTATCTTCCTTCTTACTGTGAAAATAATTTTCTTTTAAATATATAAAACGAACGTTTTAATCTTTGTTATTAAATTAATTTGATGTCAAATTTTAAATTGTTTCAAAATCAATACTATTTTTTAAACAACAAATATTCTCTGTCTTCTTACCGCAAAAATAATTGTCAGCTAAATATTCTTTAAATAAATAAATAAAACCTTCGGCGATCGGGCAATCCCATTTTTTCACATAGGTGGTTGATGATAACGTACGTCCGAACATACAATTACCATAGCGTACTATTATATAGATATTTCCGGAGAGCACGTGTATAGATTTACTCGTATAATCATTGGGTGTGTGGGTGAACAATGTGATACGTTGAGTGGAATAGTTAACAATTTATTTTCTCTCTCTTCTTTTTTTTTAGCTCTCGTTCATACTGCTGGTCTCAAGAGGGTTGTTCGCTGGTCAGTACGACCACCGAAAGCACAACCTGCAAATGTAACCATTTGACCAACTTTGCCATTTTGATGGATGTCGAAGGGATTAAGGTAACATTTACCAATCGGCGTTTCTTTTCTTTTCTTTTATTTTTAGAATGACTTTAGTGTTTGTAGAACCTCTGTTCCAACAACAGCAGCAGCAGCAGCAGCAACGACAACAGCAGTACCAGATAAACATTCGATGCTTATTTGGTGTAAATACTTGATACAGATTAGATCAAAATACACAATCTCGATTGAAATTAGAAAGAGTTTGCTGTAGGATCCGGGCACCTGTTATCATTATCTATATAAGCATTGTCGCCAATGAGAGACAATAAGAACCCAAACTTGCCACAGGAACCTATGTCATTCACAACACGGTATTACTCACTGCTACACATACTCTTGGCGGGCAAACTTTCTCTGGCTGTATCCTCTGGCTACTAGTGGCCCAGCAAACAACACAAGCCACAGTTATAGACTTCTAAATATAGCGACAGCTTGTCATAGTCTTAAGAACCCACTCACTACTTGAGTGCAAATACATACGGACAGAACTACATTTTTTCCACCTGGCCCTTTGAAGATGTCTTAACTATTCTTCTCAGCCGTTTACTTTTGGTTATTCAACAAGACGTAAATAAAGTTAAATTATGTTAGAATAGGTTTTGTCATTACTTTTGATAATCACTTTTCTACTACATGTTTATAATGTTGATCGCAAAGACGTTTTGATGGTGCTAAGAATTATATAACAACATGCTATATTTAACAAACATGTGGTATTTATTTTGGATGGATCGTATTTCGAAATCAAATTTGCATTTCCTTTCCTCTGATGGTGCACAGGAAACGAAATAATATCTGAGTGATAACTAGAGAAACAAAATGCTGTTTAATTTAGTTGTGATGATATTCAGAAAACAAAAGTTCACTTTCATTTTCAAAGATCTTTGTTTTTTTAAATTCGCCCTTTTCTTCAAGACAAAAGCCTGATTTTCATAAAACTATTAGGAAATTATGTCAATTTAAAAATAGACTGTTTTTTTATTAAAATAAGACGTAAAATTAATATTTCATTTTTTTTAATGTTTTACATTTTTTTTAAAAATGATTTAGAAAGATGGCTTGTGAATGTCACATCGATATATATTTTACATTTTACAGCTTTCTCATTCCCACCAAAACGCCCTGAAAATCATCACATACGTCGGATGTGCAATTTCTCTTGTCTGTCTTTTCCTCAGCTGGATCACTTTTATGCTGGTCACGTGAGTACTGTTCTTATCCAATCACTGTTTTTAACCAATCACTGTGCTGATTCAAATCACTGAGCTTATCCAAATCACTGTGCTTATCCAAATCACTGTTTTATCCAATCCTTGTTTTTATCCAATCACTGAACTTATCCAAATCATTGTGCTTATCCAAATCACTGTGCTTATCCAAATCACTGTGCTTATCCAATCATTGTTTTTATCCAATCATTGTTTTTATCCAACCATTGTTTTTATCCAAATCACTGTGCTTATCCAATCACTGTTTTATCCAATCCTTGTTTTTATCCAATCACTGAACTTATCCAAATCATTGTGCTTATCCAAATCACTGTGCTTATCCAAATCACTGTTTTATCCAATCCTTGTTTTTATCCAATCACTGAGCTTATCCGAATCACTGTTTTATCCAATCCTTGTTTTTATCCAATCACTGAACTTATCCAAATCACTGTGCTTATCAAATCACTGTTTTATCCAATCATTGTTTTTATCCAAATCACTGTACTTATCCAAATCACTGTTCTTATCCAAATCACTGTTTTTATCCAATCATTCCGGCATTCCTGTCCGTAACGTCATATCCTGACACGTGGAAATTGGTTCAAATTTTGATAGTATTGGAATTTGTTGGTAAAATTACACGTCCGTTACAAACTTTGTTAGATGCATCCGCACATCTACGATGAGGTTTTCTAAAATCTCCGTATGTGTCCTTTCGTGTGGATTCCAAGGAGAACTCCATGTCTCTTCCACAAAAAAAGAGAATCCTACCAATCCACTGACCAAAAAGAAATACCTTTCTCTCTTCTTCGCCACGTCTCATTTCGGACTTCCTTTCCGTGGTGTCATGACCTGACACGTAGTTTTAACTCTAATTTTTAACTTCAAATGGAATTTTATATTTCATCCGCTTAATTTAACCGTATGTGGAAAATACAGTTTTTAACACTATCTTACACACTCAGTCTAATATCGCTACACTTTGTCACTAACCAATCAGATCCATCTATTCTTGAATCGGTCGTCAGCCGAATCAAAGTTCAAACGCTGTCAATAAAAGTCAAATCAAATCAAATTTATGCGCAAAAATAGCATAGTGTAACAAGCCATATAAAAGGACAGTTAGAAGATATACCGTCTAATTGTTTGTCCAAGACGACTTTAAACCTGGATATGGTATGCATCGTCACTGCGTTCTCTTGTAGACGATTCCACGGAGCAGAAACACTGGCAGACAATGTCTTTCTTCCTTCTAGGGAGACAAAAGCGTGTTTGCTACATCTTTTGCTGGGTTCTGTGAAGACCACAACTTGGCGCTGGGGTGAAAACTTTTCTCGAAAAGAACATTCAAATTCCGGTTGATGATGTTTTACGACAGAATCGCGTCCTCCACTTCTTTGAATTGTTTTGGGCGCTTGCAGTCTGACCACAGCTTCTGGCAACCTGTTCCACTGTGCAGCGAGCGAACTAAAACGAAGATGTCCACCGATTAAGTCGAAATCGTCCAAGATACAGCTTCTCTGAGTTCCACGAAGCCGTCTCTGCGGAGCTGGCGTGGAGCAAAGATCACAAGGCACATTGTAGTTGCTACGCATGACATTAAAGGCGTAGATTAGGTCTCCACATAGCCGATTACGCTCCAGCAAATCAAACCCCATCTATTCGCAAAACCATGCCTACCTGTATCTGTACCTGTACCTGGTACGGCATTCACCCTGGGCGGGTTGAACCGGCTTACTTTCATGGGAATATCAAATTCACAAGCGGTGCCCAGTCGCATGTATAAGCCATGTCTACACCCAACCTTAAACGCCTATTAACGCTAAGCAGACGTGAAACAAGGATGAAATGTTTCTATAAAACATCGCAGAAACGCAAATGATTTTTCCCCCATTTTCACAATTGATTTTTATTATTCTGTTTGACAGATCGATCCGCGGTGAGAGGAACTCTATCCACAAAAATCTCGTCTTTTGCCTGTTCGTCGCTGAGCTCGTCTTCATCATCGGCATTCACAGGACTGATGACAAGGTAAAGGGAGAGAAAGATTGTAATCGAATTTTCAAAACTTCTCTTTCAGTATGGCATTTAATAACAATATATTTGAGAACACATGATAGGCCTTTTACACATAAGCACGCACACACATCTAGATTCGATCCCTAGATTTGAGTTTCGCCCTCCTTTGCGCTCATCAGTAAGACCCATCCGAACTTAGGATTCTAAACTCGAGTCACTTGCATGCGAGGCGAGTACTCTGTCACTTGAGCCACCACGCCACATACAAGAAAGTCTAATGACTACAGCAAATCAAACAAACCGCTTAATATATTATATATATTATATATGAGGATAAAATACACGATGTATCATAAAATGAAATGCAGTAGAGACAAGATGTATGAATACGACAAAAGCAAAAACAAATTAGACACAAGAAGCAATCATCAGAAAAACGAGAGATTTACCGGCTACGTTCGGATCAACGAACGTCTTCAGAAAAACGTCTTCTAGAGACGTTAATTGATCCGGAAAAAAAACGATATATATATATATATATATATATATATATATATATATATATATATATATATATATAATTGACATTTTACGGGAAAGCCTTTACCTAAATGTTAAGTGGGAAACAGTGTTCCCTTTTCACCGGTGTGATAGGTTCATATGGTAGCGTATATATTTTGCAAGTTCCGTCCATTTGTGGTGTCGGACAATGTATGGCAGCTTACTATATGTTCGCTTGTAAAGACATGAATAGACTTTATTTCTCCTCTGTCCACATGGCTGTAAGGATGGCCGCATGGATAAAAGGGTTCAGAATTTGAGTTAAAGGGGGACTCGTTTTTGGATTTGAATGGTGCCACCAGTTGAAAAGTTATCCCCCACACTGACGATTCCAACAAAAGTATAAAACATATATTTATGTGGATAATGATTTTTTTAATATATATATATATATATATATATATATATATATATATATATATATATATATATATATATATATATATGAAATATTGATATCCCGTAGGTATTCATCTTTCTCCCGGGAAGATCTGACACTAGCTCTAAAGGTGAGACTGAAAAGCCAGCACATAAGAGGATGTGCACTCTGACACATTAAAAAATGCTCGTGCAGCCCTGACGGCATTTCACGGTAAGGGTGCTCCAGGCGAATAGTAATAAACCAACCTATTTTCAGGGATAAAAAGTAAAGTCTGGGAATGTGGACAGAAGCAAGATCATCACCTATTCAAAAATGACCCAGACTCTATCGGACGGATTGCGAGGACGTATCATCGACTAATATGAATAACGTCTATTCAGGCTGTAAAAGTGGATAACGACACGGACTGACGACCTGGGTGCGTCAAGTTTAAATCCAGTCGATTCCATAATACCACTTTTACTTAGGGATGTTGGCAACCATTACGTGGTCCCTCCTGCAAGAATGTCGAAAACGGACTCAAATCGGTCAACACAATTGTGCCATTCGGATTCATACGAATTTACTAAACTGTGTAATCTAAATGAATAAAAGTCAAAAGTTTGACCCATTTCTTGCACTAACGATAAAGTCAAAACGCCTTATTTCAAGTTAATTCAACTGTACACGATAGACGAATCATATGTTTTTATATACTGCTTATGTATAGGCGATATCAGTCGTAAGGTTAAATAATTTGCATATTGAAAACAACATCTTATTAATTTAACTATTGTTTGTTATTGTGTTTTTAATTCAATGATTCTTTTGATTTTAATACAACAAATAGTTTTGTTTCGCAATATGGTTTCATTTACCAGATAAATATCTATCATTTGTGTTCAAATGTGCTTTTTTAAAAGGGACCAACGAGCTGCGATCTATTTCTAAATTTAGAAATAGATCGCAAATGAAAAGGAAAATTGTTTTCTTCTTTCTTTTCGTTTCTTTACGACCACATTTAAAAGATAAATAAATGTGTATCGAAATTACAAAAATGTTCATTTTTATCTATTTATATGAATAAATGAGAAAGATTTTGTTTCGTGTTTACAACAAAGTTATCAATTAAATTAATGTTTCAAGTATTTCAAGTAGCGAACTTTGCGAAACGATAGTGAGCCGACCAAGCCAGCTAGTATTCCATAAAGCAAACGAAACGAAACTGTATAATTAATTGCCCTCGTGTTACAATTCCCACTTTTGTATTTTTTCATTTTTGGAATGTCTGTAAACACATTTTAATCGGTCGCCATTTTTTGTCACGTGACCATTTTTCAGCTCCTTTGCTCAGTATTTGCCGGCGTCCTGCATTACTTTTTCCTCGCTGCCTTCTCTTGGATGTTGATGGAAGCGGCCAAGATTCTTATTATGATTATACAAGTCTTCAATTCGACCAAATCGAAAATGCTTTACTTCTATATCTTTGGATACGGTGAGTGAATCTGCAAATACCAATAAAAATCGGAATTTCTTTTTTCTTCTTCTTCTTCTTAATTAACAAGTGACCACTTATTAAGACCAAAAAGCCATTAAAGATTAATGAGATAGAATAGATTGTTAATTGTATGACGAAGAATATTATGAGAGGATTGTAAAAATGATTAATGAAATTAACACAATTGGGTTACTTATGACAAACATTTGCTGACATTGGATTTCAAGTTCTGTAGTGAAGTGTTTTACAGGCGAAAAGTTATTGGAAACAAACTCTGGTCATGTAAATTCCACCTGAAGTTTGGCACTGTGCACAAGAAGAGAAAGTGCGTTTTAATTGTCATAGCAAAACTAGTTGTTTTTTTTTTTGCTGTAAATGTCTTATAAGGAGGAACTAGAAAGTAGAGCTCAGTTGAGAACCTTCTATGGAACGATAGAGGAGTACCACTTCTGTAAGAAAGGGGCTGTAAAGAACAGAATAGATCTTCACCCACTAGATTGTAAAGTCGAAAGAGTGCTAAAAGAAGCAGCTCTCCAGATGTGGCAGGAGCCCTTCATTTTAGGACATATATAACTCTTATATGGGTAGAGGGTTTCATCAAGAGTCAGTTACTTTCTGGAGCGATAGAATGATCCAACCGAGAAAGTAATTAAGTATTGCAACAAGCTATAGGAACATATTTTTACTATTGTTTAATATATTTTCTAATGATGTTGACCGATTTCATAATCGCTATCTTTATAAAATTAGTTATGTACAGAATTCACTCCTAAACTAATTAACCGATCATTATGAATTTTGGAACACAGCTGTTAGACGTAGCGGGTCCAAATATGGACTATATTTAGTCTAATTTAGTTTTATGCAAAGTGAATAAAAAAACCCTCAATGAAAATTCAGATATCTCGGATTTTTGTGAATTTTACAAATAGTTATTAGACATAAATTAATGAATATTCCTCAAATTTTCAGGGTTTTTTAGTATTTTAATGGGTTTTACGGGGGAAGCATAATATGGGTACAACCTCCCTATTGAAAATTTTTTTTTTCAGATTTGCCTTAAATTTGATCTATATCCATCATACAACAATTAAGCAAGATTACCTTGATTTCAATTTCGTATTAAAACCCCTTAAATTTTAGACATTTTCTAGGATCAAAATCATGTAATGGATTTGGATCAAAATTAGAACAAGGGTTCTAGAAATAAAGTTTAGTATCATTATAGATTAATTTTAATCTTCGTACAGAGACATAAAAGTGGTGCAAAACTGTTCTGTTCGGGGGAAGAAGTAGTTTTACCTGCCCTGGGACGGGTATTCTTCAAGTTATTGTAGTATACATTGGCTTGGATTAAGAACTATCAAATGTAATTTTAAAAAGAATCTGTACTTTCTGGAAGTCATAAAGATGGCTTGTTACTTCAAGTTACATGCAATATTAATGTTAGAAGTTGTTTGGTATAAGTTATAAGTTAATAGAAGACGCCCAATCCACACTTACATACATATTTCCTTTACTGTACAGAGTTATTTTACAATTTTTATTAAGTTATTATTTTTACGATTTCCTTATTTTTTTTACTTTTTTTTTTCTTTGAAGGGTTCCCACTGCTCATCGTTGGAATATCTGCAGCCATCAACTTTGAAGGATACGGAACTGATAAACAGTACGTTAATTTATATAATTTTGAACTTTATTTATATAATTTTGAACTTTATTTATAGAATTTTGAACATTATTTATATAATTTTGAACATTATTTATATAATTTTGAACATTATTTATATAATTTTGAACATTATTTATATAATTTTGAACTTTATTTATATAATTTTGAACTTTATTTATATCATTTTGAACATTATTTATATAATTTTGAACTTTATTTATACAATTTTGAACTTTATTTATAGAATTTTGAACTCTATTTATATAATTTTGAATCCCACGCAAGAAAAGAAACGGTTGAGATCCATTTTTTAAAACGAATGCAAGACTTAACTCATGTACGTGTTTCAAAATGATGGGTAAATCTTTAGACTGATAAAGGGAAAAGGTCCCACGAAAATTCTCGCTCAACAATGGGAAAGAAAAAATTATTTAACAACCGGTAACATTAACCGCTAACATTAACCGGTAACCCTTTTTATAGCTTTAATTTAACGGGAGATAAAAATTCACTGCGAAAGCCTTTTGAAAACATATCTAAAATTTATTATTTATCAAGAAAAACTGTGTATTTTTAAATGAGCAAAAACAATTGTATGAATATAGATGTCTTTTTTAAACAAATTCGGAACATTTATTAAATGATTGAATATATTTAACAATATCACGTTATTAAATCGCGCTTATATAGTAAAAAAAATACCGGACAGATTCAATAAACTAAGCGGCTTATCTGAATAGAATCATATATTTATGTCAAATTTAATAATGGATTCTATTAAAAAATAACAATTTATTTATTTCAATGTTTTCAGTTGTTGGCTCTCGACGGAAAACTACTTCGTGTGGGCGTTTAACGGACCTGTCGCGTTCATTTTACTGGTAAGACTCACTTACGCTCTATTTCCTAATATCCAAGCCAGAGTATCTTTCTTTATTATTATTTTTATTTACTCACTAGGAGTTCTCACACGAGTAATTACCGGTTATGGTTCACTGGCCACAACAGGTGCTGTCCCATCGCCATAATGTTGCATCCCTATGCTAGTTTTACAAATAATTCAATGGAATATGCTCCGACGAACTCGCGGCACTGGTGCGCCCACAACTTAAATACCCCCGACCAACCCGACAAGCAGCAAAATCCCACCCCTTCACTCTAGAGGTCACCAGATGCCGGAAAGCTTTCTACTCTAATAGTTTATCCCCTCGAATTGCTAGCCTTTGGAATTCCCTCCCTGTTCCCTGATTCCCTGACTGTACTAACATGCAGAAATTTAAATGTAATGTGAACAAACATCTCGCTACTCAACTCCCTACTTAGAGTGTCCCTGTATACATGGTCCCTAATCACAGTAACCCCTACATCTCAGTTGCAATGTGCTTTGTTTGAGGTGAATAAAAGTTTTTAAAAACTAAACAAAACAAGAAAAAAGCCAGTCTCCCCATATTTCCAGTACTTTTCGATAACGGTATCTACTTCCCTCCCACTCCCACCCCTGGGCGATATGGCACAAGGCCAGGAGCTGGAGATAAAAGGCCAGCGCACAAGAGGTAGCGGACTCTAGCCTCATCAAAAATGCCTGAATAGCCCTAACCCTCAGCATTCCCGGTATCGGCGCCTCAGACCGTTAGCGATCAACTAACCCTTACTCAAAGCGAGAAGGTAAAGCCTGGAAGGGTGAACCTCCTTGCCTTGGACAACCAGAACAATACCTCAGTCCATCAGAGCAGGGCCAGTTGATGCCACCGTGGACTAGCCTCTGTTGGACGGACGCATCCTCGACTAATATGAAGATCCAAAAAAGAATTTTGGCACAAACTCGGCGTTCCGATAACCGTTGCAAATCACTTCTCACAACAGCCGTTTACGATTGAGTTCTTGCTGATAACGGCCGTTAGTTTTCTCTGGAATTTGAGTGGTAATAAGCCTCCTCTTGATACCAGTACTCTCAGTGCTCTTCCCGTAGAAGTCTGTATGGTGCTGTTCTTCCTCTGTCTCTCTATCATCACTAACATTTCATAACACTTCGATAATCGTTGCAAATCATTTTGCATTGTCACAACAGCTGTTTACATCCGATTTCTCATTGGCCACGACCATCGATCTTCTCTGGCTTTTAGTAGCACCCTTCCGATGAACGTTTTTTTTTTTTTTTTTTTTTTTCCTCCCTCTCCTCGGTCTTTCCATTCTCTTTGACCCTCCATTATTATTTTGTGTGATACGAGCCGAGGTTTGCGCTATCACTTGTGTGTGTGTTTCTGTATGTGTGTGTGTGTCTATATGTGTGTGTGCGCGTGTGTTTGGGGGCTTATTTTATGGGAGTTCTAACTCTTTTAGTTCCTTAGGGCTTGTGTGTTCTTTTTGTGTTTTTTCTTTTGCTTAGTTCTATTTCAACTTTCGTGTGGCTGGTTAGCGTAATTTATGTGGGTTGGTTCCTGCATTCGAGATTTCGGCTGTTTTGTTCTTTGCCCTGTGTTGTCGTCGTCGTCGTTGTATTATTATTATTATTTTTTTTTTAATTCAATTTTTTTTTTACAGGTTAATGCTGTCGTTTTGACGTATGCCTTGGTTACAATCTACAAACACTCCGGATATGTGATTCCCGACGACATGGTGGGAACTGTTGCGTAAGTATAAGAAGAAAAACATATACTAGCTGATTTTTTTTATCTACGTTGGGTTCAGTATTTAAGAAAATTACCACGTTTGACGAAAAAGCCAGCTGTAATAAGATACGAGGCGGGCGTTAAAATTTAATTTCCACGTAAGGTTAAAAATTAGGTAGAATGGAATTTTCCAATTAGAATTCGAGTAAACCAACATGTACCGGTAGTAACGTCATACAGACTATTACGTGAACAATGAGCAGGGGGTCTCTCTCCTCATGGAGGTAGGGTTGGATGTTTTATGCGTAGATATGTATGTTATGAAGAAAGAATAAAACCTCAAAGAGATTTATAAAGCTCAATTTCATTTGCCGATGTTTCTCTCTCTCTCTATCTATCTATCTATCTATCTCTTTCCAGTTACGGGTTAAATTTAAATAATATTACTGTTCCCGGTGATATCCATTTTTGTTTGTAATAGATTATTCTAATCTTTTTATTTATTTCCTTTCTTTTTTACCTTCGACTGTTAACAAATACAGAGCGAGCGAGAGAGAGAGAGAGGGGGAGAGAGAGAGAAAGAAAGAGAGAGAGGGCGAATAAAATAAGAGTGGGAAGTCAAACCACATTCAGTGAGAGAGGATGAGAGTTATAGATAGAATCTTCATAAGAGATGATTCACTCGGTGAATTAATTGCAAATTGCGACTAATTAGAACAATTAAAATGGAAGCTTTTGTTGTTGTCGTTTTTGTTTTTTCACATATAAATGCATCATAAACTGAGGAATATTTTAACATGTATTTTCTGTGATTAAATATGTATGAAAACAACCTTAGGGAAACAAACGTTGATTAACTCAGCTTTAGTATAATAATAGATGGATAGATTATATGGGTTTGATTTCAGTATTGCTTATAAAAAATCGTTAACAGTGGGTATTGTATTATTTTTAAACTAGTGAGACACCGTGGAAACTCTACGATGCTTTCTACATGAATCTGCAAAATTTACTGTTAATAATAATATTCTTTTAAAAATGATAATTGTTTGGCAAGGTCAGAACTATTAAGAAAAAAATGAGACTTTATTCTTCTGTAAAAGATAATTGTCATTGTAAACTAAATATTCTTTAATGTGTCTCTCTTTTATTTAGTTATTTAATAATGTAGCAATTAAATTCTTTTTTATACATAAATAATTCTCTGTTTTCTTGTCAACTAAATATTCTCCAAATAAATAAAACGAATGTCACTTTTTGAAATGTATTTTTTTTTTATTGTACTGTTTTAGTCGACGGGACGACATAACTTAATTTTGGAACAATTCATTTTAAAATGCGTAATGTTTTACCTTGGCGACATTAGCTTAATCACCAATCACCAATCACTATCTTTGCTAATCGGGCGATCATTTTAATGTGTATGAAAGGTGATAACGTACGAACATGAAATTCCTTAGCGTATTATTATTAAAAACTAGCAGAACCTGTGGAAATTCCACAGGTGTATCGTTCTTCTGTTGTATATTGTGACATATTTTTATTCTATGAATGTCCGGCGCGAATACAAACCCCACGATATTATTGTACTACCTTTGCGCAGAACAGATACTTCACTTTCATCCCAGTCCGCCGGCCAAGAAAGTGTATTTTAGTTCAAGTTTCATGTTAAAAACAGCTGTGATACAGTAGGCTTTTATTTTATTACTGTATTTGCATTTCATCTTCGGCGATCGGTCGATCCCATCTTTTAAAAAATGGGTGGAGGGTGATAACGTACGTACGAGCATGAAATTGCCTTAGCGTATTATTATATAGATAATATATTTAGTGACGGTATTGATTTTTAAGATATTGATGTATTAAACTCTTTTTCTTTTTCTTTTTTCATTTTTAGTGCTTGGGTCAAAGGTGCTCTCTCCCTGGAAGTCATTCTTGGAGTGACCTGGTTGTTTGGATTCTTTTATGTTAGTAAATCTACCCTGATTATGGCGTACATTTTCGCCATCCTCAACACTCTGCAAGGATTTTTCATCTATTGTTTCCACTGTCTAGGTAACAAGCAGGTAAGTTCGCTAACTTGTATTTCATATAATAATGATACTACAAACGTATGTGATTTATAAAGAAGTCTTCCAGGTGAACGTGGATGTCAGTGGTAGTAGCTCTGTGCGTGAGAGTGAAAATTCCTCCAACTTCCTGCATTGATGACTCTTTCAAGGGAAAATATCGAGTAGGACTGAATGTTAAAAGTGCTGAAATTGAATGAAACAAACGCATAGCTTCTGAAAGCACGCACTAATAATTGACTAACTAGATTTAGCATATCGTTGACGATTTGGGGAAACAAACGAAATACGTCTTGTCTATACGGTGTACTCGCTCCAACTGGAGTGAGTGGGGAAACAAAATCGCGTGGGTGCTGTAAGAAGTAGCCCGACAATTATTGTGTTCCCACGCCGGGGCTTTTGATTAGCTGGTGGGCCGATCACTCCAGTGGTATACGTATCTATTTACAGCAACGAAAAATAGAACATAAAAATATGTGACTGCTACAGAAGTGTGAAATTCTATCAAGCAAATTTTTAAAAAAAATTGTCCGAATAATGTTTAATTTTTCGAGCAGCGTTAATGTTTTCGTAACGGCAGCTTCACTCAGATATAAATGATATTTTGACACAAGGGATGTATTGAAAATTCAAAGTAGTATATTTTGTGAATTTTCACCAGCTTCCTTGGACTTTTCAATGTTTTGGATTGTTCTTATTAAACTTTGTCGAAACGTTGAGATCGGTTATTGTTTGTGCGGACGGTTGTAGAACCTCGGTAGCTTACTTGCTTCGTTTGTATAATTGTTTTCACGTATAATTGTTTTCATGTTTTCATTTGAAATGTAAATAACGCTTCCCCATTTTCTCTCTCTCTCTCTCTCTCTCTCTCTCTCTCTCTCTCTCTCTCTCTCTCTCTCTCTCTCTCTCTCTCTCTGTTATTTATTTTAAATATTCTTCCATTTCCTATCTAATTCGCAGGTCTGGAAAGAGTACAAGAAACTATTAGGACTTAAGGAGAAAAGTAGCACGGCGACCAGTACTAAAACTGCTTCTGTGAGTCGAAAACCAACTGACGCCGCTACCTACGAAATGGCTGCTCCGAACCACAAAAACTGAACGCCATGAATGTGACGTCATACACCAATTTCCGGTTCCGCTAGTGCGCGGATCAAACGTTCATTTTTTAGAACAAAACTCTTAAACGAAATCTACGAATTGAACGGCGATTTTTAATTATTATTTTTTTATTAATTTTTTTTTTAATTCTTTTTTTTTTTTTTAAACCCGGACATCGTTTAGTCTAAGACTCACGTCGAACTAATCGTTCCTAAGCAACAACAGCATTCTGTGTTGTTCGAACAAAAAGTACAATGACACTTTTTTTTAATGATGGAAACATTTTTTTTTTCGCGTATATTATTCAGATATTTTTATAGTTTAATAATTGAAAAGAATTATTATAAAAAGGGAAAATTGTCAACAAGTATTATTATTACTATTATTATTATTATTATTATTATTATTATTATTATTAATATTATTATTATTATAATCATCCTCCTTATCATCATCATCATCATCATCATCAGCCACGGTTTCTCATGAACCGGTTAATGTAAACTTTGTACCCTCCATCAAGTCTTCACGACCTCAGACCGAGAGCACTTTTCACAGGATGCTAGCTGTTTCAAACAGTGAAGATGCTTGTAATGATGTAATTTTTTGTGGTATTCCAATTCCATTCAAGTAATTCTCAAGATTACGATTGGTAAAACCTTTGTATTTTTCTTCTCGCAGGGTATAGCTTGTTTTACCTAGAGTTCAGAATAATTCTCAATTTTCTCAAACTTACTCTTCTCCACATCGTGATCAGCAGGAACGGCAAAATCGACAATTGTGCTAGCCTGTTTATCAACGACAATGTGTCGAACAATCCTATTAGTCCATATATATATATATATATATATATATATATATATATATATATATATATATATATATAACAATCTCACAGTATTCTAGCCGTTTCATTTCATATGGTTTTCTCAGACTTATGACAGTGCCACTACTTATCTACTTTAAAAGCATATGTTATACACAGACGCCAGTCGAGCTGCGAGCAGACTATATCATGGCGCCTCCTGTGTTGTGCTTCTACGCAAACACCAACCAGCGCTCACAATGTGCGTGATAGTTTCGACCTTCTCCCCCACAAGCTCTATTGCTGTCTGAGTCGACCTGATTGGTTATTCGGATTGGGTTCGAGTTCACGATCTGGCCACGTACCGTTACAAGTAATGCCCCAGTTCTCCCGCTCTAAATCTCCTTTAGCCATCCAATCCCAATGTTTCTTTGTATGCAACTTGTGTATCAAACGCTTGAACTGTCCGCGCAGTAGAATTACTCCAATCAACACTATTATTAGTTACTAATTCACACACGAGTGATTACCAATGATCGCCCACTTCCAACAACAGGTGGCGCCTTCCCTAGAATCTGAGTGACAACATTTCTCCACAGATTCCAAGCACCGTCCGTTTCTATCGATATAAATCATTTTGCGTTATTGCAACAGTCGTTTACCATTGGTTTTTCGCTGATAACGGTCCTTTTTTTCTTGAATTTGAGTGCACTACTCTCTGTGCCCTTCCAGTGGATGCTTAAATGGTACTCTTCTTCCTCGGTCTTTTTAACTTTCTTTGACCCTTTATAGGCATTTTTGTGGCACACACATATGCCGATGTCACCACATGTAATTTTCTCGTTTTTTTAGGGGAAGGGAGTCTGATTACGTGATTTTTTCTCATATACTCTGCTAGTTTCAGTTTCAGTTCCCTTGGTTGCGTGTAATATTTCTTCTGTGTTTCCAGTTGTGTTTACACAATGTTATACTATTTCTGTTTATCTGTGGTCAGTCAGCATTATCTGTTCATGTGAGTCGGTTTATTATTATTCAATACTCACTTGGAGTTCTCACAAAGGTCGTCATGATTGATTGCTCACTGATAATAACCGGTGGTGTTTCCCGAAGTCTGAGTGACAACAAGTCTCTCCAGAATTCCAAGACTCTCCACAACAGCTGCTTACCATTGATTTCTCGCTGGCACCGACCATTGGTCTTCTCTGAGATTTGAGTGGCAATAAGCTTTCCCAAAGTTCCAGTAATCTCCGCACACTTCCAGTGGAGGTCTGGTTAGTGCTCTCCCTCCTGGTCTTTCCATTCTCTTGACACTTCACGACTATTTTGTGTGATATTAACCGAGGCTAGTGCCATCACATTATCTGCCTTTCCCATTGTTTTCATTGTTTTTCTTCACTAGGAGTTCTCATACAAGTCATTAGCAGTGATCTCTCACTGACAAAAACACATTCCCCCAGATTTCCAGTAGTCTCTGCTCCTTCCTACCATTATTGCAACTCACATGATGTCTCTGCATCTGCTGAGTACTAGTGGTTTTTGTCTGATAAAGGTCGGTGGTTTACTCTAGAATTTGAGTGATAATTAGGCTAAAGCTTCCAGTACTTTCCTACTCTTCCAGATGATATCTAGATGATGCTATCTCCGTTCTCTGTCTTTCCTTTCTCTCGGAACCGCCACGGCTTTATTTTGTCGCATCAACCGATATTGGTGCTATCGCGTGTTGTTGTTGTTGTTAATTTCTTTTTGATGAGGGAGGGGGGCAGATTCTGCTATCTTTCTATTATTATTATTATTATTATTATTATTATTATTATTATTATTACAACCTTTGTGCCAATAGTGCCAAATTCCAAATATTAAATAACGTCTAACGCTATTACCGTCATAATTTTTTTACTTATATTGTTAGGCGAAAGTTGTCAACATACAATTGTGAATATAATACGGAATGGTATCCTATGCAACAGAAAATAACAAGAAGGTGCGTCCATTCAATCTACGCGTTTAACGATGAAAATGGTATTTTAAACTTAAGCGTGAGAAACCAACGAAAATTAAATTTCAAACTTGAGCGAGAGAGACTAATCAAAATGATATTTCAAACTTGAGTGTGACAGACCAATGAAAATGCTATTTAAAACTGTAGCATGGCAGACCAATGAAAATGTTATTTCGAACTTGAGCGAGACAGACCAACAAAAATTAAATTTCAAACTTGAGCGAGACAGACCAACAAAAATTAACTTTCAAACTTGAGCGAGACAGAGAAACGAAAATGTTATTTCGAACTTGTGCATGACAGACCAATGAAAATACTATTTCGAACTTAAACGTGACAGACCGACGAAAATTAAATTTAAAACTTGAGCGAGACAGACCATCGAAAATTAGATTTCAAACTTGAGCGTGACAGACCAACAGAAATGCAATTTTAAACTTAAGGGTGAAAAGACCAACGAAAATGCTATATACCACTGTGCCTTGTTGGGTGAATGATAGCAGAACTGCGATCTACAGTAGTCGATGTATTCTCCGGCCTTCTTTTTATTGTGTTTTTTTATATCAACCCTGGGAGTCCTTCGATCGCGAGAGGACGGTCTATATATATAAACACTCAATATTTTTTTTATTTAATTTCATACCATATCAATGTTATAAAGGACAGACTCACGTTATGACGTGACTCTGTCCTTTATAACATTGATATGGTATATAATTAGATAAAAAATTTTGAATATAACATAGCTGTGGCCTATTGAGTGTACTATTGAGCTATTATAATTACTTTATGTTATAAAATTTATATTTGAATATATATAAAAGAATAAATATAAATAAAATACACACACATATATATATAGGAGATGGGAAGAGAGGTTTGGATAAAATGTATGGGCATAGTAGTTCGTTGAACTAGAGAATACGGAAGATAGTCATTTTGCTTCACTCCGAAGAAGTTTCTTTTAATGAAAAGAAACGAAATATTTGTCTACTGATTGGATGGGATTCTGTCTTTTATATTTTGTTCTTTGCGTCTACTTTTTCTTTTTAGTTTGTATATATATATATATATATATATATATATATATATATATATATATATACGAGCGGTACCTACCGACGTTGCTCGGAAGTCTCTCTCTCTCTCTCTCCCTCTCTCATATATATATATATATATATATATATATATATATATATATATATATATATATATATATATATATATATGGGGAAATAAAACGAAATTGAGAAAATTCAAATGTCCACCTTTAATGATATTAAGAAAGGCATGAGATCGTTTTCCTCTGTCTCCATATTCTATCGATAGATATCCTTGCAAAAAAAACGCCATGAATGGTATGGCACGACTATTGATAAGCATGTACATTATAAAATCACTCGCCCATGATTATTTCCAAACTCTATCTATTTATCTACCACCCACAGCAGTAAGAGGTGACACAAGGTCGGAAAGTGGGATTTGATAAGTCAGCACCCTAGAGGAAAAATAGATTCTATTCAATTTTGATCGCGGGGTGGGTATTTCAGATGCACTTCCGCTTCCGTGTTCGTCGTTTGTTCCATTTTCGGCCATTCATTTTAAGCGGTTTATTATTGTCCCTTATAGAGGGTTCAATTCGCTATCTTATGAGTTTTTTTGTTCTTTTTATTCGGCTGTTAAAATAAAGAAAATATATATATGTTTTAAAACGAAAATTATTAAAATCTATTAAACGTTATTATTAGTGACATAAAAGATTTTAAAGAAAATATAGTTGAGAAATTAGTCCAAAACAATTTGTTTTCGTTTTATGTTTATTTTATCATGCGTGACATGTTTGCTTTAAAAAAATGTAATATTAAATAGAAAATATAAGCATATAAAATTACCTTTAGGATTCGGTTAGATTAATGAAAGGGCACCAATATGGAGTTTACTTCCGGAAAAAAAACGACTACTAACGGTAACTCTACATGCTTATATTTTCTATTGAATATTAAATTTGATTTTGACGCAATTACCTCACACTTGAGTAGGTAAACCAAAAAAAATTGTTTGGAGCTAATTTTCCAACTGCTTTTTAAAAATCTCCAATAGAAGCGTTTCTCTCTAAATTATATACGTACTTTTTGTGTTTAAAAACTATCAAAAATATAGTTTTACCCTACGAGTAATTAAATCTCACGTGGTTCACGCGAAAGCGTTCTTTGTTAACTCATTTCTTTTATTTTTCCTTTTTTTTAAATGCATGTACTCTTGAGACAATAATTTATTGTCAACAATATTTTATCACGAGCAAGACCTGTGGAAATTCCACGGTTGTATCCTTCTATGATATAGTTTCAGAATATATCTGGTTGTGGGGAGGGAGTCTATCTCCGAAACCCTTGTAGGAGTTTGTGAAATATTTTCATTCTATGGACGTCCGGCACGAACGGAGACCCCACAATATTATTTATTGTGCCACCCTTGTTCACACTGAAACATACTTATCTAAGTATTCTGGTTAATGAAGTTTCAGAATAAATCTGGTCATGGGGGGTATATCTCTAAAACCCTTATAGGAGTCTGTAACATATTTCCATTTTATGGACGTCCTGCACAAACGCAGACCCCCACCATATTATTTCACCACCCTTGTTCAAACTGAAACATGCTTATCTAAGTATTCTGGTCAATATAGTCTCAGAATATAGTTGGTTATGGAGGCGGTCTATCTCCAAAACGCTTGTAGAAGATTTTGACATATTTATATTTTATTATCGTTCAGCACGAACGATGACTCACGATATTAGTGTACCATTTTTGGACGGAACAGATACTAAATTTTGATCTTATCCCAAGGCTCAACAAAGTGTATTTTAGTTCGAGTTTCCCGTTCGTCGCAACAGCAACATCAGATGAAATTTGACAATTAAATTTTGTTTTTCATTGCACCTTCGGCAATCTGGCTATCCCATCTTTTAAAAAAAAGTTTGAAGGGTGATGTGAACATGAAATTGCCTTAGCGTATTATTATATAGATTTTTTTCATTTGTTTTTTTATTATCATTTTAACGTATTCTATTCAATTTGTTTAAAATCTGTACTCTTCTGTTTTGTATCATTCTTTTATTCCGTCGCATTATATTCGTATCTTATTCAATTCTATTCGCGTTTTTTTTCTATTCTATTATTCTTTTGTATCATATTTTTTTTATCTCGTCCTAATCTATTCCGTTCTTTTTTGTCCTATTCTGTTATTCTTTTTTATTATATTCTTATTTTATTCCGTTCGAATATATTCTGCTATATTCTCTACTGTTACATTCTTTAATTCTTTTCAAGATTTTGTATCTTATGTTATTTAGTTCCTGTAAACATCTTAACTACTCAGAGTATGCGACAAATGTGAGCCTATTTTAAGCGCTCACATCAACAACATTTTGTGTACAAAAGAAATTACCATCAATAGTGCAATCCAAAGTATTTATATATTTATACAAAAACTGGAGAGAAAAAATACGTTTGACAAAAAAAATCACTTCATTTTTATTATCCAACAAACAAACATAATTGTATGAATCGACATGTTATGATATTTTAAACTGCTTGATTTGTTTTTGGAATCAGGTAATGATAGGAATGACCACGTGAAAGTCACCAACAATACCCACATCCAAGTGACAATGGTGTTATGGAACCGACAGGCCTTCGAACGTGGCTGTCAAATCGCGTCGGTATCCACTTCAAACCTCCCCTTTTATCAACCATATTTTTTCCAACGTATTTGATTTCTTTTTTGTTTTAAACACCTGAAACTTTTTTAAAAAACAACACAAAAACAACACTTGCATAATTTCTAAAAATCATTTTTGGGGTTTTCTTTTCGTGTTGTATAAATAAATGCTTAAAACATCAAAATTCATAGAATGTTAAATTTTAATTAACTAAAAAATTTTAAAAAGACTATTTTATATTACAAATTATGCTGTAATAATCTAATCAAATTTTGAAAGAAATCTCCATATTAATAAAATTGCGTGAAAAATGCTCGCGTGTGTGTGTATTTTTTTCGCCTCTACGCGACTTAAACATTATTTTTATTTACTATTAATCAATTATTTTTAACAGCGTAAAGTACTAAATCGAAACTTAAAAATCATATTTTAAAAAATAATTTAATAGCAAAATTAAATCCAGAATGCACTTCGGTTTCATCGTGTTTGTTCAGCCTAGTCCCAACCCCCATTGTCTATTATCAACTCACTAGAAGTTGTCACATAGGTCATCATCAGTGATTGCTAACTGACAATAACCGGTGGTGTTTACTACTACCACTACTACTATTACTACTACTGGTTGGCGCCGTGTAAATTACACGCTATTATTACTGCAAATATTGAAAAAAATCCCCTGAAAGAGTTGTTCTCCTCTGTTGCTCTCTCTCTCTCCCTTTCTTGCCGTGTCTTATCCCGTTTACGACTCAGCACTACTAACAAAACGAGCTGTTTGATCTTTCAACAGTTCGGCTCGTGTGGCAGAAATCAGCACGATTTCATTCTCTTTGCGCACATCGTCATTCCGCCGACCAATTAGATCTCATTGAGGCGTCTTTAAGCAGCAGCAGCAGCAGTCCACCAAGAGGCACGACATTCTCTTGTTTTGTTTTAGGTGTTTGGGGTGTGTGTTCTTTTTTGATAAAACCAATTAAACAATTTTTTTCAAATATTATTTGATACATACGGATTCTGTGTCTCGTGCTTCACTACGTTCCACTACCTACCACCATCTCCTCTCCTCTTCCATCCCTACAGTCGCCCCCCTCCCTTCATACCCTCCTCTCCCATCTTGCTTCTTCTACATATTTATTTATATCTTCTTCTATTCACTTCTTCATTGTTTGGAACAGTTTATTTTATTTTTTTATATCGACGTCGGCAGGTAGTAACGGACAATCTAACGAAAAAACAAACCGGATTTTTATAGAGACCATCATTGTCATTTATTTCACAGAAAGAAGAAAAACATGTGTCCAAGCACCGATTTCATACGACCCTAATTTTTTTAGGAGGCGGGGAATTGGTCTCATTTCATAATATTATCGGGGTGCCAACTATAAATACACCCTCTCGTCACACCCGCGTAAAAAATTAAAAGTTACAACGGACGTACATGTATATAATAAACAGAACCTTTTTGCTACCGATATTTGGAGTGTTATGGCAAAGTGGCAAGCAAATCAAAAAGTTCCCTTTCTGTTTGTTTTTGTTTTTTTTTTTGTTTTTTTTTTGTTACCGGTAAAAAAAAAAAGTGACGACACATGATTTTAGAAACACGATTACAAAAAAAAACTTATGTGCCTTGTGCCATTACGACACGAATTAATACCAAAATGACCAGCGGTCAATTTTTTTTTCATCATTTATTTTCAAATGAAACTAATATATTTTACCTAACCCTTTGCATGGGTTGAATAACCAGTCCTTCAGATAAATACAAAAAAAGCGGACTCTACTATTTTTATTAACTCTAACACTAAGCATTATCCCCAAACCCCGGGCTTTAGCCATCATACCGCGCCCAACAAGACTTGACCGGATGACCATACCGACAGATGATACAATGGTCATCTGACACCCGATCCTTTTTTTATCTTAGCTTTGTACATAGCAATATTTTCTTTGTTTTATTTCATTTAATAACCCCCTCTTCCCCCAATGAATCCTATATTAACAGCTTAACGATTTGTTGGGGTGGGGTGGGGCACTTCGGATGAATCGGTTCTCCTCTCTCACCTGCAATCTTTATTGGAAATTTTAAATAAATATATTTCTTCAATGTTCTATCGA